>WNGS01063376.1:0-90472 GCA_020271785.1 Procambarus virginalis | reverse complement strand
AAACGATCACTCGCCTCTCACTGCGTCGTTCACGCTAATGACAAACACTTCACCTCCATACAAGTGACCATTTAGAACTATTTCACTACCCTGACAACTTCAGGTTCCTCAGGGCTTAAACACCAGGATCCTCTGCAGCTCCTCCAGGCTGCTACCATGAAGATTCCTTGAACAACTATGGTGCTTCCCTACTCCTACTCGGGTCATCCACAGCTCTCCTGGCTGCTGCACCATAAATTTCCTCGAATAACTGTGGCACTTCACCACCTCTGCAGAAGCACGTGACACTCCTCCTCACTGCTTCTTCATAGCTCGGGGTCCTCTCCTCCCCTGCCTTGGAGTCTCATCAACCACTCCTCTGTGCTGGCTTCCAAGTCCTCAGCAACTTCTTCCCAAAGACAAACCTGCAACCACAGATTATCTGGTCGAGGGCGCTTCTCCCTCTGACAACGTCTGACCAGGGCGTTTGTCACAGCCCACAAAACTGTCTCTGGGCGGCTTAATACTCTCTCCTCGCCGTCCAGGACTTGAGACCACACGTCCTCAGCTCGATTCAACAGCTGGAACGTCTGCACCTTCTCTTCTCTTGGAGATAATATCGCTAGGGGTCCCTTCTGGCGGGAGCTCGACGAAGCGCGGCCTCTCCCCTGCGATGTCTGGCCTCAAGTGAGGTCATCGCCCTCCACAAGCGAGCCTCACGCCTCCAGTAACTCGTCCACATCTTCCAACAAGTCATTTATCTGGTTTCTAGTTCGTTGCCCATAATCTCAAACTTTTATATAAATTCAACACACCATCTTACCTCTGTGTTATCGCCTCTATAATTCCTGGACCTTCCAGTTAGGTCAGGCTTGCTGAATAACTCTCAAAGGGTGAGACTCGTTTCTCCTGCAGGCTGAGATCATAACATGTGGCATGACAGTGTTTGTCAGTACAACAGTGATGTGGCATGACAGTGTTTCTCAGTACAACAGTGATGTGGCATGACAGTGTTTGTTAGTACAACAGTGGTGTGGCATGACAGTGTTTGTTAGTACAACAGTGGTGTGGCATGACAGTGTTTGTTGTACAACAGTGGTGTGGCATGACAGTGTTTCTCAGTACAACAGTGATGTGGCATGACAGTGTTTGTTAGTACAACAGTAGTGTGGCATGACAGTGTTTGTCAGTACAACAGTGATGTGGCATGACAGTGTTTCTCAGTACAACAGTGATGTGGCATGACAGTGTTTCTCAGTACAACAGTGATGTGGCATGACAGTGTTTGTTAGTACAACAGTGATGTGGCATGACAGTGTTTGTTAGTACAACAGTGGTGTGGCATGACAGTGTTTGTCAGTACAACAGTGATGTGGCATGACAGTGTTTCTCAGTACAACAGTGATGTGGCATGACAGTGTTTGTTAGTACAACAGTGGTGTGGCATGACAGTGTTTGTTAGTACAACAGTGGTGTGGCATGACAGTGTTTGTTAGTACAACAGTGGTGTGGCATGACAGTGTTTGTTAGTACAACAGTGATGTGGCATGACAGTGTTTCTCAGTACAACAGTGATGTGGCATGACAGTGTTTGTTAGTACAACAGTGGTGTGGCATGACAGTGTTTGTCAGTACAACAGTGATGTGGCATGACAGTGTTTCTCAGTACAACAGTGATGTGGCATGACAGTGTTTGTTAGTACAACAGTGTTGTGGCATGACAGTGTTTGTTAGTACAACAGTGGTGTGGCATGAGAGACAGTTTTAGTTCAAAAGTTGTTTTGCATGACAATGTTAGTTCATCAGTGTTGTGGCATGAGATTTTTTGTTAGTTCAACAAAATTGTGGCATGACAGTGTTTGTTAGTACAATAGTGTTTTTGCATGACAGTGTGTTAGTACAACCGTGTTAGTACAACAGAGCACTCGCTGGCCAGGCCTTGGGCTGAGACGACGTGCGCGCCTTCTCTCCCCTCGAGGGCTTAAGTCCCTCGTCCCCAGCCTTGTGCTGTGATCGCCGGGGCGGTATCGTCACAATACTACTGTGCTGCTGAGTGTTCCGACACTATTGCATAAGTCACTAGTATCAGAGGAACCCTAGGGTGAACTAGTGAGTGGCGCCTGATGCTTGGAGGCAGGCCAGCCTGCCCCCACCGCTCCCTTAGGGGAAGCCTACCAAACATTAGTGCTTGATGCATTGCTGGTGTTAATGACATAGCATCACCTGTACAGTGTACCTGGGACTCACTGTAAGACTCTCTAAGAAGAACCACAGGGCATCAACAGCTTCAGGCAACACTGCTTCAGGCAAGGAGAGTGGTGGGACCGTAACCTGACCCCCACGGGCCTCTGACCCTTGCGGTTAGAACACTGACCCAACGGTCTGCCCTATTCCTTCCCTGGCGGGAGGTTGACAGCCGCCAACACTTCAATGATGCCAGCTTTGTACAGAGGAACTGCACATTCCTAGTTATAAGAACTATCTTCCCCACTTTCTCCTATTCTTCTCATTTCGCCATTCCAACAGGTCAAGTGGAACGGTCCAGTGGCCCATGCGGTTACCTGTAAAATCTGGGGGGCCACTTGACTTGGGCATCTGTTTACCCTTGTAGCAGGGTTAGGCTGTCTTAGGGGACATTCTGTCCACATAGGAGAATAAGTCACTGAGGGCTACCCTCTGCGAGTCCCAACCAACCAAGTGGAATATCCAAGTGTTTATCCAAGTCGTCTGAGCACGCTCAAACCCACTGAGAGTGCTCTACCCCTCAGAGCAGGTTTATGACTGTTGGCGCTGATGATTGGTAAGGCATGCTGCCTGCTCTGCCATTTGTCGTGTTAATCATCATCATATGACTATCAATGTACACCAGTTATCGGAAGAGGTTAGAGCAACAATTACCGCCGCCTGAAGAAGCAGGTATGGAGGAGGTAGCTGCTGGACCCTCAGGGCTCTCCCCTACCGTGACCAGTGACACTCTCACCCCACCACCCAGTGATGATGGGTTTATGGCGGTGCTAATTAAGAGCCAGAGAAGGAAACAAGGGAAACAGAAGCCTGGTGAACAACAGGGTGGAAGGCGCCCGATAGCACCAAGGAGCCAGTACACACGTCTGACCTTCCCTAAAGGCACGAGTGTGGCTGACAGGATTGTGTGGAGTAAGAAACTGAGCGTGGTGTACCCACCTGGCTCTGCAGGCGTGCTACGTCCACATGTCAACTCCCCATATGTGTATGTTTCAAGAGAGAAGCAGCAGGTTGTGGAGGCTCTTCTACAAGGGAAAATAGGTGATGTAAAGCTCTCCCCTCTAGATAATCCAACACGGAACAAGAAGATGGATGAATACCTAGTCTACAGGTACAGTCACGGGTATCCACTAGCGTGGGCCTATGAATTAGACGGGGTACACAGAGCACGAAGATTGACCAAGAATGGTAAGCCTTCTGATCAAATAGTCATAGTCTGGAAAAAGCCTGATCCGCCACCTGACCAGTATTGGTTTGGTGGGTTGTATGCGCGCTCCAGCACGTTCAGGTTGTGGGAGCCGAACCCTGTGGAGTGTTACGAGTGCTGTGGCAGTGGCCACATAGCTAAGCACTGCCGGTGCCCCACACCCAAGTGTGCTCTCTGTTCCGGTCCTCATCCACTGAAGGACTGTCAGTATAAGAAGACCAGAGACCAAAGAAAGCAGGAACAGGAGCAACAGAACACTGCAACAGAAGCAGGGCAACAACCTAAAACTGTGGCTCCGTCTAAACCGCCGCTGAAGTGTTTCAGATGTGATACGGAAGGAGTTACCATCTGGCACTCAGACTGTACGAAACGGCCAGCCTTCCTTGGCACAAGGAGGCAAGTGCCCGAGACTCAACAAGTGCCTACTGATGCTGGCTCTAGTACTGTTGACCCATCCCATAGTGGTGACAGTACCAGCAACGCCCCTGACAACACACAACAGCCTGAGACAACAGTTAAAGGACAGTTGGCAACCTTGCAAGCACAGGTAGCAGAACTGACTGAAATTATACAGAGGCTATGTCAAGCTCCTCCACAAGAGATACAGCAGCCTCCACACTGCTGTGTCACAGCCGTGACCCGCGCTGGTAAAGGTTCCTGTGGTGGTGGTGACGGCAGCGGCGGCGGCGGCGGCGGCGGCGGCGGCGGCAGCAGCAGCAGCGGCGGCGGCGGCGGCAGCGGCGACAGCAGAGACAGCAGAGATGAGACCGACAACGGAGGCGGTGGCAGCGACGCCGTCAGTCAACTCAAGGATGACAGCAGTGTTAGTGACACAGAAACATTAACTGGACGAGGAAGNTCTTTTGTTGTAATTGTGATTATAGATCTGTTAGTTCTTGCTTGCGTGTTTGATTCCTCTGTGGGCACGCTTATGTTCGAGTAACGTCATTGACATTCTTTTGTTGTTTTGATGTCGTAGTCTTGTCTCTTGTTATAATAAATTGTTATGTGTTAACAGTCTTTGATGTCAACCTTCAACTATTCTGTACCACCCCATTGTTCTGAGATATTTGATATTGTTGTTTCAATCTTTGATATGACGGCTGCGCTCTTGGGAATTCGAATTCCAATTCATAGCGCCACACAACAAATAAAAATTTGATTGTGAGAACCCGTCGGTTACCCTTTATTGGTTTTAACGTCATGTTTAAACTAGGAGGAACCAGCGGCCTATTGTGGACAGGTTTTTCACCCCTGCTGGTGGAGCCTGGCGGTTTGCTCCCGCTTCTCCTTTTTTCTACTGGACTCATGCTTAACTGCCAGAGCAGCCTTTAAACTTGTAGTCCACCTCCTAAGGGAGGTAGGCGTAGAGAAAAATCTCACAGTGATGTGGCATGACAGTGTTATTTCAACAGTGTTTTGGCATGACAGTGTTGTTTGGACAACAGTGTTGAGGCATAACTGTTTTTGTTAGTACAACAGTGTTTTGGCATGACTGTGTTTGTTAGTAGAACAGTGCTGTGGCATGACAGTGTTCGTCATTACAACAGTGTTGTGGCACGACAGTGTTTGTCAGTACAACAGTGATGTGGCATGACAGTGTTTCTCAGTACAACAGTGATGTGGCATGACAGTGTTTCTCAGTACAACAGTGATTGGCATGACAGTGTTTGTTAGTACAACAGTGATGTGGCATGACAGTGTTTGTTAGTACAACAGTGGTGTGGCATGACAGTGTTTGTTAGTACAACAGTGGTGTGGCATGACAGTGTTTGTTAGTACAACAGTGGTGTGGCATGACAGTGTTGTCTCAGTACAACAGTGATGTGGCATGACAGTGTTTCTCAGTACAACAGTGATGTGGCATGACAGTGTTTGTCAGTACAACAGTGATGTGGCATGACAGTGTTTGTCAGTACAACAGTGATGTGGCATGACAGTGTTTGTTAGTACAACAGTGATGTGGCATGACAGTGTTTGTCAGTACAACAGTGATGTGGCATGACAGTGTTTTTAGTACAACAGTGTGTGGCATGACAGTGTTTGTCAGTACAACAGTGATGTGGCATGACAGTGTTTCTCAGTACAACAGTGATGTGGCATGACAGTGTTTGTCAGTACAACAGTGATGTGGCATGACAGTGTTTGTTAGTACAACAGTGATGTGGCATGACAGTGTTTGTCAGTACAACAGTGATGTGGCATGACAGTGTTTGTCAGTACAACAGTGATGTGGCATGACAGTGTTTGTTAGTACAACAGTGATGTGGCATGACAGTGTTTGTTAGTACAACAGTGATGTGGCATGACAGTGTTTGTTAGTACAACAGTGGTGTGGCATGACAGTGTTTGTTAGTACAACAGTGATGTGGCATGACAGTGTTTCTCAGTACAACAGTGATGTGGCATGACAGTGTTTCTCAGTACAACAGTGATGTGGCATGACAGTGTTTGTTAGTACAACAGTGGTGTGGCATGACAGTGTTTGTCAGTACAACAGTGATGTGGCATGACAGTGTTTCTCAGTACAACAGTGATGTGGCATGACAGTGTTTGTTAGTACAACAGTGGTGTGGCATGACAGTGTTTGTTAGTACAACAGTGGTGTGGCATGACAGTGTTTGTTAGTACAACAGTGGTGTGGCATGACAGTGTTTGTTAGTACAACAGTGATGTGGCATGACAGTGTTTCTCAGTACAACAGTGATGTGGCATGACAGTGTTTGTTAGTACAACAGTGGTGTGGCATGACAGTGTTTGTCAGTACAACAGTGATGTGGCATGACAGTGTTTCTCAGTACAACAGTGATGTGGCATGACAGTGTTTGTTAGTACAACAGTGTTGTGGCATGACAGTGTTTGTTAGTACAACAGTGGTGTGGCATGAGAGACAGTTTTAGTTCAAAAGTTGTTTTGCATGACAATGTTAGTTCATCAGTGTTGTGGCATGAGATTTTTTGTTAGTTCAACAAAATTGTGGCATGACAGTGTTTGTTAGTACAATAGTGTTTTTGCATGACAGTGTGTTAGTACAACCGTGTTAGTACAACAGAGCACTCGCTGGCCAGGCCTTGGGCTGAGACGACGTGCGCGCCTTCTCTCCCCTCGAGGGCTTAAGTCCCTCGTCCCCAGCCTTGTGCTGTGATCGCCGGGGCGGTATCGTCACAATACTACTGTGCTGCTGAGTGTTCCGACACTATTGCATAAGTCACTAGTATCAGAGGAACCCTAGGGTGAACTAGTGAGTGGCGCCTGATGCTTGGAGGCAGGCCAGCCTGCCCCCACCGCTCCCTTAGGGGAAGCCTACCAAACATTAGTGCTTGATGCATTGCTGGTGTTAATGACATAGCATCACCTGTACAGTGTACCTGGGACTCACTGTAAGACTCTCTAACAAGAACCACAGGGCATCAACAGCTTCAGGCAACACTGCTTCAGGCAAGGAGAGTGGTGGGACCGTAACCTGACCCCCACGGGCCTCTGACCCTTGCGGTTAGAACACTGACCCAACGGTCTGCCCTATTCCTTCCCTGGCGGGAGGTTGACAGCCGCCAACACTTCAATGATGCCAGCTTTGTACAGAGGAACTGCACATTCCTAGTTATAAGAACTATCTTCCCCACTTTCTCCTATTCTTCTCATTTCGCCATTCCAACAGGTCAAGTGGAACGGTCCAGTAGCCCATGCGGTTACCTGTAAAATCTGGGGGGCCACTTGACTTGGGCATCTGTTCACCCTTTAGCAGGGGTTAGGCTGTCTTAGGGGACATTCTGTCCACATAGGAGAATAAGTCACTGAGGGCTACCCTCTGCGAGTCCCAACCAACCAAGTGGAATATCCAAGTGTTTATCCAAGTCGTCTGAGCACGCTCAAACCCACTGAGAGTGCTCTACCCCTCAGAGCAGGTTTATGACTGTTGGCGCTGATGATTGGTAAGGCATGCTGCCTGCTCTGCCATTTGTCGTGTTAATCATCATCATATGACTATCAATGTACACCAGTTATCGGAAGAGGTTAGAGCAACAATTACCGCCGCCTGAAGAAGCAGGTATGGAGGAGGTAGCTGCTGGACCCTCAGGGCTCTCCCCTACCGTGACCAGTGACACTCTCACCCCACCACCCAGTGATGATGGGTTTATGGCGGTGCTAATTAAGAGCCAGAGAAGGAAACAAGGGAAACAGAAGCCTGGTGAACAACAGGGTGGAAGGCGCCCGATAGCACCAAGGAGCCAGTACACACGTCTGACCTTCCCTAAAGGCACGAGTGTGGCTGACAGGATTGTGTGGAGTAAGAAACTGAGCGTGGTGTACCCACCTGGCTCTGCAGGCGTGCTACGTCCACATGTCAACTCCCCATATGTGTATGTTTCAAGAGAGAAGCAGCAGGTTGTGGAGGCTCTTCTACAAGGGAAAATAGGTGATGTAAAGCTCTCCCCTCTAGATAATCCAACACGGAACAAGAAGATGGATGAATACCTAGTCTACAGGTACAGTCACGGGTATCCACTAGCGTGGGCCTATGAATTAGACGGGGTACACAGAGCACGAAGATTGACCAAGAATGGTGAGCCTTCTGATCAAATAGTCATAGTCTGGAAAAAGCCTGATCCGCCACCTGACCAGTATTGGTTTGGTGGGTTGTATGCGCGCTCCAGCACGTTCAGGTTGTGGGAGCCGAACCCTGTGGAGTGTTACGAGTGCTGTGGCAGTGGCCACATAGCTAAGCACTGCCGGTGCCCCACACCCAAGTGTGCTCTCTGTTCCGGTCCTCATCCACTGAAGGACTGTCAGTATAAGAAGACCAGAGACCAAAGAAAGCAGGAACAGGAGCAACAGAACACTGCAACAGAAGCAGGGCAACAACCTAAAACTGTGGCTCCGTCTAAACCGCCGCTGAAGTGTTTCAGATGTGATACGGAAGGAGTTACCATCTGGCACTCAGACTGTACCAAACGGCCAGCCTTCCTTGGCACAAGGAGGCAAGTGCCCGAGACTCAACAAGTGCCTACTGATGCTGGCTCTAGTACTGTTGACCCACCCCATAGTGGTGACAGTACCAGCAACGCCCCTGACAACACACAACAGCCTGAGACAACAGTTAAAGGACAGTTGGCAACCTTGCAAGCACAGGTAGCAGAACTGACTGAAATTATACAGAGGCTATGTCAAGCTCCTCCACAAGAGATACAGCAGCCTCCACACTGCTGTGTCACAGCCGTGACCCGCGCTGGTAAAGGTTCCTGTGGTGGTGGTGACGGCAGCGGCGGCGGCGGCGGCGGCGGCGGCGGCAGCAGCAGCAGCAGCAGCAGAGACAGAGACCGACAACGGAGGCGGTGGCAGCGACGCCGTCAGTCAACTCAAGGATGACAGCAGTGTTAGTGACACAGAAACATTAACTGGACGAGGAAGTCGACCTGCATCAGCATATTTTAAAATGATTCATGACCTTAACGAACGCGCTCAAGCCAAGTACGAGAATGAAAAAGATAATATTCTGAGTGACAGTAATTATGCCATACGACTTACAGAGAACATTCACTCGCGGACCATCCCGAGTTGCTCAGTGATCAAGAAACTGATGACGTCACCAGATGTTCCTGACGACACCAAACGCCAGGTTGGTGCGGCTCTTTACGTCGTAGAGTCACTTATGGACACATTGTGGCAGTGGGACAAGGACAACAGTGGGACCACCAGTCCCAGGGAGGAACAACACCAAGACGATGGCTGCTGCTGACACAAGGACCATTAGGTTTCTAAGTTGGAACATTCGTAGCATCAACAAAAGACTGAATGATCTAATTGCACATGTTACCAGTAACAACATAGATATAATTGCTTTACAGGAGCTCTACACGTCCAATATGATAAAACCCCACCAAAGATCAGAGGGTATGCATCCTATAATAACAGTAACGCCACAGGCCTATAAACATACATCAGAAGTGATTTACCGCACATTCTTGTGAGCACGTCACACAATGTACACACACAGTACCATCACTTTCATATACAAACTACAGCAGGCCACTTTTCATTCCTCAACGTATATGCCAGAAGCCAGAAACTCGATGTAACATTGCTCCCAGATCTAGACAATCATGGGACAATATACATGGGAGATTTTAATGCTAGACATATTACGCTGGGAGACATTACTAACAACGATAATGGATGCAAATTTATCAAATATGTTTATGACAACAGATTAACCGTGTATACTACGGATACCCAAACTCATTTATTGGGAGGCAGACTTGATTATGTAATGGGTAGAAACCTTGTGCAAGATAGGATGGAATGTTCGTTGGTAAATCACTTAGTTAGTGATCACTATGCAGTTTCTGCTTCCTATGAGGTACAGTGTGATGTACCTGATAGACATCAGAGACGGAAAATGAATATTCCATATGGCTTGCATGACCACTTTATTAATTGTATATCAAAATGGTATCAAGATTACACAATAACGAATGTACAAGCCTTCTCCAGAGATCTCGTTGATACGATTACTACCTACTACGACACATGGGTGTGTTGGGGAACAAGTTTTTTTTTAATTATTTTTATTTTTACATGCAAGGCATGCAATTTAAATACAATAAAAACAATACAGAACAGAACAAATAGAACAATAGACCACCGGCCAGAAGGGCCGACAGCACTTCACAACAAACCACAAACACGATAAATGCATAAAAAAAATCTAAGCATACAAGAAGGCACAAAGCATAATACATTGGCAAACAAGCAATCACAGTAACATAAACAAAGCCTACATAAAACAAAACAGACAACAAAGTCAAAACAGGGAACATAACAGTACAATCACAATACACACCAAACAAAACATAAATAACAAACACAGACAACAGGTAAAGCATGCCATAACAAACGGAAGGCAAAACAAATGGCAAAACCGAACAAAAAACACTCGCCAACAGCCTGAAGGGCACACAATATTGCATAAACAAGCGCATGCGACATCCACAACCGAACACACAAACGCACAGGAACTGCACACCCACCCACCAGCCATGCACAGAAAACCCAGAACACACACCGGAGCACGCAGGAACCGGGAAATAAAACCCAACCCACCCACCCACACACACACCCCACCTGCACCCCACAACCATGCACACAACAGGTAACACAGAATATACAGAAATCATTTGGGAGAAACGTACTTCTCCGGGAAGGAAACAGGAGGATATTTCGCCTTGTAAGCTTTCCAGACTAGATCTTCATGGTCGGTAGGGTTTTTGACCCCCCTCATCCGCTGGGGTATCATAAACTCGGGAACAACTATATCGGGCGGCATCGGCCAACGCCCGAGGTCACTGACGCACTTTGCATAACGAGGCCGGGGAGCACCAGCCACGCCCTTCGAAGAAGCAGACGACACTGGAGAAGCAGACGAGGGTCGCTGAGACTGCCACGCCGTTGTAACAATCTAGGTTGTTGTAAGAAGGTTCTAGAAGGCTCGGGTAGAGACCTGACCCCAAGCACATGGGAGCATCCTCCCTGGGGGAATTGTGGTGAGGATAACCGGACGCCTTTGTTCATATAATGAATCATTCTGTTGTATTCACTATTTAGAGGAATTAGCCTTCATTCATTTTGCAGTCAAATTGCATTGTATAGTACTACTGTTCATAATATCAAGAGTATTCTCATTATTAGAAGGAGTTTAAGTCACCATCAGTGACGTCACAAGCAAGAACTAGGCTGTGATGCGGAGTGACCGGAGGTCATAGGTCACGAGGTTCCATGTCCTCTATTTCTCAAAGGTCAAATAGCTATGTTGTAATTGGGAATAGCTCTTCCTTAAGATGTTTGTGTAATTTAAACTTCAGTACAATATTCAATCAATCTGGAACATTCAGTACAACAGAGGTTAATTGTTATAACTTAAGCCTGGCAAAGTAACTTAGATACTAGCGGAAAAATACAGATCTAGGCCTCTGGGTAGAGGAGCAGAGAGGACGATTAGTGTGGTAGCCGGATCAACTGGGGGAGGTCACCATCTCACCTCCCATAAGACCAGCACTCTCCCCAAGCGGGTCAACATAGAAGGTAGAGTTGCTTTGTGAGTAATTGTAGGAATAGTCCACTCATTGCCGTTAAATTTATAGTCAGGGCATATTCAGTTAGGGAGTGTTCAAGTAGGGAGTGTACAATTATTTAGATTTTGCTTAATTTTTGAATAAATTAATTAGCTTAATGTGTATTTTTATTATTTCCATTTTTCTTTTGTATTAATGTGGAAGGGTCCTTGTCACGTGGTCCCCACGTGGTCGAGTTGAGGTGGACGCCTATGCTCCTCGAATCTGAGTATATCATTCACATCCAATCAGGATTATCATCCCTGTTGATTTTAGTTAACTCCACACATAAGATCCAAGAGTTTTGGTTTACTAGTGGGGATCAAGCCCCAAGGTTGATTATTTAGCGTGATCGAACCAGATCTCGATCATTGCTCATTTTGGTTACTGATCTGGTGGTGGCGGCAGAAAGGAGATCCTAGAACTTTGCTAGAAGTCTATTTTCACGTCATACGGGTTGTAGAATCTCAAGTCGGTAAATCGTCTTGAGACCACGTGGCGTGGAGTCGGCTCGAGTAAAAGTCTTGGGGTCCCTTGGTTAAGAACTAAAGGAACTAAAGTAAAGAATACGGGTACTAAGGGAGAAAAAGAGGGTAGAAGGAAGTGAGACCCCGTCCCGTGTTACACCGTTGCACACACAGAGGGCTCAACAGAGGGCACCACCACAGGGGCAACAGCGGCCACGGGCTCACCACCAGACGACTGCAGGGAACCTCAGCGGCACACATCCTTTCTCAAAGTCATCACCAGGCCACGCCCAGCACCAGCATCCGCACCACCCCCGGCACCGGAAGCCACCACACCCCACTGCGGAGAGCCCCCGGGCGGGGAAGGAACAGGAGGCACACCCGAGACACAGGCACCAGCCCCAGCAGGCACATGTACCTCCGCCACCACCAACCGTGGAGACAACGACCCATCTGGAGCCACGCCGTCAACACCAGAAGACCCACAGTCACCGAATTCCTCAACATCAGCCCAGGCAGTAGACGAACGCCTGGAACGTTTGGGCTCTGGCCGGAGATCGTCAGAGCCGGAAGCAGATCCAGAAGTACCGGCACCACAAGCCGGACGAACCGACGCCCGATGCAGAACGGCAGCAGCCTCTACCACAGGAGGAACCGGACCACACACAACAGGAGGCTCCGCTGCCACCTCAGCACCCAGCACAGTAGGTACCCAAGGTGATGCAGGGCCAGGGTCAGCAGCCGAAGACGATGGAGCAGACGTCGACGCCTCACAGGGAGCACCAGGAAGGTCCACGGGAGCTGCAGGGCCAGAGACATGGTCAGGAGGAACATCCGACGGCACCGCAACACCCGGAGGAGGGTCTGCGATAACCAGGGGAACTTCGGGTGACGCTGGGGAAGCCACAGCAGCGAACGAGACCTGCCCCACCTCATCTTCGGAATCCACACCCTGAAGGAGCGGCGGGAAATCCTCTTCCCGGAACAAGTTGACAGGTGCAGCAGGGGCCGCAGAGCACCCGGCAGCCTGATGCCCTAACTGGCCACATCGGAAACAGGTACGGGGCTGCCGGGCATAGTACACCCGAACGTAGTAACCCAGCAGCCGGACAGAAGATGGGATATCCGATCGCAGGTGCATACCTAAGGTACGGATGTTCATCTGCTTCCCAGCATACTTCCCCGAGGAAAGCGTGTTCACCCTCACACTAAATTTTTTTAAATTTTTTAAATTTTGCCCCTGCACCATACCTCCCGAAGAAGCGCCGAAGAAGATCTTCAGGGAACTCCAGGGGCGCACCGTGTACACTGACATACGTCAGGGCACCACTTCTGTCCGAGACCACAACAGAGCCGGCGCCATCCGGCAACTGCATCGAACGTCCTTCGTACCGCCGGAGGAAGTCCCGATACTCCTCCTCCTGCATAAACTTGATAATCACCCGGTGGGCCGTAACAAGTTCAACTCCATATATAGCCTCCACCGGGACACGTAGCATGTCGCACATTACGAACTCAATTGCTGGATAACCAGCCTTACACGAGAACTCTAGCCCCACTGAGTTCACTCGCAAAACAGGAGGAATCGCAAGGCCCCCCCATGTCCAAAACAGCCACGTCAGCACTGAGCCAGGCAGGCAACCACCTGGGGAACAAGTCGTAAGCCTAGCAGAAGTGGGCAACACCTGCCACCACCCAAGTGGGTCCTTGACCCTGTATTTGTTAAAGAACATGAACGAGTAAAGCAACTTGGAGATACGTACAAACGAACCAAAGCACAAGGTGACTTGCATGCATTTCTTGTTGCAAATAGAGAGATGAGAGACATGAGCAACGTTATACGTAATAAACATTGGGAAGAGTTCCTACAAAGTATAAATGAGCAAACAACACTTGTTGAAGTTTGGGAAAAGATACGAAAAATCTCTAGAAGCATCCCAACCAAACCACTGCACCACAGTCCACAAGAACAAGCAAATATTCTCCTTGATCAGTGGGCACTAACATCAAGCTACGACTCACTTCCAATTAACATACAGCATAAACTTAATGACACACGCCCCAACAGACAACGAACCATCAATCTTGCCTGTACAGCTATCGACGTGTCGGACCTTAATGATGTAACTGAATAGGAATTAAATCATGCACTAAAGATGGGAAAATCAGCTGCTCCTGGAGAGGACGGTATTACTTACAGTCTACTGAGATTAGTCTCACAAGTACCAGGTAATCCACTGTTAGTGTTGTACAGAATGAGTTTACGTGAAGGAGTATTACCTGATGCTTGGACACAGAGTGTCATTGTTCCCATCCCCAAACCACACTCAGATAATTATAGACCCATATCTCTAACATCGTGTGTCTGTAAAGTGCTTGAACATATTGTTCTTAACAGACTCATGTATCGTATACAGGGGCACCTGTCACCTCAACTGTTTGGATTTATGCCTGGGCTCAGTACACAACACTGTTTTGCTGAATACTTCGCACATATTGAAGCTTCCCCTCAAACAGTCTTCATCGACCTAGCAGCAGCTTTTGATACAGCAAACAGAGAAATCATACTGGAACAGCTTGCCGAGCTGGGAATACAAGGAAAATTACTGAAATGGATAAAGGGCTATTTGTCTAATCGAACAGCATATGTTTTGTTTAATGGTGTTAAAAGCACAGAGAGCAAACACTTTGAACTGGGAACTCCACAAAGAGGGGTCTGTTACCACCCTCGAGACTAAATAAGGTTCTTCTCCCAGCAGTGTACATAAAATATTTAATATAGGCCTTTATAATAATAGTCTAGGGGAATAAGATAAAGCACTGCATAAAATGGGGAACAATATATTTATGCTAAGGGGGACAAACATAACAATTAAATGGTACGTAAATATAGCCAGAAATATTTATCAGCATGCAAATTAAATTAAAATCCTTCTCGAGCAATGAGCAATATTAATAGCACTTAAAAAATTTAATTACGAGAATACAATATCATCTGACCAGGAAATAAAAACTTTGAATGACTAAATATACAAAT
Organism: Procambarus virginalis; assembly: GCA_020271785.1. Taxonomy (NCBI): domain Eukaryota; kingdom Metazoa; phylum Arthropoda; class Malacostraca; order Decapoda; family Cambaridae; genus Procambarus; species Procambarus virginalis. The sequence goes on along the minus strand of WNGS01063376.1, from coordinate 75,430 downwards.
CAAGGACTTAACTTAATACATGTCTACACTCGACCTCAGCCACCACGCTACTAACCCACGCGTCTGTCCACAGGCCAAGCGTCTACTAACAAAACAACTAACTATCCACATAACATTGTGGAATTACTAATAATAAATGGTAATACTAAATAACAAGATATTATTAATCTCAAGAGTACACCATTACATTAGTTTATACAATAGCATTTACAGACAAATAAATAGGAGTTATAAATCAAGGTTAAATCATAAACACTCGCTTGACAATACTTTCCCACGCTACTCACATATCCAACCTGATCAACCCCCACAGAGAAACACATGAGAATTGTAACACGAAAGCCTCATACAAATAATATGCAACTCAAGCACACTAATACATGCTATAATATATATCATATAACATACAAAATCTCACATTATACAACTGGATGCTATAATGATTAAAGAATAAGACAATACAGTAATACAATAATTAAGAGTAATGAGAGGATCTTAACAAGATTCGTAACATCGTCCTCAGCCCCCTGTTGTTCAACGTTCTGATGCATAACTTATTAAAGATCTTCCAACTAATAATGAAGACACTGTCATTTGTTATGCTGATGATATATGTTTACAGGCTGCCTCCGAGCCTAGAATGCAAGTTCTGCTCGACGCTTTTGCTACTAGAGCTGAGGAATGTGGCCTCCTCATCTCTGTACAGAAAACTCGTGCCCTCATTCCACGTGGTATCCCACCAGCCAATTATCATATAGATGGGCGAGCACTCGAAAACTGCGAGTCTTACAGATACCTTGGTGTCCCCAATAACGACCCTGGGTACCTTTCTTCTCTCAAGAGGAGACTGTGGGAGAGATTAAAGCCCTTGCGGGTCCTTGTTGGTGTCAATCATGGAATTCACGTGAGACTTGCTAGAATGTTTTATGTATCATTTATACGCTCTGTGATTGACTACAATGATCTACATCTCACACTGTATACTGACAAAGAGCTGAAATCTCTTGAAACCTTGCAAAATGAAGCTATGCGTCTCATCCTTGGGGCTCCTAAGTCCACGAGAATAGTTAATATGAGAGCAGAGTTAAAATTATCTACCATAAGTGAGAGAATTTTGTCTATTAGCACAGTTTTCGGCGTGAAGGCATTGAGTAGATCTAGGCAACACATGAAGTTTCAAACTAAACTTTCTAATATGCTGCACTCGCCTGAGGTCTATAGAAGAAGAACGAAATCTGATTATGTATATTGGTTCTACAAGGTAGCCAACTCCATCAAAATAATATATATGTACCCAACTCAACTAATGATTAATCAACCAATTACTCCATGGGATAACTGGGATTTATCAGTTGATTTTGTAAATGCGCCCAAGAAAGATAGTGTGCACTCTACATTATTAAAACAGTTAACACTGAAAGGCATCACTGAAAGTACTCAGAGTATGGGTAACGATGTGTATCAGTACTATACCGACGGCTCTGTAGAAGAAGGTGGACGATGTACCGGATGTGCATGTAATATATTTGAACAATCTTCTCTCGTACATACAGCAATGAAGCGCGTCAATGACTGGGCAAGTACAACTGAAACCGAACTTGCAGGCATATACCTTACCACTGAATTTTTAAAAGACAAAGGCAGTGGACTTATATACTGTGACTCGCAGAGTGCACTCCTGGCATTGAACGCACATAGTAGTGACACCCCGAAAATAGTCAGTGATAATCGAATGAATGTTTTAGCTGCTAAAGAAAACAGATTTGAAATTAAATTCCTATGGATACCATCACATGTTGGCATCTCAAGGCATGAAACTGTTGATATGCTTGCAAAGACAACCTGTAGAAAACCAGTGGTAGAAATTGATATGGGTATTTCCTTAGCAGTGACAAAGAGAATACTTAAACAAATATCTAATGAAGATCTCACCGACCTAACAAATTCACAAAGACCTGAAAGTTGTAGCATTAAATATTATGATAGATATCGTGAGGAAACATTCACATATGGGACTAATAGAACAAGAACCCGGCAATGTGATGTTATAGTGGCCAGAATACGCCTGGGATATAGACGTATCTGGCAGCTTTCTCAAAACCCAAATGTCGAGTACACTATGTGTCAACTTTGTGAAAGAGAAAATATGCACTCTCTTGAACATTATATTGTAGAATGTCCCATACTGGCTGACTTTCGCCCTCCTGGGCTAAGGTATGCTGAACTCTGTAATTACTATATGAGTACTGGAACACTTGATGATATATTGGACTTGTATCCAAGATTGACCATGTAATAGATTAATTATACAATAAATGTATATGACGTAACTATATAACCTGAGCTTGTAAAAGCACCTTAATCACCTTCAGTGATTAAGTGCTTAATTGCACACTAGTTTCTTTATCAGCTATCTCACCCTGTCAGAGTGAATGAGACAAATGTCTGTGAATGCATGTGTGTATATATGTATATGTGTGTGTGTATGTATATGTATGGGTATAAAGTATATATGGAAGCTGATCAGAATTACATTTCACCTTTGTAAATGTACATTAATGACACTGTGTAGAAGACACATCGAACACTTTATGTAAGGCATACGTAAATCTGTGTATCTATGTATTTACGTATATAGGTTAGCTTAGCATTTTAAAAGCACCGACTCACCTTCAGTGGTTGATTGTTCAATAAACCCTTGAAATATATGTTTAACACATCTCTAACCCTGTCCATGGAGGACAGAAGAAAATGTATATATGTTGGTTAGCATTGTAAATGTGTGGCCACGTCTGTGGTAGAAAATAATAATAATAAAAAAAAAGTACAACAGAGTTTTGGCATGACAATGTTTGTCAGTATAACAGTGTTTTGGCATGACAGTGTTTGTTAGTACAACAGTGTTTTTGCATGACAGTGTGTTAGATCAACAGTGTTGTGGCATGACAGTGTTAGTGCAACAGAGTTTGGCAAGACAGTGTTAGTACAACAGTTATATGGCATAACAGTGTTAGTACAACAGTGCTGTGGCATGACTGTGTTTGTCAGTATAAGAGTGTTTAGGCATGACAGTGTTTGTTAGTTCAACAGTGTTTTAGCATGACAGTGTTTGTTAGTACAACAGCGTTTTAGCATGACAGTATTTGTAGTACATCAGTGTTGTGGCATGACAGCGTATGTTAGTACAAAAGTGTTGTTGCATGACAGTGTTTGGTAGTACAATAGTGTCGTGGCATGGCAGTGTTTGTTAGTACAACAGTGTTGTGGTATGAGAGTGCGTAAGTACAGCAGTGTTGTTGCATGAAAGTGTTTGCTAGTTCATCAGTGTTCTGACATGAGAGTGTTTGTACAATAGTGTTGTGGCATGACAGTGTTTATTAAGTTCAACAGTGTTGTGGCATGACAGCGTTAGTACAACAGTGTTGTGGCATGACGGCGTTAGTACAACAGTGCTGTTGCATGACATTCTTTCTTAGTTCAACAGTGTTGTGGCATGACAGTGTTTTTCAGCACAATAGTGTTGTGGCATGACAGTGTTTGTCACTACAACAGTGTTGTGGCGTGACAGTGTTCGTCAGTACAACATTGTTGTGGAATGACAGTGTTTGTCAGTACAACAGTGTTGTGGCATGACAGTGTATGTCAGTAGAACAGTGTTGTGGCATGACAGTGTTTGTCAGTACAACAGTATTGTGGCATGACAGTGTTTGTCAGTACAACAGTGTTGTGGCATGACAGTGTATTAGTACAACAGTGTTGTGGCATGATAGTGTATGTCAGTAGAACAGTGTTGTGGCATGACAGTGTTTGTCAGTTCAACAGTGTTGTGGCATGACAGTGTTTGCCAGTTCAACAGTGTTGTGGGATGACAGTGCTTGTCAGTACAACAGTGTTGTGGCATGACAGTGTTTATCAGTACAACAGTGTTGTGGCATGACAGTGTTTATCAGTACAACAGTATTGTGGCATGCCAGTGTTATTACAACAGTGTTGTTGAATGACTGTTTTTGTCAGTATAACAGTGTTTTGGCATGAGAGTGTTTGTTAGTACAACAGTGTTTTTGCATGACAGTGTGTTAGATCAACAGTGTTGTGGCATGACAGTGTTAGTGCAACAGAGTTATGGCACGACAGTGTTTGTTAGTACAACAGTTTTATGGCATAACAGTGTTAGTACAACAGTGCTGTGGCATGACTGTGTTTGTCAGTATAAGAGTGTTTAGGCATGACAGTGTTTGTTAGTTCAACAGTGTTTTAGCATGACAGTATTTGTTAGTACATCAGTGTTGTGGCATGACAGCGTATGTTAGTACAAAAGTGTTGTTGCATGACAGTGTTTGGTAGTAGAACAGTGTTGTGGCATGACAGTGCTTCTCAGTACAACAGTGATGTGGCATGACAGTGTTATTTCAACAGAGTTTTGCATGACAGTGTTTGTTAGGACAACAGTGTTGAGGCATGACTGTTTTTGTTAGTACAACAGTGTTGTTGCATGACTGTGTTAGTACAACAGTGTTGTGGCATGACTGTTTTTGTTAGTATAACAATGTTGTAGTGACTGTGGTTGTTAGTACAACAGTGTTGTGGCATGACTGTGTTACTACAACAGTTTTGTGGCATGACAGTGTTTGTTAGTACACCAGTGTTGTAGCATGACTGTGTTAGTACAACAGTGTTTTGGTATGACTGTGATTATTAGTAAAACATTGTTGTGGCATGACAGGGTTTGTTAGTACAACTGTGGTGTGGCATGAGAGAAAGTGTTAGTTCAACAGTTATTTGGCGTGACAATGTTAGTTCAACAGTGTTACGGCATGAGAGAGTTTGTTAGTTCAACAGAATTGTGGCATGACAGTGTTTGTTAGTTCAAAATAGTTTTTGCATGACAGTGTGTTAGTACAACAGTGTTAGTACAACAGAGTTTTAGCATGACAGTGTTTGTCAGTAGAACAGTGTTATGGCATGACCGTGTTAGTACTACAGTGTTGTTGCATGACTGTTTTTGTCAGTATAACAGTGTTGTTGCATGACAGTGTTTGTTAGTACAACAGTGTTTTTCCATGACAGTGTGTTAGTACAACAGTGTTGTGGCATGACAGTGTTAGTGCAACAGAGTTTTGGCAAGACAGTGTTTGTTAGTACAACAGATTTATTACATGACATTGTTAGAACAACAATGCTGTGGCATGACTGTGTTTGTTAGTACAACAGTGTTTTAGCATGACAGTATTTGTTAGTACAGAAGCGTTGTTGCATGACAGTGTTTGGTAGTACAACAGTGTCCTGGCATGACAGTGTTTGTTAGTACAACAGTGTTGTGGTATGATAGTGTTGTACAGCAGTGTTGTTGAATGACAGTGTTGTTCATCAGTGTTCTGACATGAGTTTGTACAATAGTGTTGTGGCATGACATGTACAAGAGTGTTGTGGCATGACAGCGTTAGTACAACAGTGTTGTGGCATGACAGTGTTTGTACAATAGTGTTGTGGCATGACAATCTTTGTTAGTTCAACAGTGTTGTGGCATGACAGCGTTAGTACAACAGTGTTGTGGCATGACAGTGTTAGTACAACAGTGTTGTGGCATGACAGTGTTTGTCAGTTCAACAGTGTTGTGGCATGACAGTGTTTGTCAGTACAACAGTGTTGTGGCATGACAGTGTTTGTCAGTACAACAGTGTTGTGGCATGACAGTGTTTGTCAATACAACAGTGTTGTGGCATGACAGTGTTTGTCAGTACAACAGTGTTGTGGCATGACAGTGTTTGTCCGTACAACAGTGTTGTGGCATGACAGTGTTTGTCAGTACAACAGTGTTGTGGCATGACAGTGTTTTCAGTACAACAGTGTTGTGGCATGACAGTGTTTGTCAGTACAACAGTGTTGTGGCATGACAGTGTTTGTCAGTACAACAGTGTTGTGGCATGACAGTGTTTGTCAGTACAACAGTGTTGTGGCATGACAGTGTTGTCAGTACAACAGTGTTGTGGCATGACAGTGTTTGTCAGTACAACATTGTTGTGGCATGACAGTGTTTGTCAGTACATCAGTGTTGTGGCATGACAGTGTTTTTCAGTACAACAGTGTTGTGGCATGACAGTGTTTGTCAGTTCAACAGAGTTGTGGCATGAGAGTGTTTGTCAGTAGATAAGTGTTGTGGCATGTCAGTGTTTGTCAGTACAACATTGTTGTGGCATGACAGTGTTTTTCAGTACAACAGTGTTGTGGCATGACAGTGTTTTTCAGTACAACAGTGTTGTGGCATGACAGTGTTTGTCAGTTCAACAGTGTTGTGGCATGACATTGTTTATCAGTAGATAAGTGTTGTGGCATGTCAGTGTTTGTCAGTTCAACAGTGTTGTGGCATGACAGTGTTAGTCAGTACAACAGTATTGTGGCATGCCAGTGTTTGTCAGTACAACAGTGTTGTGGCATGACAGTGTATTAGTACAACAGTGTTGTGGCATGACAGAGTTTGTCAGTAAAACAGTGTTGTGGCATGACAGTGTCAGTCAGTACAACAGTGTTGTGGCATGACAGTGTTTGTCAGTACAACAGTGTTGTGGCGTGACAGTGTTTGTCAGTACAACAGTGATGTGGCATGACAGTGTTTTTCTGTACAACAGTGTTGTGGTATGACAGTGTTTGTCAGTTCAACAGAATTGTGGCATGACAGTGTTTGTCAGGGCAACAATGTTGTGGTATGCCAATGTATTAGTACAACAGTGTTGTGGCATGACAGTGTTTCTCAGTACAACAGTGATGTGGCATGACAGTGTTATTTCAAGAGAGTTTTGCATGGCAGTGTTTGTTAGGACAACAGTGTTGAGGCATGACTGTTTTTGTTAGTACGACAGTGTTGTTGCATGACTGTGTTAGTACAACAGTGTTGTTGCAAGACTGTGTTAGTTCAACAGTGTTGTGGCATGACTGTGTTAGTACAACAGTTTTGTGGCATGGCAGTGTTTGTGAGTACAACAGAATTGTGGCATGACAGTGTTTGTCACTACAACAGTGTTGTGGCATGACAGTGTTCGTCAGTACAACATTGTTGTGGAATGACAGTGTTTGTCAGTACAACAGCTTTGTGGCATGAGAGTGTTTGTCAGTACAACAGTGTTGTGGCATGACAGTGTATTAGTACAACAGTGTTGTGGTATGACAGTGTTTGTCAGTAGAACAGTGTTGTGGCATGGCAGTGTTTGTCAGTTCAACAGTGTTGTGGGATGACAGTGTTTGTCAGTACAACAGTGTTGTGGCATGACTGTGTTTTTCAGTACAACAGTATTGTGGCATGCCAGTGTTTGTCAGTACAACAGTGTTGTGGCATGACAGTGTTTGTCAGTACAACAGTGCTGTGGCATGACAGTGCAGTAGTACAACAGTGTTGTTGCATGACAGAGTTTGTCAGTACAACAGAATAGTGGCATGACAGTGTTTGTCAGTGCAACAGTGTTGTGGCATGACAGTGTTTGTCATTACAACTAGTGTTGTGGCATGACAGTGTTTGTCAGTACAACAGTGTTGTGGCTGACACTGTCAGTACAACAGTGTTGTGGCATGACAGTGTTTGTCAGTACAACAGTGTTGTGGTATGACAGTGTTTGTCAGTACAACAGTGTTGTGGCATGACAGTGTTTGTCAGTACACCAGTATTGTGGCATGCCAGTGTTTGTCAGTACAACTGTGTTGTGGCATGACTGTGTATTAGTACAACAGTGTTGTGGCATGACAGTGTATTAGTACAACAGTGTTGTGCCATGACAGTGTTTGTCAGTACAACAGTGCTGTGGCATGACAGCGTTTGTCAGTATAACCGTGTTGTGGCATGACAGTGTTTGTCAGTACAACTGTGTTGTGGCATGACAGTGTTTCTCAGTACAACAATGATGTGGCATGACAGTGTTATTTCAACAGTGTTTTGCATGACAGTGTTTGTTAGGACAACAGTGTTGAGGCATGACTGTTTTTGTTAGTACAACAGTGTTGTTGCATGACTCTGCTAGTACAACAGTGTTGTTTCATTATTGTGTTAGTACAACAGTGTTTTGGCGTGACTGTGTTTGTTAGTAAAACAGTGTTGTGGCATGACAGTGTTAGTTCAACAGTATTTTGGTATGACATAGTTCAACAGTGTTGTGGCATGACTGTGTTTGTACAACAGTGTTGTGGCATGACTGTGTTTGTACAACAGTGTTGTGGCATGACAGTGTTTGTTAGTACAATAGTGGTGTGGCATGAGAGACAGTGTTAATTGAACAGTGTTGTGGCATGAGAGTGTTTGTTAGTTCAACAGAATTGTGGCATGACAGTGTATTAGTACAACAGTGTTGTGGCATGACAGTGTTTGTCAGTACAAGAGTGTTGTGACATGACAGTGTTTGTCAGTACAACAGTGTTGTGGCATGACAGTGTTTTGGGATGACAGTGTTCGTCAGGACAACAGTGTTGTGGCATGACAGTGTTTGTCAGTAAAACAGTGTTGTCTCATTACAGTGTTTTTCAGTATAACAGCGTTGTGGCATTAGAGTGTTTGTCAGTACAGCAGTATTGTGGCATGACCGTGTTTGTCAGTACAACAGTGTTGGGGCATGACAGTGTGTTAGTACAACAGTGTTGTGGCATGACAGTGTTTGTCAGTACAACAGTGTTGTGGCATGACAGTGTTTGTCAGTACAACAGTGTTGTGGCATGGCAGTGTTTTCAGTACAACAGTGTTGTGGCTTGTGTAAACCCGGTTGATGTTGTTGTAGAATGATTAGGTTATTGTCGACCGTGGATGGTCGAAGGTTACTTGGTAATGGGCAGGAATCGGAGTACCAAACGTCCGCTGCTTTTCCTTAGTTTATTAAAAATATATATATTCTACACAGACCACGAACTAGCTTGGAGAGTGTGAGGGAGCGTGTGTTGACGCTCTGTCGCCCGGCTATCTCTGAAGTCTGAAGGCTACAGGGTGCAGGGCTAGCTGGGTATTCAGATCTGCTGATAACGTTTTTGATACCTATTAAGTTGTTTAGCGCTGGCTATCATCAGAAGGGGGTATTAGGTCACCCTATCTGTGTGTCCATGGCACGTCCACTGGCACCTATGTCCAACACCGCTCGGCACGCTATCATCGGCGTCCTCGGCGATCTGCTTGAAAAATTTGACAACCCTTGGGCGTGTACCTAACTAACATTATATATAGTGATTTACCTTTAGTGGCCGTAAACAACCAAGATTATTTTTTGAGACGTGATTTATCTATAGTGGCTGTAAACAACCAAGCTTATTTTTTTGAGACGTCCAACACCGTCTCGGACATGCATAAATAATGAGCACGTTGCTTAAATATAATCCTCAAACTAAGCTATTCATGGAGCATCATGACTAACTAGCTAAATGTCTGCGCAAACTGGAGGCAGGAGGTCCGGCTGCAGGTAGAGGTGGTAGTTGTAGAGTCAGCGGACCAGAAGTTCCGCATAGGAATTCATGATGCTCAGCCACAGTGTTACCCGTTAAGTAGCTTATGAACGGTAAACTAATGTAGGGCACATATATACATGGCCAATGCATAGAAAAAGTTCCATTTCCACTAAAATATGGAGAGCATTGAAACGCAGCAGGACACTGGGACCTACATATATATAAGACCAACAAGACAATAAACTACGAACAATCGACCTGAGGTGAAGGGCTTTCGCTTTGATGTCCAAAGGGCTTGGAAAGGATGGGGGGGTAGAGGGATGGGGAGATGAAATTCAGGAAGAGGATGCGGGTGTAGAGAGAGAGGAGGATTGAAAGTTCGGTGGCCTGTCCACCATGGGTTGACATATGTGTATGTGTCGTTTGTTTCTGTATGTGTTATGTTGGGTTGTCAGTACATTGGCTGGGGGGGCTAGTGTTTGTGACCTTTGGTGTCCTAAAGCACTAGAGCCGATGGAGTTGGCTGAGGGAGGTTAATCTTAACAACATCAGGGTAGTCACACTTCTGATATCACGACAAATGGTTTTTTGGTTTTATATTTTTTTAGTAGTTTTATTTGTTTTATATTTTTTTCTTATTTATTATTATTATTTTTTTTTTTTTTTTTTTTTTTTTTTTATTTATTTTATTATTTATTTTTTTTTTATTTTTTTTTTTTTTTTTATTATTTATTTTTTTTTTTTTTTTTTTTTATTTATTTTTTTATTTATTTCTTTATCTATTTGGTGTAGATGGGTCCGGGTTGGGATGGGCCACTCATCAGGGTCGTCTGGCAAGCCGCTTAGTATTTGAGGTCTTGGGAAGGCCTCATCGTGGATATGTCTGATCACTTTTTGTTGGAGAGTGATTTTTCTAGTTCTGTGTGGTGGTTCGCGGATCTCGTAGTCGCTGGTGTGTTTTTCTGCTACGTAGGGATCTTCGGGGTCTGGGATATACATATTCTTCATGCGGTACAGCTGTCTTCTGGCCAGGTAGCTGAGCCTGATGTTCATTGGCTTCATGTTGAGCGTTTCATGGATTTGGTCAGTTCTTACCCTATCCATCAGTGTCAGGCCCTCCGCAAAGCGAAGTGCTTTGTTTTGTACCCGTTGGATCTTCAGCATGTTGGATTTGTTGGTGAGGTTCAGGGGGACGTAAGGGTATTCAAGGCTAGGCCTTATAATCATTCTGTATAGGTGGAGCTTGATGTGGGATGGGGCTTGCTTGAAGCGGAAGAGCCTCGCCAGCGAACCTCGAGCCATGCTGTCTTCTTCTGGGATACAAACTGGGAGGAGTTGAGTAGTCTGTTGAAGTTGTATCCGAGTACTGTGTTGGAGTTTGAGATGGCTATGGGTTCACCGCGGATTCTTATCCCTCCCTCATTTTCGATTGAGAAGGCCATACATCCGACAGTGCTTAATTGAATCTTTTCTGGGTTAGTGGTGATCCTCCATTTCCTTTCCCAGTTAGCAGTCCTGGCTAGTTCCGTGTTTGCCTTGCGGGTTACAGTTGCATGCTTGGCTGCTTGGCTGCTTGGGTTGGATGTTATTACATGTGTTACGTCGTCCGCAAATTGCACGATGATGGTGTCTCTATACTCTGGCTGGGGCAGGTCGTTCACAAAGATGTTGAAGAGGACAGGGCTCAAGCAGGACCCTTGGGGGACTCCAGCTGTTGGGGTGAAGGCTGCGGCCTCTTTCGCCTTGAAGTTGGGGGTAACTTGCCTATTCTTTAGAAAATTTCTGACCAGCCTGAGGAGGGTCCAGTTTTGCGCTGGTAAGTCTGCTAATTTGTACACAAGACCATCATGCCAAAGGCTGTCGAAGGCCTTGTGTACGTCCCTAGTCGCAATCAAAGCTACTTGTTTTTGCTTGCGAATTGAGCTTACTGCGTCGTAGATGATGTTTATTGCATGTTGGGTTGATCTGTGTGCTCGAAAACCAAATTGTTTTTCAGTGAAGAGGTTGTTATACTCCATATAGTAGTTAAGACGGTTTGACACGATTTTTTCAAAGCACTTGCCTATTGTGTCTAAGAGGGAGATTGGACGGTAGTTGCCAGGTTGGTGGGGGTCTTTCTTGGGTTTGGGAATGAATATCATCTTGGCTGACTTGAATGCAACCGGAATGTGACCCGACGCCAGCATAGCGTTGAATAGGTTGAGAATGGATTGTAGAAGGTTGCCTGGTAGAAGTTTTATCTGCAACGCTTTGATCCCCGATGGTCCTGGGCCTTATCTCGAATGCTTTTGATGACTCCTCTCATCTCTAACATAGTTATGGGTCTTGTTAGAGGGTGGTCGTCTTCTAGGGTTGTCAGGTCTATCAGAGGGGTGCTGTGGAGGGAGGCGGCGTTTTCTGTTGTCCATTGGTTGACACGTTCAAAATGGGTGTTGTTGAAGGCTCTGCTGTTAGAAGCCGTGAGAGTCTTCTTCCATACTGCGCCCATGAGGTCCGCCTGGCCTTGTGGGTCTTCTATTTTTTCTTGTTGCTCCTCGTCATCTTCGTCTAGGAAAGTGTGAACGAGGTGGGTGAGGCTGGGGTTAACCGATCCCAAGAGCTTTCTGATCTTGCGCCAGAATGTTCCTGGCTCCCGTTTGTACTGGTTGGCCTGTCTCACCAGGGTTCCCCATAAGTAACTCTTGTGAGTCAGCGTAAGGTCTATGGCTTCCCTTCTGAGTGTTTGAAGGGTTAATGCTGGTGGCTGGCCAGTTTGGTAGTGGCTTTGGCAGGCTCTCTGGTACTCATACATTTTGGCTCTGATTTCTCTGGTTGGTTTATATTGGTGGTAGGTCCTTGTGGTGGATATTTCGCAAGTGGTCTCAGTTGCGAGTTGGATGCGGTTGTGGATGGTGTTTACTGCTTGGTCTATTGTTTGGGTTGGAGGTTTCAAACTCAATGATGGGGTCGTCAGCCAGGAAGGCATCGTAGTCCCTGGCCCGTATGGTTTCCAGTCTGGGCCTGGGGTGTCACGTACCTGAAGGGGGATGCTTGGAGGGTTGTGACCACAGGGATGTGGTCCGACCCCACGTTCTTGCCTGGGGTTACTCTGCAGTGGAACAGGTCGCAATCTCTGTTGGTCAGCACTATGTCGGGGTGCCCCTCACATTGCCCCTAAAGAACGTCTTAAAGTGGGGGCCTTGGAAGGAGAGGTCCCGGTTTTGCATTAGATTGAAGAGCTGCCTGCCCTTGAGGTCTGGCCTGGCAGGAGCGTTGAATAAGGCCTGGTGGTGGGCGTTCAGGTCCCCCGCGATGATGGTAGGGAGGTTCCTATCGAGTAGTTTGTTCAGAGGGATGGAGGGGAGGTAGGCCAGTCTAGGTGGCAGATATGCGGTGCAGACTATGAGGGGGGCCGTGTGAAGTGGTGAGTTCTATTGCCAGAAAGTGGTCATCTTCTATGAGGATGGGCGGTAAGAGAGCCCTCTCCTTATTAGTATTGCCACCCCACCGTGCATCCCCCTGTTGACTTCCCTGGTGGAATATCCCAAATGGAGATGTGCTGGTCCTGTCTAACCGCAGTTTCATTGAGTAAGATAACATCTGGGTTAAGTCTGGCTACCTCCAGAGTGAGGAGGTATCTATTATTGAAGTAATGTTTGATGTTCACCTGAAGGATTGTGATCCCCTTATTGGTTATGAGACGTATGTGTTTGTTTGGCTCGAGCGCCAGTGTTATTAAGTTCAGTTTGGTTGCTACTATTTGTTGAGGTGGGGGGTAAATTTCCTGAGCCAGGGATCTTGTTCCGGGTTCCTGCAGGGGATTGGTTGGGGATTCCTGCACGTTGCAGTGCCGATGTGGGGTCTTCGGAGTCACTGCTGTTTATGATATCCACATCAGTGGTGCTAGAGGTCGCTCGCTGAAGGAGGATTGGGGGGGCTGCTTGCCCTTTCCCTGAGCTCAGGGGATGAGCTTTGGCTGTGAGAGTCGGGCCTGACTCTCTTGTAAGGGCGATTTGTGGAACTGCGTTGTGCAATGCGCCTATTGTGTCTAGGGTTCCTTATGGCAAGGGAGTTTGTGATGGCTTGGAGCATAAACCCGTTTGAGAATGCTGGAGGGATGGAGGACTTGGGTTTTTGCCAGATTGCAGAGGTGGAGGGGCCGGTAAAGATCTGGGAGTTTGGAGTCTCCTGGGCGTTGGTAGAGGCCTGGGGGCGGGGGGTACTAGGGTTGGGGTTGCTGGGTTGTGCTTGTGTCTGACCAGCAGTTGTTGTGGTGTTAGGAGACAGGTATGCAAGCGAGTCCGGGGACATGTGGACAGGGGGCAGGCCATTGTCCTTCCTTAGAGAGTTCCAGAAACCTAGGAGCTTCACAGGGTTGTCTGGAAATTGGATTTGGGCAAATGTTAGGAGTTCAGCCCTAGGCTGGATTTAGGGTCGGGGTTTGGTGCAAGAGAGTTAGTGCTGAAGCCTGTTGTGTATGGTTCTGAGTTGTTCAGGTATGACCATGGGGTTATGGGGTTGTTGGTTGCTTTGGTGACCCCCTTGGGCAACCGACTGGGCCTGTTGTTGGTTGGGGTTACCCCAAGGATTTTTGGTGGGGAGGGCAGGAACGGTATTAGCTGCTCGTTGACGGGCTGCTGCTGCCGTTTCTTGCAATTCCTTGATTGCCTCCTTCCTACGAGGGCATAGATGCGAGATTGCAATGTGAGCACCGTTGCATAGTGCACAATTGGGTGTTGGGTTTATTGCATTCCCTGTAGTTGTGTCCCCCGCACACCTGCTGCACTTGGGGTTCCATTGTTGCATGCACTGGAATAGTGATCATACTTAAAGCATTTGAAGCATTGCTTAAGTTTGTAGAACCTCTGTGGGTAGATNCCTCCTCCACAACTACCACACCACCATTAAAACACCACCATTACCACACACCACTACTACTACACTACCAGTACCACAACTACCACACCACCACTACCATCACTAGCACTACCACACTTCCACACCACCACATCACACACTATTACTACCACACCACCAATACTACAATCACTGCCACTCCACCACTACCACACACACCACTAGCACCAACCATATCCACTACCACACACCCCACCTACCACTACTACCACACCACCACTGCCACACCACTACCAACACTACCACAACACTACCACACTACCACACCACTACCAACACTACCACACCACCACTCTACCACACTACCACTACTGCTACCAACCCCTTGCTACCACACCACTACTACTACTAACACTACTACCACACCAAACTACAACCATTACACACCACCACCATCACCACTTTCACACACCACTACCCTCATTACCACTACCACACCACCACTACCACACCATTACTACTACTACACCTCCATTACCACTACCACACCACCACTACCACACCATTACTACTACTACACCTCCATTACCACTACCACACCACCACTACCACACCATTACTACTACTACACCTCCATTACCACTACCACACCACCACTACCACACCATTACTACTACTACACCTCCATTACCACTACCACACCACCACTACCACACCATTACTACTACTACACCTCCATTACCACTACCACACCACCACTACCACACCATTACTACTACTACACCTCCATTACCACTACCACCCACCACTACCACACCATTACTACTACTACACCTCCATTACCACTACCACCACCCTAACTACCACACCACCACTACCAGACCATAACTATTACACCACCACCACAATACACCACTATTGCCACACCACTACTAAACCACAACTACCACTACCTCAATTTCCAGACCTCCACTACCACACCACCACTACCATACACTGCCCGGAACTGAGAGGAATGAGCTACAAGGAAAGGCTAAAGGAGCTGAACCTACCGTCCCTGGAAAAACAGAAGTAAGGGGAGACATGATAACCACCTACAAAATTCTCAGGGGAATTGACAGGGTTACCTTACCTTGACCTTGAGGTGCTTCCGGAGCTTAGCGTCACCGCGGCCCGGTCGTCGACCAGGCCTCCTGGTTGCTGGACTGATCAACCAGGCTGTTTGACGCGGCTGCTCGCAGCCTGACGTATGAGTCACAGCCTGGTTGATCAGGTATCCTTTGGAGGTGCTTATCCAGTTCTCTCTTGAACACTGTGAGGGGTTTGCCAGTTATGTCCCTTATGTGGGGACAAAGGGTGGACAAAGACAAACTCTTCAGCATGGGTGGGACACGAACAAGGGGACACAGGTGGAAAATTAGTACGAAGATGAGCCACAGGGACGTTAGAAAGAATGTTTTCAGTGTGAGAGTAGTTAATAAATGGAGTGCTCTTGAAAGTGATGTGGTGGAGGCTGACTCCATACACAGTTTCAAATGTAATATGATAGAGCCCAATAGGCTCAGGAATCTGTACACCAGTTGATTGACGGGTGAGAGGCGGGACCAAAGAGACGAAGCTCAACCCCCGCAAGCACAACTAGGTGAGTACACACTACCACACCACCACTACCATACTACCACTACCACCAACACCGCACCAACACTACCATACTACCTCTACCACACCACTACCATACTACCACACCACCACTACCACACCACTACCTACTACCACACCACCACTACCACACCCCACTACCACACCACTACCATACTACCACACCACCACTACCACACCACTACCATACTACCACACCACCACTACCACACCACTACTACCACACCACCACTACCACACCCCACTACCATACTACCACACCACCACTACCACACCACTACCATACTACCACACCACTACCATACTACCACACCACCACTACCACACCACTACTACCACACCACCTACTACCACACCACTACCATACTACCACACACCCCACTACCACACTACTACCATACTACCACACCACTACTACCACACCACTACCATACTACCACACCACCACTACCACACCACCACTACCACACCACTACTACCCCACCACTACCATACACCACACCACCCCTACCACACCATTACCATACTACCACACCACCACTACCACACCACTACTACCACACCACCATACCCACCACCACACTACCACCACTACCATACTACCACACCACTACCATACTACCACACCACCACTACCACACCACTACCATACTACCACACCACCACTACCACACCACTACTACCACACCACCATACACACCACCCACCACCACACACTACCATACTACCACACCACCACTACCACACCACCATACACACCAAGACTACCACACAACAACATTCTACAATACACTCGTCCCCCACAACATTCTACAATACACTCGTCCCCCACAACATTCAACAATACACTCGTCCCCCACAACATTCAACAATACACTCGTCCCCCACAACATTCTACAATACACTCGTCCCCCACAACATTCAACAATACACTCGTCCCCCACAACATTCAACAATACACTCGTCCCCCACAACATTCACAATACACTCGTCCCCCACAACGTTCACAATACACTCGTCCCCCACAACATTCAACAATACACTCGTCCCCCACAACATTCTACAATACACTCGTCCCCCACAACATTCAACAATACACTCGTCCCCCACAACATTCTACAATACACTCGTCCCCCACAACATTCAACAATACACTCGTCCCCCACAACATTCAACAATACACTCGTCCCCCACAACATTCTACAATACACTCGTCCCCACAACATTCAACAATACACTCGTCCCCCACAACATTCTACAATACACTCGTCCCCCACAACATTCACAATACACTCGTCCCCCACAACATTCTACAATACACTCGTCCCCCACAACATTCTACAATACACTCGTCCCCCCACAACATTCTACAATACACTCGTCCCCCACAACATTCCACAATACACTCGTCCCCCACAACATTCTACAATACACTCGTCCCCCACAACATTCTACAATACACTCGTCCCCCACAACATTCTACAATACACTCGTCCCCCACAACATTCTACATTACACTCGTCCCCCACAACATTCTACAATACACTCGTCCCCCACAACATTCAACAATACACTCGTCCCCCACAACATTCAACAATACACTCGTCCCCCACAACATTCTACAATACACTCGTCCCCCACAACATTCAACAATACACTCGTCCCCCACAACATTCCACAATACACTCGTCCCCCACAACATTCTACAATACACTCGTCCCCCACAACATTCCACAACACCATATCCCCACCACTAGTATAGCTATGCATCACCACTTACCTTACTATATCATCTACGTCATTGATACTCAACTTTCTTGCTTCCTGTTGCTTCTGAGTTCAGTATAATTTTTTTAGCAGTATCTGCTCCAAAATGTAGACGAGAGTCTTAATAATGTTTGTGTCTACAGTGGTGGTGCTGGTGTCGTGTGGGCAATGGTGGCTTTAGGCCAGGGAGAGTCAAGAAAAAGCCCACCTACATCATCTTTTAGATTAGGTGGTGAACCTGCGGAAGCACAAGAGGGAAAAGACTTCCCTGTTGCCTTAGATTATAAATTAACTCCTACGTACACAAATACCTAAGATTGACCCCTCCCTCTTAGTCGGTGTCCAGCGCAACTCCAAATGGCACTAGGTGCCTCTGGTGGGCTTACACCTGCGGCACCTGCACATTCTGCGACAGGTAGAGGACCTGAAGGCCTAAGTGCAGCAATTGGGGGACGAGCCGGTAAGCTCGCCAACACAATCCTTGTTCGAAACAGGTGTATTATTTGCCGCAGGACTGCTTTTCCTCCTATATCAACTCAGACAACTTAAGGTTGCAGAGCAGGCAGAAGCCGAAAAGTCCGCGTTCAAGAAGGCGGCAGCAGAAAAGGCAGCGGCCGAGAAGGCGGCAGGCGAATTTTGTGCCTTGGCAGAGAAGGCAGTCGCAGAAAAGAAGGCGGCCGAGAAGGCGGCAGAGAAGGCAGTCGCAGAAAAGAAGGCGGCCGAGAAGGCGGAAGAGAAGGCAGTCGCAGAAAAGGAGGCGGCCGAGAAGGTGGCAGGCGAATTTTGTGCCTTGGCAGAGAAGGCAGTCGCAGAAAAGAAGGCGGCAGAGAAGGCGGCGGAGAAGGCGGCAGAGAAGGCAGTCGCAGAAAAGAAGGCAGCAGAGAAGGCGGCAGAGAAGGCAGTCGCAGAAAAGAAGGCAGTCGAGAAGGCGGCAGAGAAGGAAGTCGCAGAAAAGAAGGCGGCCGAGAAGGCGGCAGAGAAGGCAGTCGCAGAAAAGAAGGCGGCCGAGAAGGCGGCAGAGAAGGAAGTTGCAGAAAAGAAGGCGGCCGAGAAGGCGGCAGAGAAGGCAGTCGCAGAAAAGAAGGCGGCCGAGAAGGCGGCAGAGAAGGAAGTTGCAGAAAAGAAGGCGGCCGAGAAGGCGGCAGAGAAGGCAGTCGCAGAAAAGAAGGCGGCCGAGAAGGCGGCAGAGAAGGCAGTCGCAGAAAAGAAGGCGGCCGAGAAGGCGGCAGAGAAGGCAGTCGCAGAAAAGAAGGCAGTCGAGAAGGCGGCAGAGAAGGAAGTCGCAGAAAAGAAGGCGGCCGAGAAGGCGGCAGAGAAGGCAGTCGCAGAAAAGAAGGCGGCCGAGAAGGCGGCAGAGAAGGAAGTCGCAGAAAAGAAGGCGGCCGAGAAGGCGGCAGAGAAGGCAGTCGCAGAAAAGAAGGCGGCCGAGAAGGCGGCAGAGAAGGAAGTCGCAGAAAAGAAGGCGGCCGAGAAGGCGGCAGAGAAGGCAGTCGCAGAAAAGAAGGCGGCCGAGAAGGCGGCAGAGAAGGAAGTCGCAGAAAAGGAGGCGGCCGAGAAGGCGGCAGAGAAGGCAGTCGCAGAAAAGAAGGCGGCCGAGAAGGCGGCAGAGAAGGCAGTCGCAGAAAAGAAGGCGGCCGAGAAGGCGGCAGAGAAGGAAGTCGCAGAAAAGAAGGCGGCCGAGAAGGCGGCAGAGAAGGCAGTCGCAGAAAAGAAGGCGGCCGAGAAGGCGGCAGAGAAGGAAGTCGCAGAAAAGGAGGCGGCCGAGAAGGCGGCAGAGAAGGCAGTCGCAGAAAAGAAGGCGGCAGAGAAGGCGGCAGAGAAGGCAGTCGCAGAAAAGAAGGCGGCCGAGAAGGCGGCAGAGAAGGCAGTCGCAGAAAAGAAGGCGGCCGAGAAGGCGGCAGAGAAGGAAGTCGCAGAAAAGAAGGCGGCCGAGAAGGCGGCAGAGAAGGCAGTCGCAGAAAAGGAGGCGGCCGAGAAGGCGGCAGAGAAGGAAGTCGCAGAAAAGGAGGCGGCCGAGAAGGCGGCAGAGAAGGCAGTCGCAGAAAAGAAGGCGGCCGAGAAGGCGGCAGAGAAGGCAGTCGCAGAAAAGAAGGCGGCCGAGAAGGCGGCAGAGAAGGAAGTCGCAGAAAAGAAGGCGGCCGAGAAGGCGGCAGAGAAGGCAGTCGCAGAAAAGAAGGCGGCCGAGAAGGCGGCAGAGAAGGAAATCGCAGAAAAGGAGGCGGCCGAGAAGGCGGCAGAGAAGGCAGTCGCAGAAAAGAAGGCGGCCGAGAAGGCGGCAGAGAAGGCAGTCGCAGAAAAGGAGGCGGCCGAGAAGGCGGCAGAGAAGGAAGTCGCAGAAAAGAAGGCGGCCGAGAAGGCGGCAGAGAAGGCAGTCGCAGAAAAGAAGGCGGCCGAGAAGGCGGCAGAGAAGGAAATCGCAGAAAAAGAGGCGGCCGAGAAGGCGGCAGAGAAGGCAGTCGCAGAAAAGAAGGCGGCCGAGAAGGCGGCAGAGAAGGCAGTCGCAGAAAAGGAGGCGGCCGAGAAGGCGGCAGGCGAATTTTGTGCCTGGCAGAGAAGGCAGTCGCAGAAAAGAAGGCGGCAGAGAAGGCGGCAGAGAAGGCAGTCGCAGAAAAGAAGGCGGCCGAGAAAGCGGCAGAGAAGGCAGTCGCAGAAAAGAAGGCGGCCGAGAAGGCGGCAGAGAAGGCAGTCGCAGAAAAGAAGGCGGCCGAGAAGGCGGCAGAGAAGAGTCGCAGAAAAGGAGGCGGCCGAGAAGGCGGCAGAGAAGGCAGTCGCAGAAAAGAAGGCGGCCGAGAAGGCGGCAGAGAAGGAGTCGCAGAAAAGAAGGCGGCCGAGAAGGCGGCAGAGAAGGCAGTCGCAGAAAAGAAGGCGGCCGAGAAGGCGGCAGAGAAGGAAGTCGCAGAAAGGAGGCGGCCGAGAAGGCGGCAGAGAAGGCAGTCGCAGAAAAGAAGGCGGCCGAGAAGGCGGCAGAGAAGGAAGTCGCAGAAAAGGAGGCGGCCGAGAAGGCGGCAGAGAAGGCAGTCGCAGAAAAGAAGGCGGCCGAGAAGGCGGCAGAGAAGGCAGTCGCAGAAAAGAAGGCGGCCGAGAAGGCGGCAGAGAAGGCAGTCGCAGAAAAGAAGGCGGCCGAGAAGGCGGCAGAGAAGCAGTCGCAGAAAAGAAGGCGGCCGAGAAGGCGGCAGAGAAGGAAGTCGCAGAAAAGGAGGCGGCCGAGAAGGCGGCAGAGAAGGCAGTCGCAGAAAAGAAGGCGGCCGAGAAGGCGGCAGAGAAAGCAGTCGCAGAATAGAAGGCGGCTGAGAAGGCGGCAGAGAAGGAAGTCGCAGAAAAGGAGGCGGCCGAGAAGGTGGCAGGCGAATTTTGTGCCTTGGCAGAGAAGGCAGTCGCAGAAAAGAAGGCGGCCGAGAAGGTGGCCGAGAAGGCAGTCGCAGAAAGAAGGCAGCCGAGAAGGCGGCAGAGAAGGCAGTCGCAGAAAAGAAGGCGGCCGAGAAGGCGGCAGAGAAGGAAGTCGCAGAAAAGGAGGCGGCCGAGAAGGCGGCAGAGAAGGCAGTCGCAGAAAAGAAGGCGGCTGAGAAGGCGGCAGAGAAGGAAGTCGCAGAAAAGGAGGCGGCCGAGAAGGTGGCAGGCGAATTTTGTGCCTTGGCAGAGAAGGCAGTCGCAGAAAAGAAGGCGCCGAGAAGGCGGCAGAGAGGCAGTCGCAGAAAAGAAGGCGCCGAGAAGGCGGCAGAGAAGGCAGTCGCAGAAAAGAAGGCGGCCGAGAAGGCGGCGAGAAGGCGCAGAGAAGCAGTCGCAGAAAAGGAGGCGGCCGAGAAGGCGGCAGAGAAGGCAGTCGCAGAAAAGAAGGCGGCCGAGAAGGCGGCAGAGAAGGCAGTCGCAGAAAAGAAGGCGGCCGAGAAGGCGGCAGAGAAGGCAGTCGCAGAAAAGAAGGCAGCCGAGAGGGGGCAGAAAGGCAGTCGCAGAAAAGGAGGCGGCCGAGAAGGCGGCAGAGAAGGCAGTCGCAGAAAAGAAGGCGGCCGAGAAGGCGCAGAGAAGGCAGTCGCAGAAAAGAAGGCGGCCGAGAAGGCGGCAGAGAAGGCAGTCGCAGAAAAGAAGGCGGCCGAGAAGGCGGCAGAGAGGCAGTCGCAGAAAAGAAGGCGGCCGAGAAGGCGGCAGAGAAGGCAGTCGCAGAAAAGAAGGCGGCCGAGAAGGCGGCAGAGAAGGAAGTCGCAGAAAAGGAGGCGGCCGAGAAGGCGGCAGAGAAGGCAGTCGCAGAAAAGAAGGCGGCCGAGAAGGCGGCAGAGAAGGCAGTCGCAGAAAAGAAGGCGGCCGAGAAGGCGGCAGAGAAGGAAGTCGCAGAAAAGAAGGCGGCCGAGAAGGCGGCAGAGAAGGCAGTCGCAGAAAAGAAGGCGGCCGAGAAGGCGGCAGAGAAGGCAGTCGCAGAAAAGAAGGCGGCCGAGAAGGCGGCAGAGAAGGCAGTCGCAGAAAAGGAGGCGGCCGAGAAGGCGGCAGAGAAGGCAGTCGCAGAAAAGAAGGCGGCCGAGAAGGCGGCAGAGAAGGAAGTCGCAGAAAAGAAGGCGGCCGAGAAGGCGGCAGAGAAGGCAGTCGCAGAAAAGGAGGCGGCCGAGAAGGCGGCAGAGAAGGCAGTCGCAGAAAAGAAGGCGGCCGAGAAGGCGGCAGAGAAGGCAGTCGCAGAAAAGAAGGCGGCCGAGAAGGCGGCAGAGAAGGCAGTCGCAGAAAAGAAGGCGGCCGAGAAGGCGGCAGAGAAGGCAGTCGCAGAAAAGAAGGCGGCCGAGAAGGCGGCAGAGAAGGCAGTCGCAGAAAAGAAGGCGGCCGAGAAGGCGGCAGAGAAGGCAGTCGCAGAAAAGAGGCGGCCGAGAAGGCGGCAGAGAAGGCAGTCGCAGAAAGGAGGCGGCCGAGAAGGCGGCAGAGAAGGAGTCGCAGAAAAGAAGGCGGCCGAGAAGGCGGCAGAGAAGGCAGTCGCAGAAAAGAAGGCGGCCGAGAAGGCGGCAGAGAAGGCAGTCGCAGAAAAGAAGGCGGCCGAGAAGGCGGCAGAGAAGGCAGTCGCAGAAAAGAAGGCGGCCGAGAAGGCGGCAGAGAAGGCAGTCGCAGAAAAGAAGGCGGCCGAGAAGGCGGCAGAGAAGGAAGTCGCAGAAAAGAAGGCGGCCGAGAAGGCGGCAGAGAAGGCAGTCGCAGAAAAGAAGGCGGCCGAGAAGGCGGCAGAGAAGGCAGTCGCAGAAAAGAAGGCGGCCGAGAAGGCGGCAGAGAAGGCAGTCGCAGAAAAGAAGGCGGCCGAGAAGGCGGCAGAGAAGGCAGTCGCAGAAAAGGAGGCGGCCGAGAAGGCGGCAGAGAAGGCAGTCGCAGAAAAGAAGGCGGCAGAGAAGGCAGTCGCAGAAAAGAAGGCGGCCGAGAAGGCGGCAGAGAAGGCAGTCGCAGAAAAGAAGGCGGCCGAGAAGGCGGCAGAGAAGGCAGTCGCAGAAAAGGAGGCGGCCGAGAAGGCGGCAGAGAAGGCAGTCGCAGAAAAGAAGGCGGCCGAGAAGGCGGCAGAGAAGGAAGTCGCAGAAAAGAAGGCGGCCGAGAAGGCGGCAGAGAAGGCAGTCGCAGAAAAGAAGGCGGCCGAGAAGGCGGCAGAGAAGGCAGTCGCAGAAAAGAAGGCGGCCGGAGAAGGCGGCAGAGAAGGCAGTCGCAGAAAAGAAGGCGGCCGAGAAGGCGGCAGAAGGCGGCAGAGAAGGCAGTCGCAGAAAAGAAGGCGGCGAGAAGGCGGCAGAGAAGGCAGTCGCAGAAAAGGAGGCGGCCGAGAAGGCGGCAGAGAAAGCAGTCGCAGAAAAGGAGGCGGCCGAGAAGGCGGCAGAGAAGGAAGTCGCAGAAAAGGGCGAGGCTTAGAATAGTTGCTAAAATAATTTAGGTTCTAAAATAGTTTCCGATAGCTTTTTGTTTCCACTAAAATACAGATCAAGGATCATTGGCGCAAAGGGAACGAAAATTAAAGAATTGGAGCGTTAGTTTAGGGTTTTGATTAAGTTGAGGAGTAAAGTTGGAGAGTCAACTAATTCAGGAACTCAATCCACCACAGGCATTATGTTCTTGGAGGGTGAGAAAGATAGCGTCGACGCCTTAAAAAGGAAATTTAAAATTTAGTTACAGGGTGGAAACAAAATGACTTGAGGCAGGAAAGACAGCATGTTTATGAAACACAAAAGGACTTGGAAATTGTGAATTAACAATTATTTGTTCCCAATATATTTTATAAACGTTTATTTGGCCCCGAAGGCACAACGATACTATAATTTGAAGAAAAATATGGTGTAAAGATAGATTTGATGAAAAAGGAAAATAATTCGGTATTGATCTCGGGCAAGTAAAGTAGTGTAGAGAGCTGTAAGGCCGAAATTTAGAAGTTTCTCTTTGAAATTTGACGGCCGCCATGACTGATGGATGTCTATTACTTTTACCCACTTGGGCTGGACGGTAGAGGGGCGGTCTCGTGTCGTGCAAGTCTGCATTTAATTCCCGACTGTCAAAGTGGTGGGGCACCATTCCTACCCCCCCCCCCCAGTCCTATCCCAAGTTCTTATCCTGACCACCTTTCAAGTGCTATAAAGGCGTACAGTTCCCCATCCCTTGATTGAAGCAGAAAATGTGTTCCATTCGATGCAACAGGTATGGTGTAGTCATTACATGTTTTGTTGGAGACAACAGGAGTGGTGGTTTCATTACGTGTTCTGTTGAGCTATTGAGACAACAGGAGTGGTGTTTATTATGATGTTGATGTTGGTCATCCTTGCTTATGAACAAACCAACCTAAAATTCCGAAGTGCTTATTTTTGATCAAGAGATCAACCTTTACCGTCTTATATTTAGGGGATGCGGCTCCAACACAAACCTCGTTGTCATGAGCACTCACCCACTTTAGCTGCCATGACTGTCCACCACCGCTGCCACTGTCCGCCACAGCCGCCGCCCGCCGCCACTATCCGCCGCCACTGTCCGCCTCCCGCCGCCACTGTCCGCCACAGCCGCCCGCCGCCACTGTCCGCCACAGCCGGCACCCGCCACTGTCCGCCACAGCCGGCACCCGCCACTGTCCGCCACAGCCGCCGCCCCGCCACTGTCCGCCGCCACAGCCGCCCACCCGCCACTGTCCGCCACAGCCGCACCCGCCACTGTCCGCCACAGCCGGCACCCGCCACTGTCCGCCACAGCCGGCACCCGCACTGTCCGCCACAGCCGGCACCCGCCACTGTCCGCCACAGCCGGCACCCGCCACTGTCCGCCACAGCCGCACCCGCCACTGTCCGCCACAGCCGGCACCCGCCACTGTCCGCCACAGCCGCCCCCGCCACTGTCCGCCACAGCCGCCCGCCGCCACTGTCCGCCACAGCCGCCCCCGCCACTGTCCGCCACAGCCGCCCGCCGCCACTGTCCGCCACAGCCGCCCGCCGCCACTGTCCGCCACAGCCGCCCGCCGCCACTGTCCGCCACAGCCGCCCCCGCCACTGTCCGCCACCCGCCCCGCACGTCCGCCACAGCCGCCCCCGCCACTGTCCGCCACAGCCGCCCCGCCACTGTCCGCACAGCCGCCCCCGCCACTGTCCGCCACAGCCGCCCGCCGCCACTGTCCGCCACAGCCGCCCCCGCCACTGTCCGCCACAGCCGCCCGCCGCCACTGTCCGCCACAGCCGCCCGCCGCCACTGTCCGCCACAGCCGCCCGCCGCACTGTCCGCCACAGCCGCCCGCCGCCACTGTCCGCCACAGCCGCCCGCCGCCACTGTCCGCCACAGCCGCCCGCCGCCACTGTCCGCCACAGCCGCCCGCCGCCACTGTCCGCCACAGCCGCCCGCCACTGTCCGCCACAGCCGCCCGCCGCCACTGTCCGCCACAGCCGCCCGCCGCCACTGTCCGCCACAGCCGCCCGCCGCCACTGTCCGCCACAGCCGCCCGCCGCCACTGTCGCCACAGCCGCCACAGCCGCCCGCCGCCACTGTCCGCCACAGCCGCCCGCCGCCACTGTCCGCCACAGCCGCCCGCCGCCACTGTCCGCCACAGCCGCCCGCCGCCACTGTCCGCCACAGCCGCCACAGCCGCCCGCCGCCACTGTCCGCCACAGCCGCCCGCCGCCACTGTCCGCCACAGCCGCCCGCCGCCACTGTCCGCCACAGCCGCCCGCCGCCACTGTCCGCCACAGCCGCCCGCCGCCACTGTCCGCCACAGCCGCCCGCCGCCACTGTCCGCCACAGCCGCCCGCCGCCACTGTCCGCCACAGCCGCCCGCCGCCACTGTCCGCCACAGCCGCCCGCCGCCACTGTCCGCCACAGCCGCCCGCCGCCACTGTCCGCCACAGCCGCCCGCCGCCACTGTCCGCCACAGCCGCCGCCCCCGCCACTGTCCGCCACAGCCGCCCGCGCCACTGTCCGCCACAGCCGCCGCCGCCACTGTCCGCCACAGCCGCCCGCCCGCCACTGTCCGCCACAGCCGCCCCGCCGCCACTGTCCGCCACAGCCGCCCGCCGCCACTGTCCGCCACAGCCGCCCGCCGCCACTGTCCGCCACAGCCGCCCGCCGCCACTGTCCGCCACAGCCGCCCGCCGCCACTGTCCGCCACAGCCGTCCGCCGCCACTGTCCGCACAGCCGCCGCCGCCACTGTCCGCACAGCCGCTCGCCGCCACTGTCCGCCACAGCCACCCGCCGCCACTGTCCGCCACAGCCGCCCGCCGCCACTGTCCGCCACAGCCGCCCGCCGCCACTGTCAGCCACAGCCGCCCGCCGCCACTGTCCGCCACAGCCGCCCGCCGCCACTGTCCGCCACAGCCGCCCGACGCCACTGTCCGCCACATCCGCCCGCCGCCACTGTAAGCCACAGCCGCCACAACAGCGTTGTGGCATGTCAGTGTTTCTCAGTACAACTGTGATGTGGCATGACAGTGTTATTTCAACAGTGTTGACTGTGTTTGTAGTACAACAGTGTTGTGGCATGACTGTGTTAGTACAACAGGTTTTGGCGTGACTGTGTTTGTCAGTATAACAGTGATTTGGCATGGCAGTGTTATTTCAACAGTGTTTTGGCATGACAGTGTTTTTAGGACAACAGTGTTGAGGCATGACTGTTTTTGTTAGTACAACAATGTTGTGGCATGACTGTGTTTGTTAGTACAACATGTAGCATGACTGTGTTTGTTAGTACAACAGTGTTGTGGCATGACTGTGCTAGTACAACAGTGTTGTGGCATGACTGTGCTAGTACAACAGTGTTGTGGCATGACTGTGTGCTGTACAACAGTGTTGTGGCATGACTGTGTTTGTACAACAGTGTGTGGCATGATGGCGGCGGGCTGCTGTGGCGCAGTGGCGGCGGGCGGCTGTGGCGGACAGTTTGCATGCATGACTGTGTTGTGGCATGAGAGTATTTGTTAGTTCAACAGAATTGTGGCATGACAGTGTTTGTTGTACAATATAGCTTTGCATGACAGTGTTTTCAGTACAACAGTGTTGTTGCATGATTGTTTTTGTCAGTATAACAGTGATTGGCATGACAGTGTTTGTTAGTACAACAGTGTTTGTTGCATGATTGTTTTTGTCAGTATAACAGTGATTGGCATGACAGTGTTTGTTAGTACAACAGTGTTGTTGCATGATTGTTTTTGTCAGTTTAACAGTGATTGGCATGACAGTGTTTGTTAGTACAACAGTGTTGTTGCATGATTGTTTTTGTCAGTTTAACAGTGATTGGCATGACAGTGTTTGTTAGTACAACAGTGTTGTTGCATGACTGTTTTTGTCAGTATAACAGTGATTGGCATGACAGTGTTTGTTAGTTCAACAGTGTTGTTGCATGACAGTGTGTTAGTACAAGAGCGACGGTCTCGTTTCATGCAAGTCGACGTTCAATCCCCGACCGTCCAAGTGGTTGGGCACCATTCCTTCCCCCCGTCCCATCCCAAATCCTTCTCCTGACCCCTTCCCAGTGCTATACAGTCGTAATGGCTTGGCGCTTTCCCCCGATAGTTCCTTTCCCTTCAACAGTGTTGTGGCATGACAGCGTTAGTACAACAGTGTTGTGGCATGACGGCGTTAGTACAACAGTGTTGTGGCATGACGGCGTTAGTACAACAGTGTTGTGGCATGACGGCGTTAGTACAACAGTGTTGTGGCATGACAGCGTTAGTACAACAGTGTTGTGGCATGACGGCGTTAGTACAACAGTGTTGTGGCATGACGGCGTTAGTACAACAGTGTTGTGGCATGACGGCGTTAGTACAACAGTGTTGTGGCATGACGGCGTTAGTACAACAGTGTTGTGGCATGACGGCGTTAGTACAACAGTGTTGTGGCATGACGGCGTTAGTACAACAGTGTTGTGGCATGACGGCGTTAGTACAACAGTGTTGTGGCATGACGGCGTTAGTACAACAGTGTTGTGGCATGACGGCGTTAGTACAACAGTGTTGTGGCATGACGGCGTTAGTACAACAGTGTTGTGGCATGACGGCGTTAGTACAACAGTGTTGTGGCATGACGGCGTTAGTACAACAGTGTTGTTGCATGACATTCTTTGTTAGTTCAACAGTGTTGTGGCATGACAGTGTTTGTCGGTACAATAGTGTTGTGGCATGACAGTGTATGTCACTACAACAGTGTTGTGGCATGACAGTGTTTGTCAGTACAACAGTGTTGTGGAATGACAGTCTTTGTCAGTACAACATCACTTTGGCATGACAATGTTTGTCAGTACAACAGTGTTGTGGCATGACAGTGTTTGTCAGTACAACAGTGTTGTGGCATGACAGTGTTTGTCAGTACAACAGTGTTGTGGCATGACAGTGTTTGTCAGTACAACAGTGTTGTGGCATGACAGTGTTTGTCAGTACAACAGTGTTGTGGGTATGACAGTGTTTCTCAGTACAACAGTGTTTTAGCATGACAGTGTTATTTCAACTGTGTTTTGGCATGACAGTGTTTGTTAGGACAAGTGTTGAGGCATGACTGTTTTGTTAGTACAACAGTGTTGTGGCATGACTGTGTTTGTTAGTACAACATGTAGCATGACTGTGTTTGTTAGTACACCAGTGTTGAAGCATGACAGTGTTAGTTCAACAATGTTGTGGCATGACTGTTTTTGTACAACAGTGTTTGGCATGATAATGTTTGCTAGTACAACAGTTTTATTACATGACAGTGTTAGTACAACAGTTTTATTACATGACAGTGTTAGTACAGCAGTTTTATTACATGACAGTGTTAGTACAACAGTACTGTGGCATGACAGTGTTTGTTAGTAAAACAGCGTTTTAGCATGACAGTATTTTTTAGTACAGCAGTTTTGTGACATGACAGTGCGTAGGTAGAACAGTGTTGTTGCGTGAAAGTGTTTGCTAGTTCATCAGTGTTCTGACATGAGAGTGCTTGTACAATAGTGTTGTGGCATGACAGTGTTTATTAAGTTCAACAGTGTTGTGACATGACAGCGTTAGTACAACAGTGTTGTGGCATGACGGCGTTAGTACAACAGTGCTGTTGCATGACATTCTTTGTTAGTTCAACAGTGTTGTGGCATGACTGTGTTTGTCAGTACAATAGTCTTGTGGCATGACAGTGTTTGTCACTACAACAGTGTTGTGGCATGACAGTGTTTGTCACTACAACAGTCTTGTGGAATGACAGTGTTTGTCAGTATAACAGTGTTGTGGCGTGACAGTGTTTTTCAGTACACCAGTGTTGTGGCATGACAGTGTATTAGTACAACAGAGTTGTGGCATGACAGTGTTTGTCAGTAAAACATTTTTGTGGCATGATAGTGTTAGTTCAACAGTGTTGTGGCATGACTGTGTTTGTACAACATTGTTGTGGCATGAGAGTGTTTGTTAGTACAACAGAACTGTGGCATGACAGTGTTTGTTAGTACAATATAGTTTTTGCATGACAGTGTGTTAGTACAACAGTGTTAGTACAACAGTGTTGTGGCATGACAGTGTTTGTCAGTACAACAGTGTTGTGGAATGACAGTGTTTGTCAGTACAACAGTGTTGTGGCATGACAGCGTTTGTCAGTACAACAGTGTTGTGGCATGACAGTGTATAAGTACAACAGTTTTGTGGCATGACAGTGTTTGTCAGTAAAACAGTGCTGTGGCATGACAGTGTTTGTCAGTAAAACAATGTTGTGGCATGACAGTGTTTGTCAGTACACAGTGTTGTGGCATGACAGTGTTTCTCAGTACAGTAGTGATGTGGCATGACAGTGTTATTTCAACAGTGTTTTGGCATGACAGTGTTTGTTTGGACAACAGTGTTGAGGCATAACAGTACACATGTTTTTGTTAGTACAACAGTGTTTGGCATGACAGTGTTTGTTAGTACAACACATGACAGTGTTGTGGCATGACAGTGTTTGTCAGTACAACAGTGTTGTGGCATGACAGTGTTTGTCAGTACAACAGTGATGTGGCATGACAGTGTTTCTCAGTACAACAGTGTTGTGGCATGACAGTGTTTGTCAGTACAACAGTGATGTGGCATGACAGTGTTTGTTAGTACAACAGTGATGTGGCATGACAGTGTTTGTTAGTACAACAGTGTTGTGGCATGACAGTGTTTGTTAGTACAACAGTGGTGTGGCATGACAGTGTTTGTTAGTACAACAGTGTTGTGGCATGACAGTGTTTGTCAGTATGTGGCATGACAGTGTTTGTAGTACAACAGTGTTGTGGCATGACAGTGTTTGTCAGTACAACACAGTACAACAGTGTGTGGCATGACAGTGTTTGTTAGTACAACAGTGGTGTGGCATGACAGTGTTTGTTAGTACAACAGTGTTGTGGCATGACAGTGTTTGTTAGTACAACAGTGTGTGTGGCATGACAGTGTTTGTTAGTACAACAGTGATGTGGCATGACAGTGTTTTCAGTACAACAGTGATGTGGCATGACAGTGTTTGTTAGTACAACAGTGGTGTGGCATGACAGTGTTTCAGTACAACAGTGATGTGGCATGACAGTGTTTGTCAGTACAACAGTGATGTGGCATGACAGTGTTTCTCAGTACAACAGTGATGTGGCATGACAGTGTTTGTCAGTACAACAGTGTGTGGCATGACAGTGTTTGTCAGTACAACAGTGATGTGGCATGACAGTGTTTCTCAGTACAACAGTGATGTGGCATGACAGTGTTTGTCAGTACAACAGTGATGTGGCATGACAGTGTTTGTTAGTACAACAGTGATGTGGCATGACAGTGTTTGTTAGTACAACAGTGATGTGGCATGACAGTGTTTGTTAGTACAACAGTGATGTGGCATGACAGTGTTTGTTAGTACAACAGTGATGTGGCATGACAGTGTTTGTCAGTACAACAGTGATGTGGCATGACAGTGTTTGTCAGTACAACAGTGATGTGGCATGACAGTGTTTGTTAGTACAACAGTGATGTGGCATGACAGTGTTTGTCAGTACAACAGTGATGTGGCATGACAGTGTTTCTCAGTACAACAGTGATGTGGCATGACAGTGTTTGTTAGTACAACAGTGATGTGGCATGACAGTGTTTGTCAGTACAACAGTGATGTGGCATGACAGTGTTTGTCAGTACAACAGTGATGTGGCATGACAGTGTTTGTTAGTACAACAGTGGTGTGGCATGACAGTGTTTGTTAGTACAACAGTGGTGTGGCATGACAGTGTTTGTTAGTACAACAGTGGTGTGGCATGACAGTGTTTGTTAGTACAACAGTGATGTGGCATGACAGTGTTTGTCAGTACAACAGTGATGTGGCATGACAGTGTTTGTTAGTACAACAGTGGTGTGGCATGACAGTGTTTGTCAGTACAACAGTGATGTGGCATGACAGTGTTTCTCAGTACAACAGTGATGTGGCATGACAGTGTTTGTTAGTACAACAGTGTTGTGGCATGACAGTGTTTGTTAGTACAACAGTGGTGTGGCATGAGAGACAGTTTTAGTTCAAAAGTTGTTTTGCATGACAATGTTAGTTCATCAGTGTTGTGGCATGAGATTTTTTGTTAGTTCAACAAAATTGTGGCATGACAGTGTTTGTTAGTACAATAGTGTTTTTGCATGACAGTGTGTTAGTACAACCGTGTTAGTACAACAGAGCACTCGCTGGCCAGGCCTTGGGCTGAGACGACGTGCGCGCCTTCTCTCCCCTCGAGGGCTTAAGTCCCTCGTCCCCAGCCTTGTGCTGTGATCGCCGGGGCGGTATCGTCACAATACTACTGTGCTGCTGAGTGTTCCGACACTATTGCATAAGTCACTAGTATCAGAGGAACCCTAGGGTGAACTAGTGAGTGGCGCCTGATGCTTGGAGGCAGGCCAGCCTGCCCCCACCGCTCCCTTAGGGGAAGCCTACCAAACATTAGTGCTTGATGCATTGCTGGTGTTAATGACATAGCATCACCTGTACAGTGTACCTGGGACTCACTGTAAGACTCTCTAACAAGAACCACAGGGCATCAACAGCTTCAGGCAACACTGCTTCAGGCAAGGAGAGTGGTGGGACCGTAACCTGACCCCCACGGGCCTCTGACCCTTGCGGTTAGAACACTGACCCAACGGTCTGCCCTATTCCTTCCCTGGCGGGAGGTTGACAGCCGCCAACACTTCAATGATGCCAGCTTTGTACAGAGGAACTGCACATTCCTAGTTATAAGAACTATCTTCCCCACTTTCTCCTATTCTTCTCATTTCGCCATTCCAACAGGTCAAGTGGAACGGTCCAGTAGCCCATGCGGTTACCTGTAAAATCTGGGGGGCCACTTGACTTGGGCATCTGTTCACCCTTTAGCAGGGGTTAGGCTGTCTTAGGGGACATTCTGTCCACATAGGAGAATAAGTCACTGAGGGCTACCCTCTGCGAGTCCCAACCAACCAAGTGGAATATCCAAGTGTTTATCCAAGTCGTCTGAGCACGCTCAAACCCACTGAGAGTGCTCTACCCCTCAGAGCAGGTTTATGACTGTTGGCGCTGATGATTGGTAAGGCATGCTGCCTGCTCTGCCATTTGTCGTGTTAATCATCATCATATGACTATCAATGTACACCAGTTATCGGAAGAGGTTAGAGCAACAATTACCGCCGCCTGAAGAAGCAGGTATGGAGGAGGTAGCTGCTGGACCCTCAGGGCTCTCCCCTACCGTGACCAGTGACACTCTCACCCCACCACCCAGTGATGATGGGTTTATGGCGGTGCTAATTAAGAGCCAGAGAAGGAAACAAGGGAAACAGAAGCCTGGTGAACAACAGGGTGGAAGGCGCCCGATAGCACCAAGGAGCCAGTACACACGTCTGACCTTCCCTAAAGGCACGAGTGTGGCTGACAGGATTGTGTGGAGTAAGAAACTGAGCGTGGTGTACCCACCTGGCTCTGCAGGCGTGCTACGTCCACATGTCAACTCCCCATATGTGTATGTTTCAAGAGAGAAGCAGCAGGTTGTGGAGGCTCTTCTACAAGGGAAAATAGGTGATGTAAAGCTCTCCCCTCTAGATAATCCAACACGGAACAAGAAGATGGATGAATACCTAGTCTACAGGTACAGTCACGGGTATCCACTAGCGTGGGCCTATGAATTAGACGGGGTACACAGAGCACGAAGATTGACCAAGAATGGTGAGCCTTCTGATCAAATAGTCATAGTCTGGAAAAAGCCTGATCCGCCACCTGACCAGTATTGGTTTGGTGGGTTGTATGCGCGCTCCAGCACGTTCAGGTTGTGGGAGCCGAACCCTGTGGAGTGTTACGAGTGCTGTGGCAGTGGCCACATAGCTAAGCACTGCCGGTGCCCCACACCCAAGTGTGCTCTCTGTTCCGGTCCTCATCCACTGAAGGACTGTCAGTATAAGAAGACCAGAGACCAAAGAAAGCAGGAACAGGAGCAACAGAACACTGCAACAGAAGCAGGGCAACAACCTAAAACTGTGGCTCCGTCTAAACCGCCGCTGAAGTGTTTCAGATGTGATACGGAAGGAGTTACCATCTGGCACTCAGACTGTACCAAACGGCCAGCCTTCCTTGGCACAAGGAGGCAAGTGCCCGAGACTCAACAAGTGCCTACTGATGCTGGCTCTAGTACTGTTGACCCACCCCATAGTGGTGACAGTACCAGCAACGCCCCTGACAACACACAACAGCCTGAGACAACAGTTAAAGGACAGTTGGCAACCTTGCAAGCACAGGTAGCAGAACTGACTGAAATTATACAGAGGCTATGTCAAGCTCCTCCACAAGAGATACAGCAGCCTCCACACTGCTGTGTCACAGCCGTGGCCCGCGCTGGTAAAGGTTCCTGTGGTGGTGGTGACGGCAGCGGCGGCGGCGGCGGCGGCGGCGGCGCAGCAGCAGCAGCGGCGGCGGCGGCGGCAGCGGCGACAGCAGAGACAGCAGAGATGAGACCGACAACGGAGGCGGTGGCAGCGACGCCGTCAGTCAACTCAAGGATGACAGCAGTGTTAGTGACACAGAAACATTAACTGGACGAGGAAGTCGACCTGCATCAGCATATTTTAAAATGATTCATGACCTTAACGAACGCGCTCAAGCCAAGTACGAGAATGAAAAAGATAATATTCTGAGTGACAGTAATTATGCCATACGACTTACAGAGAACATTCACTCGCGGACCATCCCGAGTTGCTCAGTGATCAAGAAACTGATGACGTCACCAGATGTTCCTGACGACACCAAACGCCAGGTTGGTGCGGCTCTTTACGTCGTAGAGTCACTTATGGACACATTGTGGCAGTGGGACAAGGACAACAGTGGGACCACCAGTCCCAGGGAGGAACAACACCAAGACGATGGCTGCTGCTGACACAAGGACCATTAAGTTTCTAAGTTGGAACATTCGTAGCATCAACAAAAGACTGAATGATCTAATTGCACATGTTACCAGTAACAACATAGATATAATTGCTTTACAGGAGCTCTACACGTCCAATATGATAAAACCCCACCAAAGATCAGAGGGTATGCATCCTATAATAACAGTAACGCCACAGGCCTATAAACATACATCAGAAGTGATTTACCGCACATTCTTGTGAGCACGTCACACAATGTACACACACAGTACCATCACTTTCATATACAAACTACAGCAGGCCACTTTTCATTCCTCAACGTATATGCCAGAAGCCAGAAACTCGATGTAACATTGCTCCCAGATCTAGACAATCATGGGACAATATACATGGGAGATTTTAATGCTAGACATATTACGCTGGGAGACATTACTAACAACGATAATGGATGCAAATTTATCAAATATGTTTATGACAACAGATTAACCGTGTATACTACGGATACCCAAACTCATTTATTGGGAGGCAGACTTGATTATGTAATGGGTAGAAACCTTGTGCAAGATAGGATGGAATGTTCGTTGGTAAATCACTTAGTTAGTGATCACTATGCAGTTTCTGCTTCCTATGAGGTACAGTGTGATGTACCTGATAGACATCAGAGACGGAAAATGAATATTCCATATGGCTTGCATGACCACTTTATTAATTGTATATCAAAATGGTATCAAGATTACACAATAACGAATGTACAAGCCTTCTCCAGAGATCTCGTTGATACGATTACTACCTACTACGACACATGGGTGTGTTGGGGAACAAGTTTTTTTTTAATTATTTTTATTTTTACATGCAAGGCATGCAATTTAAATACAATAAAAACAATACAGAACAGAACAAATAGAACAATAGACCACCGGCCAGAAGGGCCGACAGCACTTCACAACAAACCACAAACACGATAAATGCATAAAAAAAATCTAAGCATACAAGAAGGCACAAAGCATAATACATTGGCAAACAAGCAATCACAGTAACATAAACAAAGCCTACATAAAACAAAACAGACAACAAAGTCAAAACAGGGAACATAACAGTACAATCACAATACACACCAAACAAAACATAAATAACAAACACAGACAACAGGTAAAGCATGCCATAACAAACGGAAGGCAAAACAAATGGCAAAACCGAACAAAAAACACTCGCCAACAGCCTGAAGGGCACACAATATTGCATAAACAAGCGCATGCGACATCCACAACCGAACACACAAACGCACAGGAACTGCACACCCACCCACCAGCCATGCACAGAAAACCCAGAACACACACCGGAGCACGCAGGAACCGGGAAATAAAACCCAACCCACCCACCCACACACACACCCCACCTGCACCCCACAACCATGCACACAACAGGTAACACAGAATATACAGAAATCATTTGGGAGAAACGTACTTCTCCGGGAAGGAAACAGGAGGATATTTCGCCTTGTAAGCTTTCCAGACTAGATCTTCATGGTCGGTAGGGTTTTTGACCCCCCTCATCCGCTGGGGTATCATAAACTCGGGAACAACTATATCGGGCGGCATCGGCCAACGCCCGAGGTCACTGACGCACTTTGCATAACGAGGCCGGGGAGCACCAGCCACGCCCTTCGAAGAAGCAGACGACACTGGAGAAGCAGACGAGGGTCGCTGAGACTGCCACGCCGTTGTAACAATCTAGGTTGTTGTAAGAAGGTTCTAGAAGGCTCGGGTAGAGACCTGACCCCAAGCACATGGGAGCATCCTCCCTGGGGGAATTGTGGTGAGGATAACCGGACGCCTTTGTTCATATAATGAATCATTCTGTTGTATTCACTATTTAGAGGAATTAGCCTTCATTCATTTTGCAGTCAAATTGCATTGTATAGTACTACTGTTCATAATATCAAGAGTATTCTCATTATTAGAAGGAGTTTAAGTCACCATCAGTGACGTCACAAGCAAGAACTAGGCTGTGATGCGGAGTGACCGGAGGTCATAGGTCACGAGGTTCCATGTCCTCTATTTCTCAAAGGTCAAATAGCTATGTTGTAATTGGGAATAGCTCTTCCTTAAGATGTTTGTGTAATTTAAACTTCAGTACAATATTCAATCAATCTGGAACATTCAGTACAACAGAGGTTAATTGTTATAACTTAAGCCTGGCAAAGTAACTTAGATACTAGCGGAAAAATACAGATCTAGGCCTCTGGGTAGAGGAGCAGAGAGGACGATTAGTGTGGTAGCCGGATCAACTGGGGGAGGTCACCATCTCACCTCCCATAAGACCAGCACTCTCCCCAAGCGGGTCAACATAGAAGGTAGAGTTGCTTTGTGAGTAATTGTAGGAATAGTCCACTCATTGCCGTTAAATTTATAGTCAGGGCATATTCAGTTAGGGAGTGTTCAAGTAGGGAGTGTACAATTATTTAGATTTTGCTTAATTTTTGAATAAATTAATTAGCTTAATGTGTATTTTTATTATTTCCATTTTTCTTTTGTATTAATGTGGAAGGGTCCTTGTCACGTGGTCCCCACGTGGTCGAGTTGAGGTGGACGCCTATGCTCCTCGAATCTGAGTATATCATTCACATCCAATCAGGATTATCATCCCTGTTGATTTTAGTTAACTCCACACATAAGATCCAAGAGTTTTGGTTTACTAGTGGGGATCAAGCCCCAAGGTTGATTATTTAGCGTGATCGAACCAGATCTCGATCATTGCTCATTTTGGTTACTGATCTGGTGGTGGCGGCAGAAAGGAGATCCTAGAACTTTGCTAGAAGTCTATTTTCACGTCATACGGGTTGTAGAATCTCAAGTCGGTAAATCGTCTTGAGACCACGTGGCGTGGAGTCGGCTCGAGTAAAAGTCTTGGGGTCCCTTGGTTAAGAACTAAAGGAACTAAAGTAAAGAATACGGGTACTAAGGGAGAAAAAGAGGGTAGAAGGAAGTGAGACCCCGTCCCGTGTTACACCGTTGCACACACAGAGGGCTCAACAGAGGGCACCACCACAGGGGCAACAGCGGCCACGGGCTCACCACCAGACGACTGCAGGGAACCTCAGCGGCACACATCCTTTCTCAAAGTCATCACCAGGCCACGCCCAGCACCAGCATCCGCACCACCCCCGGCACCGGAAGCCACCACACCCCACTGCGGAGAGCCCCCGGGCGGGGAAGGAACAGGAGGCACACCCGAGACACAGGCACCAGCCCCAGCAGGCACATGTACCTCCGCCACCACCAACCGTGGAGACAACGACCCATCTGGAGCCACGCCGTCAACACCAGAAGACCCACAGTCACCGAATTCCTCAACATCAGCCCAGGCAGTAGACGAACGCCTGGAACGTTTGGGCTCTGGCCGGAGATCGTCAGAGCCGGAAGCAGATCCAGAAGTACCGGCACCACAAGCCGGACGAACCGACGCCCGATGCAGAACGGCAGCAGCCTCTACCACAGGAGGAACCGGACCACACACAACAGGAGGCTCCGCTGCCACCTCAGCACCCAGCACAGTAGGTACCCAAGGTGATGCAGGGCCAGGGTCAGCAGCCGAAGACGATGGAGCAGACGTCGACGCCTCACAGGGAGCACCAGGAAGGTCCACGGGAGCTGCAGGGCCAGAGACATGGTCAGGAGGAACATCCGACGGCACCGCAACACCCGGAGGAGGGTCTGCGATAACCAGGGGAACTTCGGGTGACGCTGGGGAAGCCACAGCAGCGAACGAGACCTGCCCCACCTCATCTTCGGAATCCACACCCTGAAGGAGCGGCGGGAAATCCTCTTCCCGGAACAAGTTGACAGGTGCAGCAGGGGCCGCAGAGCACCCGGCAGCCTGATGCCCTAACTGGCCACATCGGAAACAGGTACGGGGCTGCCGGGCATAGTACACCCGAACGTAGTAACCCAGCAGCCGGACAGAAGATGGGATATCCGATCGCAGGTGCATACCTAAGGTACGGATGTTCATCTGCTTCCCAGCATACTTCCCCGAGGAAAGCGTGTTCACCCTCACACTAAATTTTTTTAAATTTTTTAAATTTTGCCCCTGCACCATACCTCCCGAAGAAGCGCCGAAGAAGATCTTCAGGGAACTCCAGGGGCGCACCGTGTACACTGACATACGTCAGGGCACCACTTCTGTCCGAGACCACAACAGAGCCGGCGCCATCCGGCAACTGCATCGAACGTCCTTCGTACCGCCGGAGGAAGTCCCGATACTCCTCCTCCTGCATAAACTTGATAATCACCCGGTGGGCCGTAACAAGTTCAACTCCATACAGCCTCCACCGGGACACGTAGCATGTCGCACATTACGAACTCAATTGCTGGATAACCAGCCTTACACGAGAACTCTAGCCCCACTGAGTTCACTCGCAAAACAGGAGGAATCGCAAGGCCCCCCCATGTCCAAAACAGCCACGTCAGCACTGAGCCAGGCAGGCAACCACCTGGGGAACAAGTCGTAAGCCTAGCAGAAGTGGGCAACACCTGCCACCACCCAAGTGGGTCCTTGACCCTGTATTTGTTAAAGAACATGAACGAGTAAAGCAACTTGGAGATACGTACAAACGAACCAAAGCACAAGGTGACTTGCATGCATTTCTTGTTGCAAATAGAGAGATGAGAGACATGAGCAACGTTATACGTAATAAACATTGGGAAGAGTTCCTACAAAGTATAAATGAGCAAACAACACTTGTTGAAGTTTGGGAAAAGATACGAAAAATCTCTAGAAGCATCCCAACCAAACCACTGCACCACAGTCCACAAGAACAAGCAAATATTCTCCTTGATCAGTGGGCACTAACATCAAGCTACGACTCACTTCCAATTAACATACAGCATAAACTTAATGACACACGCCCCAACAGACAACGAACCATCAATCTTGCCTGTACAGCTATCGACGTGTCGGACCTTAATGATGTAACTGAATAGGAATTAAATCATGCACTAAAGATGGGAAAATCAGCTGCTCCTGGAGAGGACGGTATTACTTACAGTCTACTGAGATTAGTCTCACAAGTACCAGGTAATCCACTGTTAGTGTTGTACAGAATGAGTTTACGTGAAGGAGTATTACCTGATGCTTGGACACAGAGTGTCATTGTTCCCATCCCCAAACCACACTCAGATAATTATAGACCCATATCTCTAACATCGTGTGTCTGTAAAGTGCTTGAACATATTGTTCTTAACAGACTCATGTATCGTATACAGGGGCACCTGTCACCTCAACTGTTTGGATTTATGCCTGGGCTCAGTACACAACACTGTTTTGCTGAATACTTCGCACATATTGAAGCTTCCCCTCAAACAGTCTTCATCGACCTAGCAGCAGCTTTTGATACAGCAAACAGAGAAATCATACTGGAACAGCTTGCCGAGCTGGGAATACAAGGAAAATTACTGAAATGGATAAAGGGCTATTTGTCTAATCGAACAGCATATGTTTTGTTTAATGGTGTTAAAAGCACAGAGAGCAAACACTTTGAACTGGAAACTCCACAAAGAGGGGTCTGTTACCACCCTCGAGACTAAATAAGGTTCTTCTCCCAGCAGTGTACATAAAATATTTAATATAGGCCTTTATAATAATAGTCTAGGGGAATAAGATAAAGCACTGCATAAAATGGGGAACAATATATTTATGCTAAGGGGGACAAACATAACAATTAAATGGTACGTAAATATAGCCAGAAATATTTATCAGCATGCAAATTAAATTAAAATCCTTCTCGAGCAATGAGCAATATTAATAGCACTTAAAAAATTTAATTACGAGAATACAATATCATCTGACCAGGAAATAAAAACTTTGAATGACTAAATATACAAATCAAGGACTTAACTTAATACATGTCTACACTCGACCTCAGCCACCACGCTACTAACCCACGCGTCTGTCCACAGGCCAAGCGTCTACTAACAAAACAACTAACTATCCACATAACATTGTGGAATTACTAATAATAAATGGTAATACTAAATAACAAGATATTATTAATCTCAAGAGTACACCATTACATTAGTTTATACAATAGCATTTACAGACAAATAAATAGGAGTTATAAATCAAGGTTAAATCATAAACACTCGCTTGACAATACTTTCCCACGCTACTCACATATCCAACCTGATCAACCCCCACAGAGAAACACATGAGAATTGTAACACGAAAGCCTCATACAAATAATATGCAACTCAAGCACACTAATACATGCTATAATATATATCATATAACATACAAAATCTCACATTATACAACTGGATGCTATAATAATTAAAGAATAAGACAATACAGTAATACAATAATTAAGAGTAATGAGAGGATCTTAACAAGATTCGTAACATCCCTCCCGTCCCCTAAGAAAAAATGAAATTAACTGAAGGTTGATTTCATTTTTTTGACTGCATGAATTAACACATGAAAAATTTTCACCACATGAAAATACTTAAACTAAATCAAGTACATAGCAATGAAATTTCACACAGTAAAAAAAATACAAAATTACATACACCTTATGAATAAAGAACACTACAGATTATGGCACTGCAACAGGAAAACCTCTGGATAAGGCGTCTGCAATTACATTTTGCCTCCCAGGAATATGACGAATTACAATATTGAATTCTTGCAGAATTAACGACCATCTTAGTATTCTCTGGTTTTTACACTTCATAGAGTTGATGAATGTCAATGGATTATGATCTGTATATACTACTACTTCATTTCCTGACAAATATGTCTCAAATTTCTTCACTGCTAGTATTAAACAAAGTGCTTCTTTCTCAACTACAGAGTAATTAATTTGTGTTCTGTCAAACTTACGTGAAAAATAATAAACAGGATGTTCTAACTCATCTGGTCCTACTTGGAACAAAACAGCACCTGCTCCTACATCTGAAGCGTCTATGTGAAGAATAAAAGGTTTATTATACTGTGGACTAGCTAACACAGGTGAGGTAGAGAGAATTCCTTTCAACTTCTGAAAAGAGTTCTGACACTCCTGCGTCCACTTAAATTTTACCTGTTTCCTTAAAAGATTTGTTATGGGTGCAGCAACAATAGAAAAGTTTTTACAATACCTCCTATAATACGCACACATTCCAATAAATCTTTGCACAGACTTCTTATTAGTTAGGACTGGGTACTCCACAATTGCCTGAATCTTATCGTGCAATGGGACTATCCTTCCTTGTCCGACCTCATGTCCTAAATACACTATGGTTCCTTTAGCCCAACTACATTTCTTCATATTGACAGTCAAATTAGCATGTTGCAATATATGAAACAATTTCTTTAAACTAGACATATGATCTACCCAATTCTTACTGAAAATCACAATGTCATCCAGATATGCCCTACAGTCTGGCACATCCTTCAACAAAGAGTTCATTAATTTCTGAAACGTGACTGGGGCATTCCGTAACCCAAACGGCATCACGTTATACTCGTAAGCTCCATCAGGAGTGATAAATGCTGTCACTTCCCTGGCAAACTCTGTAAGAGGTATCTGATGATAACCCTTAGATAAGTCTAATTTAGATACAAAATTGGCATGACCTATAGTATCAACACATTCTTCTAATAAAGGTAACGGATAAACATCAACGATAGTAACCTGGTTGAGTTTTCTATAATCCACTACTAATCTCCACTTATCTTCTGGCTTTGGTACTAATAGGCATGGCAAACTCCAGGAACTCTGACTGGGTCTAATGAACCCATGTCGAAGAAGATAATCAACCTCCTCCTGGATGATACGCCGTTTCTCGGGTGTCACTCGATAAGGGTGCAACTGAATTGGAGTCACATTTGTCAGGGTGATATCATGAGTAATGAGAGAAGTTTGAGTGGGGACCTCCCCAAACAAGCTAGAAGACACCTCCAAAAGATCCTGGAACTCTGCTCTCTCCTCCTCCTGCAAATGACTCAACAATTCTTCCCCGGAACTACTGGAATTAGACAAACAAATATTACTATCTTCCTCAGCA
Source organism: Procambarus virginalis (assembly GCA_020271785.1). NCBI lineage: Eukaryota > Metazoa > Arthropoda > Malacostraca > Decapoda > Cambaridae > Procambarus > Procambarus virginalis. Next base: position 32,945 of record WNGS01063376.1, on the reverse strand, counting down.
ACACTCGACTCTTCAGGAATTTCCTCCTCAGCAACACAACAAGCCACAATACTAGGCCCACAATAAGCCTTCAACCGGTTTACATGTACACTCATGGTCTGTCGTTTCTGCTTGGGATGGCAAACCTTGTAAGTAACCTCCCCAAGACGTTTGACTACTTGATACGGTCCTGCGAATTTGTTAGACATAGACGTACCCATACGAGGCTTCAAAACCAATACCAAATCTCCTGGCTCAAAAACTCTGAGTTTGGCATTGAACCTCTGGTCATGTTTCTGCTTCATTACCTGTTGTTGTTCACCTAGATGTCGTAAGGCCAACTCCCTCGTTCTGGACAGCTTGCTCTTGACATCCGTCAGGTAACGCTCACTCTGCCTGGCTGTAACATCATCTAGCATGTGTTCAAATAACATCTTTAAAGGTCCTCTCACCTGATGTCCGAATACAAGCTCGAATGGAGAACAACCTAGTGCACTGTGCAATCCATCTCTAGCCGCAAATAAAACAAATGGCAGATTCTCATCCCAATGTCTGGGTGAATCTTCCCCAGTCGCCTTCAACATTTTCTTGAGAGTTTGGTGGAACCGCTCGATTCCCCCTTGACTCTGAGGATGGTAAGGACTTGAAAAATTGTGTTTTATACCAAAACTGCTACAGAAATTTTTAAAGATGGTGGAACAAAAATTACTCCCATTATCAGTTTGAATTACACGGGGCATCCCAAAAAGTGAAAAAAATCGTTCCAACTGCCTGATAATAGTAGAAGCTCTAATATTACGTAAAGCATACGCTTCAGGGAACCTGGTGGTCATACATAAGATAGTGAACATATACATATTTCCGGATTTTGTAAGGGGTAAAGGTCCGACACAATCCAGTACCACATGAGTAAATGGCTCCTCTGGCACTACAATAGGATATAATGGTGCTCGTGGCACAGTCTGATTAGGCTTACCAACAGTCTGACACACAACACAGTTGTGGCAATATCTGACCACATCTTTTTTAAGTTTCGGCCAATAAAAAAGTTTACAGATCTTATGATACATACTGGTAATACCTTGATGGCCTCCCATCAGGTCATCATGAGCAGCTTGCAATACCTGCTCCCGATACTCTGTTGGCACAACGAGCTGGGTGTTAAACTCACAATCCTCTGATGAGGGAGTTCCTGATGGTCTCCATCTTCTCATCAGACATTGATCCTTGAAATAACAACCCGTACTCTCCTCCAAAGTATCGATGGAGTCTGCTGCTTCTGCATAACACTCAGCTAGACTGGGATCAGTACTCTGTAACTTACGCAAGGTCTGGAACTCTACAACTGGAGCGAGCGGGCAAGGAAGTGGTACTTAGGCCACATCTTCCAGACCATCTGGGTCAGAATAAATTAGGGCTTTGGCACCGGCCTCACTCTCGACATCCACGTGAGCTATAAATGTATCTTCAAGGTCCACCTCCACCTCCCTGTCTGAAGGGGTCCTGGCCTCGAGAACATCCACCTTGGTAGTAGCAGGACTTACCACATTCTGCTTACCCATGGATCTGGTCACAACACAGGCTGGATAAATGACACCATCATCCTCATCTGGTTGAGCCAGTACTGCATTAGGTTTAGTATACATAACAGGACAATCGGTCCCACTAAATTTACATTTATCGAAGTCATTACCTACAATTATATCAATCCCAGGAATGGGCAACTGCTCACTGACTGCTACAGTGCACCAACCTGGTGTAATAGAAGAATTCAGGTTAACCTTAATTAATGGTACACGCTGGATGAGCCCTCCAAGTCCCTGCAATAACACTACCTCTCCAGTGTCTTCTGTGCTAACATCAGTAAGAACACGGCGAGAAATTAAAGACTGGGAAGCACCAGTGTCCCTTAACAACTGGACTGGTTTCCAGGTTCCACTAGTACATAATAGGGTTCCCGAATGTAGGTATGGATCAAAATTAGTCATCCACTTGGGCATGACTGAAGCAACATTGGCATTAATGGTTTGCAAACCCCTACTCAATATTAGACCAGTTAGTCTCAACTCTGGGTGCAAAGCATAACATGAATTTACCACATGACCTCTTCTCCTGCAATGCGTGCAATACCTGCTAGTGGTCGGAATAGCCGAACCCACTGCAGGCTTATTCACTACATTACTTAAGGTTGACAACCCTGTCGGTTGTTTCTCAGATTTAGGCTTTACAGGAGAAGGGTTAAGGGGAGAAGGTGAATTAGCTGGTCGAGTCTGGAAAACATGTTTATGAGCATAATGATTAGTTTTAACATTGGAATGATTAATGGGTGCTCTAAAAGGCACTTTAGTAAGTAGTTCATGCTCATCAGCTAGCTTGGCTAATTTTATAAGATCATTGGTTTGTTTATTTTCAGCCATAAACAAAGCTAATTTCTCTGGTAGACATCCCATTACTTCCTCAGTTACTATGAGGTCTCTCAAAGTCTCAAACTCTGTAATATTAAGTGCTTTAATCCATCTGTTAAAGTGATTTAATTTTACTCTTACAAAATCAGAAATAGTCTGGTCCTGTGCTCTTTTTAAACTTCTGAATTTTATTCTATGTGCCTCTGGGATCTGCTGGTAAGCATTTAAAATACTTTGCTGAACAAATTTAAAATCGAAAGAATTCTCAGCAGGCAATGATGCAAATACCTCTTGAGCTTTACCCTTAAATTGTCCTTGTAATATGCTAACCCATTGATCTACAGGCCAATTCATGCTGACTGCTAGTTTCTCAAAATGCAAGAAAAATATTTCTGGATCTTCTTCATTAAACTTAGGCAAATCTACACGTTTACTGTATTTAGAAGAACTATTTGTACTCTCTGGATTATTACTAGTGTCACCCAAACCTGCCGCAATCCTCTGCTGTTCTAACCTGTTATTATTTTCAGCCATACTCTGCTGAATTTCGAGTTGTTTAGTCTCATGCTCTGCCAGTTGTACTCGAGCCTCCAACATCTGCTGTTGAGTTACCAACTCAAGTTGTTTTTGCTGATTCTGCAACTCCAACCTCTCTTTATTTGCTTCCAATTCAAGTTGTTTTTGCTGGTTCTGCAACTCCAACCTCTGCTTGTCTGCTTCCAGCCTAGCCATTTCCAATTTAGTCTCCAACTCCAACTTAAAGATTGCCACCTTGTCAACTGACTCTTCGTCTAACTCTCCCAAACACTCTTCGTCAAGTCTCTCCTCTTCCACCAAGTGTGTGACAATAACTCTTAACACTTGAGCTTTCAACATTTTACTGGAAACTGCTAGGTTCAATTTATCAGCCAGCAACAACAACCCAGACTTCTTTAAGTCTTTAATTTTACCAAAATTTGGCTGATCTACCAGCGCAACAACCTGATCCTCCATGGTTGGCTCAATAATCACAACTTACACTTGAAACAACACTGAAAATTATGCTTGGCCCCTGGCACAAGCTGAACACTTACCTCAAATCGTGAAGCGTTGAAAGTTTTCACAGCAGCTCAGATTGAACAGATAATTACACAGGCTTGATTAGGCGTCACTAGATAATCACAGAGTACCTAGGAAGGCAATTGCTATTAATAATTAGCACTGTTAATTGTACAACATTACAGGGAATTAATGGTATAAGCTCCCGGACACAGGCCTCCATTTGTTACCACCCTCGAGACTAAATAAGGTTCTTCTCCCAGCAGTGTACATAAAATATTTAATATAGGCCTTTATAATAATAGTCTAGGGGAATAAGATAAAGCACTGCATAAAATGGGGAACAATATATTTATGCTAAGGGGGACAAACATAACAATTAAATGGTACGTAAATATAGCCAGAAATATTTATCAGCATGCAAATTAAATTAAAATCCTTCTCGAGCAATGAGCAATATTAATAGCACTTAAAAAATTTAATTACGAGAATACAATATCATCTGACCAGGAAATAAAAACTTTGAATGACTAAATATACAAATCAAGGACTTAACTTAATACATGTCTACACTCGACCTCAGCCACCACGCTACTAACCCACGCGTCTGTCCACAGGCCAAGCGTCTACTAACAAAACAACTAACTATCCACATAACATTGTGGAATTACTAATAATAAATGGTAATACTAAATAACAAGATATTATTAATCTCAAGAGTACACCATTACATTAGTTTATACAATAGCATTTACAGACAAATAAATAGGAGTTATAAATCAAGGTTAAATCATAAACACTCGCTTGACAATACTTTCCCACGCTACTCACATATCCAACCTGATCAACCCCCACAGAGAAACACATGAGAATTGTAACACGAAAGCCTCATACAAATAATATGCAACTCAAGCACACTAATACATGCTATAATATATATCATATAACATACAAAATCTCACATTATACAACTGGATGCTATAATGATTAAAGAATAAGACAATACAGTAATACAATAATTAAGAGTAATGAGAGGATCTTAACAAGATTCGTAACATCGTCCTCAGCCCCCTGTTGTTCAACGTTCTGATGCATAACTTATTAAAGATCTTCCAACTAATAATGAAGACACTGTCATTTGTTATGCTGATGATATATGTTTACAGGCTGCCTCCGAGCCTAGAATGCAAGTTCTGCTCGACGCTTTTGCTACTAGAGCTGAGGAATGTGGCCTCCTCATCTCTGTACAGAAAACTCGTGCCCTCATTCCACGTGGTATCCCACCAGCCAATTATCATATAGATGGGCGAGCACTCGAAAACTGCGAGTCTTACAGATACCTTGGTGTCCCCAATAACGACCCTGGGTACCTTTCTTCTCTCAAGAGGAGACTGTGGGAGAGATTAAAGCCCTTGCGGGTCCTTGTTGGTGTCAATCATGGAATTCACGTGAGACTTGCTAGAATGTTTTATGTATCATTTATACGCTCTGTGATTGACTACAATGATCTACATCTCACACTGTATACTGACAAAGAGCTGAAATCTCTTGAAACCTTGCAAAATGAAGCTATGCGTCTCATCCTTGGGGCTCCTAAGTCCACGAGAATAGTTAATATGAGAGCAGAGTTAAAATTATCTACCATAAGTGAGAGAATTTTGTCTATTAGCACAGTTTTCGGCGTGAAGGCATTGAGTAGATCTAGGCAACACATGAAGTTTCAAACTAAACTTTCTAATATGCTGCACTCGCCTGAGGTCTATAGAAGAAGAACGAAATCTGATTATGTATATTGGTTCTACAAGGTAGCCAACTCCATCAAAATAATATATATGTACCCAACTCAACTAATGATTAATCAACCAATTACTCCATGGGATAACTGGGATTTATCAGTTGATTTTGTAAATGCGCCCAAGAAAGATAGTGTGCACTCTACATTATTAAAACAGTTAACACTGAAAGGCATCACTGAAAGTACTCAGAGTATGGGTAACGATGTGTATCAGTACTATACCGACGGCTCTGTAGAAGAAGGTGGACGATGTACCGGATGTGCATGTAATATATTTGAACAATCTTCTCTCGTACATACAGCAATGAAGCGCGTCAATGACTGGGCAAGTACAACTGAAACCGAACTTGCAGGCATATACCTTACCACTGAATTTTTAAAAGACAAAGGCAGTGGACTTATATACTGTGACTCGCAGAGTGCACTCCTGGCATTGAACGCACATAGTAGTGACACCCCGAAAATAGTCAGTGATAATCGAATGAATGTTTTAGCTGCTAAAGAAAACAGATTTGAAATTAAATTCCTATGGATACCATCACATGTTGGCATCTCAAGGCATGAAACTGTTGATATGCTTGCAAAGACAACCTGTAGAAAACCAGTGGTAGAAATTGATATGGGTATTTCCTTAGCAGTGACAAAGAGAATACTTAAACAAATATCTAATGAAGATCTCACCGACCTAACAAATTCACAAAGACCTGAAAGTTGTAGCATTAAATATTATGATAGATATCGTGAGGAAACATTCACATATGGGACTAATAGAACAAGAACCCGGCAATGTGATGTTATAGTGGCCAGAATACGCCTGGGATATAGACGTATCTGGCAGCTTTCTCAAAACCCAAATGTCGAGTACACTATGTGTCAACTTTGTGAAAGAGAAAATATGCACTCTCTTGAACATTATATTGTAGAATGTCCCATACTGGCTGACTTTCGCCCTCCTGGGCTAAGGTATGCTGAACTCTGTAATTACTATATGAGTACTGGAACACTTGATGATATATTGGACTTGTATCCAAGATTGACCATGTAATAGATTAATTATACAATAAATGTATATGACGTAACTATATAACCTGAGCTTGTAAAAGCACCTTAATCACCTTCAGTGATTAAGTGCTTAATTGCACACTAGTTTCTTTATCAGCTATCTCACCCTGTCAGAGTGAATGAGACAAATGTCTGTGAATGCATGTGTGTATATATGTATATGTGTGTGTGTATGTATATGTATGGGTATAAAGTATATATGGAAGCTGATCAGAATTACATTTCACCTTTGTAAATGTACATTAATGACACTGTGTAGAAGACACATCGAACACTTTATGTAAGGCATACGTAAATCTGTGTATCTATGTATTTACGTATATAGGTTAGCTTAGCATTTTAAAAGCACCGACTCACCTTCAGTGGTTGATTGTTCAATAAACCCTTGAAATATATGTTTAACACATCTCTAACCCTGTCCATGGAGGACAGAAGAAAATGTATATATGTTGGTTAGCATTGTAAATGTGTGGCCACGTCTGTGGTAGAAAATAATAATAATAAAAAAAAAGTACAACAGAGTTTTGGCATGACAATGTTTGTCAGTATAACAGTGTTTTGGCATGACAGTGTTTGTTAGTACAACAGTGTTTTTGCATGACAGTGTGTTAGATCAACAGTGTTGTGGCATGACAGTGTTAGTGCAACAGAGTTTGGCAAGACAGTGTTAGTACAACAGTTATATGGCATAACAGTGTTAGTACAACAGTGCTGTGGCATGACTGTGTTTGTCAGTATAAGAGTGTTTAGGCATGACAGTGTTAGTGCAACAGAGTTTGGCAAGACAGTGTTAGTACAACAGTTATATGGCATAACAGTGTTAGTACAACAGTGCTGTGGCATGACTGTGTTTGTCAGTATAAGAGTGTTTAGGCATGACAGTGTTTGTTAGTTCAACAGTGTTTTAGCATGACAGTGTTTGTTAGTACAACAGCGTTTTAGCATGACAGTATTTGTAGTACATCAGTGTTGTGGCATGACAGCGTATGTTAGTACAAAAGTGTTGTTGCATGACAGTGTTTGGTAGTACAATAGTGTCGTGGCATGGCAGTGTTTGTTAGTACAACAGTGTTGTGGTATGAGAGTGCGTAAGTACAGCAGTGTTGTTGCATGAAAGTGTTTGCTAGTTCATCAGTGTTCTGACATGAGAGTGTTTGTACAATAGTGTTGTGGCATGACAGTGTTTATTAAGTTCAACAGTGTTGTGGCATGACAGCGTTAGTACAACAGTGTTGTGGCATGACGGCGTTAGTACAACAGTGCTGTTGCATGACATTCTTTCTTAGTTCAACAGTGTTGTGGCATGACAGTGTTTTTCAGCACAATAGTGTTGTGGCATGACAGTGTTTGTCACTACAACAGTGTTGTGGCGTGACAGTGTTCGTCAGTACAACATTGTTGTGGAATGACAGTGTTTGTCAGTACAACAGTGTTGTGGCATGACAGTGTATGTCAGTAGAACAGTGTTGTGGCATGACAGTGTTTGTCAGTACAACAGTATTGTGGCATGACAGTGTTTGTCAGTACAACAGTGTTGTGGCATGACAGTGTATTAGTACAACAGTGTTGTGGCATGATAGTGTATGTCAGTAGAACAGTGTTGTGGCATGACAGTGTTTGTCAGTTCAACAGTGTTGTGGCATGACAGTGTTTGCCAGTTCAACAGTGTTGTGGGATGACAGTGCTTGTCAGTACAACAGTGTTGTGGCATGACAGTGTTTATCAGTACAACAGTGTTGTGGCATGACAGTGTTTATCAGTACAACAGTATTGTGGCATGCCAGTGTTATTACAACAGTGTTGTTGAATGACTGTTTTTGTCAGTATAACAGTGTTTTGGCATGAGAGTGTTTGTTAGTACAACAGTGTTTTTGCATGACAGTGTGTTAGATCAACAGTGTTGTGGCATGACAGTGTTAGTGCAACAGAGTTATGGCACGACAGTGTTTGTTAGTACAACAGTTTTATGGCATAACAGTGTTAGTACAACAGTGCTGTGGCATGACTGTGTTTGTCAGTATAAGAGTGTTTAGGCATGACAGTGTTTGTTAGTTCAACAGTGTTTTAGCATGACAGTATTTGTTAGTACATCAGTGTTGTGGCATGACAGCGTATGTTAGTACAAAAGTGTTGTTGCATGACAGTGTTTGGTAGTAGAACAGTGTTGTGGCATGACAGTGCTTCTCAGTACAACAGTGATGTGGCATGACAGTGTTATTTCAACAGAGTTTTGCATGACAGTGTTTGTTAGGACAACAGTGTTGAGGCATGACTGTTTTTGTTAGTACAACAGTGTTGTTGCATGACTGTGTTAGTACAACAGTGTTGTGGCATGACTGTTTTTGTTAGTATAACAATGTTGTAGTGACTGTGGTTGTTAGTACAACAGTGTTGTGGCATGACTGTGTTACTACAACAGTTTTGTGGCATGACAGTGTTTGTTAGTACACCAGTGTTGTAGCATGACTGTGTTAGTACAACAGTGTTTTGGTATGACTGTGATTATTAGTAAAACATTGTTGTGGCATGACAGGGTTTGTTAGTACAACTGTGGTGTGGCATGAGAGAAAGTGTTAGTTCAACAGTTATTTGGCGTGACAATGTTAGTTCAACAGTGTTACGGCATGAGAGAGTTTGTTAGTTCAACAGAATTGTGGCATGACAGTGTTTGTTAGTTCAAAATAGTTTTTGCATGACAGTGTGTTAGTACAACAGTGTTAGTACAACAGAGTTTTAGCATGACAGTGTTTGTCAGTAGAACAGTGTTATGGCATGACCGTGTTAGTACTACAGTGTTGTTGCATGACTGTTTTTGTCAGTATAACAGTGTTGTTGCATGACAGTGTTTGTTAGTACAACAGTGTTTTTCCATGACAGTGTGTTAGTACAACAGTGTTGTGGCATGACAGTGTTAGTGCAACAGAGTTTTGGCAAGACAGTGTTTGTTAGTACAACAGATTTATTACATGACATTGTTAGAACAACAATGCTGTGGCATGACTGTGTTTGTTAGTACAACAGTGTTTTAGCATGACAGTATTTGTTAGTACAGAAGCGTTGTTGCATGACAGTGTTTGGTAGTACAACAGTGTCCTGGCATGACAGTGTTTGTTAGTACAACAGTGTTGTGGTATGATAGTGCGTAAGTACAGCAGTGTTGTTGAATGACAGTGTTTGCTAGTTCATCAGTGTTCTGACATGAGAGTGTTTGTACAATAGTGTTGTGGCATGACTATATTTATTAAGTTCAAGAGTGTTGTGGCATGACAGCGTTAGTACAACAGTGTTGTGGCATGACAACGTTAGTACAACAGTGTTGTTGCATGACAATCTTTGTTAGTTCAACAGTGTTGTGGAAAGACAGTTTTTGTCAGTATAATAGTGTTGTGGCATGACAGTGTTTGTCACTACAACAGTGTTGTGGCATGACAGTGTTTGTCAATACAACAGTGTTGTGGCATGACAGTGTTTGTCAGTACAACAGTGTTGTGGCATGACAGTGTTTGTCCGTAAAACAGTGTTGTGGCATGACAGTGTTTGTCAGTTCAACAGTGTTGTGGCATGACAGTGTTTATCAGTAGATAAGTGTTGTGGCATGACAGTGTTTGTCATTACAACAGTGTTGTGGCATGACAGTGTTTGTCAGTACAACAGTATTGTGGCATGACAGTGTATTAGTACAACAGTGTTGTGGCATGACAGTGTCTGTCAGTACAACAGTGTTGTGGCATGACAGTGTTTGTCAGTACAACATTGTTGTGGCATGACAGTGTTTGTCAGTACATCAGTGTTGTGGCATGACAGTGTTTTTCAGTACAACAGTGTTGTGGCATGACAGTGTTTGTCAGTTCAACAGAGTTGTGGCATGAGAGTGTTTGTCAGTAGATAAGTGTTGTGGCATGTCAGTGTTTGTCAGTACAACATTGTTGTGGCATGACAGTGTTTTTCAGTACAACAGTGTTGTGGCATGACAGTGTTTTTCAGTACAACAGTGTTGTGGCATGACAGTGTTTGTCAGTTCAACAGTGTTGTGGCATGACATTGTTTATCAGTAGATAAGTGTTGTGGCATGTCAGTGTTTGTCAGTTCAACAGTGTTGTGGCATGACAGTGTTAGTCAGTACAACAGTATTGTGGCATGCCAGTGTTTGTCAGTACAACAGTGTTGTGGCATGACAGTGTATTAGTACAACAGTGTTGTGGCATGACAGAGTTTGTCAGTAAAACAGTGTTGTGGCATGCCAGTGTTTGTCAGTACAACAGTGCTGTGGCATGACAGTGTTTTTCAGTACAACAGTGTTGTGGCATGACAGTGTTTGTCAGTACAACAGAATTGTGGCATGACAGTGCAGTAGTACAACAGTGTTGTGGCATGACAGTGTTTGTCAGTACATCAGAATTTTGGCATGACAGTGTCAGTGTAACAGTGTTGTGGCATGACAGTATTTGTCAGTACAACAGTGTTGTGGCGTGACACTGTTTGTCAGTACAACAGTGATGTGGCATGACAGTGTTTTTCTGTACAACAGTGTTGTGGTATGACAGTGTTTGTCAGTTCAACAGAATTGTGGCATGACAGTGTTTGTCAGGGCAACAATGTTGTGGTATGCCAATGTATTAGTACAACAGTGTTGTGGCATGACAGTGTTTCTCAGTACAACAGTGATGTGGCATGACAGTGTTATTTCAAGAGAGTTTTGCATGGCAGTGTTTGTTAGGACAACAGTGTTGAGGCATGACTGTTTTTGTTAGTACGACAGTGTTGTTGCATGACTGTGTTAGTACAACAGTGTTGTTGCAAGACTGTGTTAGTTCAACAGTGTTGTGGCATGACTGTGTTAGTACAACAGTTTTGTGGCATGGCAGTGTTTGTGAGTACAACAGAATTGTGGCATGACAGTGTTTGTCACTACAACAGTGTTGTGGCATGACAGTGTTCGTCAGTACAACATTGTTGTGGAATGACAGTGTTTGTCAGTACAACAGCTTTGTGGCATGAGAGTGTTTGTCAGTACAACAGTGTTGTGGCATGACAGTGTATTAGTACAACAGTGTTGTGGTATGACAGTGTTTGTCAGTAGAACAGTGTTGTGGCATGGCAGTGTTTGTCAGTTCAACAGTGTTGTGGGATGACAGTGTTTGTCAGTACAACAGTGTTGTGGCATGACTGTGTTTTTCAGTACAACAGTATTGTGGCATGCCAGTGTTTGTCAGTACAACAGTGTTGTGGCATGACAGTGTTTGTCAGTACAACAGTGCTGTGGCATGACAGTGCAGTAGTACAACAGTGTTGTTGCATGACAGAGTTTGTCAGTACAACAGAATAGTGGCATGACAGTGTTTGTCAGTGCAACAGTGTTGTGGCATGACAGTGTTTGTCATTACAACTAGTGTTGTGGCATGACAGTGTTTGTCAGTACAACAGTGTTGTGGTATGACAGTGTTTGTCAGTACAACAGTGTTGTGGCATGACAGTGTTTGTCAGTACACCAGTATTGTGGCATGCCAGTGTTTGTCAGTACAACTGTGTTGTGGCATGACTGTGTATTAGTACAACAGTGTTGTGGCATGACAGTGTATTAGTACAACAGTGTTGTGCCATGACAGTGTTTGTCAGTACAACAGTGCTGTGGCATGACAGCGTTTGTCAGTATAACCGTGTTGTGGCATGACAGTGTTTGTCAGTACAACTGTGTTGTGGCATGACAGTGTTTCTCAGTACAACAATGATGTGGCATGACAGTGTTATTTCAACAGTGTTTTGCATGACAGTGTTTGTTAGGACAACAGTGTTGAGGCATGACTGTTTTTGTTAGTACAACAGTGTTGTTGCATGACTCTGCTAGTACAACAGTGTTGTTTCATTATTGTGTTAGTACAACAGTGTTTTGGCGTGACTGTGTTTGTTAGTAAAACAGTGTTGTGGCATGACAGTGTTAGTTCAACAGTATTTTGGTATGACATAGTTCAACAGTGTTGTGGCATGACTGTGTTTGTACAACAGTGTTGTGGCATGACTGTGTTTGTACAACAGTGTTGTGGCATGACAGTGTTTGTTAGTACAATAGTGGTGTGGCATGAGAGACAGTGTTAATTGAACAGTGTTGTGGCATGAGAGTGTTTGTTAGTTCAACAGAATTGTGGCATGACAGTGTATTAGTACAACAGTGTTGTGGCATGACAGTGTTTGTCAGTACAAGAGTGTTGTGACATGACAGTGTTTGTCAGTACAACAGTGTTGTGGCATGACAGTGTTTTGGGATGACAGTGTTCGTCAGGACAACAGTGTTGTGGCATGACAGTGTTTGTCAGTAAAACAGTGTTGTCTCATTACAGTGTTTTTCAGTATAACAGCGTTGTGGCATTAGAGTGTTTGTCAGTACAGCAGTATTGTGGCATGACCGTGTTTGTCAGTACAACAGTGTTGGGGCATGACAGTGTGTTAGTACAACAGTGTTGTGGCATGACAGTCTTTGTCAGTACAACAGTGTTGTGGCATGACAGTGTTTGTCAGTACAACAGTGTTGTGGCATGGCAGTGTTTTTCAGTACAACAGTGTTGTGGCTTGTGTAAACCCGGTTGATGTTGTTGTAGAATGATTAGGTTATTGTCGACCGTGGATGGTCGAAGGTTACTTGGTAATGGGCAGGAATCGGAGTACCAAACGTCCGCTGCTTTTCCTTAGTTTATTATAAAAATATATATATTCTACACAGACCACGAACTAGCTTGGAGAGTGTGAGGGAGCGTGTGTTGACGCTCTGTCGCCCGGGCTATCTCTGAAGGTCTGAAGGCTACAGGGTGCAGGGCTAGCTGGGTATTCAGATCTGCTGATAACGTTGTTGATACCTATTAAGTTGTTTAGCGCTGGCTATCATCAGAAGGGGGTATTAGGTCACCCTATCTGTGTGTCCATGGCACGTCCACTGGCACCTATGTCCAACACCGCTCGGCACGCTATCATCGGCGTCCTCGGCGATCTGCTTGAAAAATTTGACAACCCTTGGGCGTGTACCTAACTAACATTATATATAGTGATTTACCTTTAGTGGCCGTAAACAACCAAGATTATTTTTTGAGACGTGATTTATCTATAGTGGCTGTAAACAACCAAGCTTATTTTTTTGAGACGTCCAACACCGTCTCGGACATGCATAAATAATGAGCACGTTGCTTAAATATAATCCTCAAACTAAGCTATTCATGGAGCATCATGACTAACTAGCTAAATGTCTGCGCAAACTGGAGGCAGGAGGTCCGGCTGCAGGTAGAGGTGGTAGTTGTAGAGTCAGCGGACCAGAAGTTCCGCATAGGAATTCATGATGCTCAGCCACAGTGTTACTCGTTAAGTAGATTATGAACGGTAGACACTAATGTAGGCGCAATATATTACATGGCAATGCATAGAAAAAGTGACATTTCCACTAAAATATGGAGAGCATGAACGCAGCAGGAACACGAGGACCTACATAGTATATAGAGACACAACAAGATCAATAAACTACGAACAAAGATACCTGAGGTGGAAGGGTCTATATACATTGAACCGAGGGGTGCGAAACGACTGTTGTAATCACTCTTAAATCTAGTCATAAAACTATGAATTCTTAGGTGTTAGTCCATCATGAACGTAGTCTTCCTCTGCCATGTACGAACAGGCAGGGAGAGGGGAGCAGATAGAACGCATCCATTGTCCCTTACAGACTGGAACACCACATTCACACAAAGATGAATCATCAGACTGTTGGTGGTGTACTGTCGAAATAACAGGTTTGGACCGAAGATTGTATGTGTGAGTACGTGGTGGGGTAGTATCGCTGGGCGTGTCTGAGACCGAAGTGGGTGTCACAGTGGTAGGGTCAGGCAGTACATCGTCTGGGACAGGAGTCGGGGTGTCATCGTCGACAGTCAGATGGGCTAATTTCAAGTGGTTGAGATGCTCATGTACTTGTTCTCCAGTGACTAGGTTTTCCAGCTTGTAATTATTACCTGTGATATGCTCAAGAACTCTGTTAGGACCAAGAAACTTCTCAGTCAGTTTGTACATGAGACCATCTCTTCGCTGGTTGAGGATCATTACTAAAGATCCAGGTCCTATTCTCGTAGGTTTAGCATGAGCGTTTTGTAACCGCTTGAAATCGTCAGTAGCCTTAGAGAGATGTTCCTTGACCCTCTGGAACACCAGTTGAGTGTCTCTCCGTTTTACCTTAACATAGTCGTTAGTTGTAGAGTGGCGCGGGCGGCGAGGAGATGATGGCATTAGGAAATCTCATGTCTCTCCCAAATAGCACAAAGTGAGGTGTCTCCCATGGAGGAGTTTATTGAACATTGGACGATTGGCATAAGTTCATCCCATTTGTGATTGTCCAGATTGACTGTCACTCTGAGTGTGTCAAGGACCTTCTTGTTAGTTCTTTCAGCAAGGCCATTGCTAGCCGGTTGATAAGGCATTATATTACACTTTTTGATGTTGTACAATGTAGACAGTTGTTCCAGAACAGAATTGTTGAATTCCGGGCCGTTGTCAGAGAGTATAACCCTAGGTGGACCATACCTGCAAATTATATGATCATGAAAGGCACTAGCTATAGTTTCTGCAGTTTTGTTTGGAATTGGAACCAGTTCACAGCATCTAGAGAAGTTATCTACCATAACTAGGAGATGTTTATTTCCTCTGGAAGTTTCAGCAAAACTTGTTAACAAATCCACAGAAACACGATCCCAAGGTGCATTAGTCATAGGGTAAGTCTGAATCGGGTTCGGGCCAGCAACATGGCCTCTGTGAGCTAGGCAGGTTAGACATTGATCCACGTGACGTTCAATCTGTTTGGCCATTTTGGGCCAGTAGTACGTAAGACGAGCTTGCTTGATGGTGCGGTCCTTGCCGGGATGCGCACTGTGTGAGGCGTCATGAACAAGTTTTAACACGGTAGGAACTATCGACGCAGGAATAACAAGTTGATGTACCAGTCTGGCAGGAGATCCAAGCATAACTTTGCGATGGAGCACATGATCTAAGAGTACTAGTTCCTTGAGTGGTACGGGTGGCTTGACCGTAAGAGTCGTGTGCGGGTCCATGAGAAAGCTTATGATCGGTGCCCACATTGGGTCTTGACGTTGTGCGAGTTCTACATCTCGCAAGTCTAATGAAGGGTATTCAACATGAACGGGAGCGACGTAACGGGAGAGAGCATCGGCAACTACATAGTGTTTGCCAGGTAAGTATCCAAACGTGGGTAGGAACTCTTGTATGGTGAGCGACCAACAGGCAAACTTGCCTATGGGGTTCTTGTCTCTGAACAAGGGAATGATAGCTTGGTGGTCTGTCAGTACATGGACGGGGTAGTTAAAGTCGATATCTCTGAAATGTTTGAGTGCCGACACGACAGCCAACGCTTCGCGCTCGGTTGTCGAATAATTCTTTTCAGCTTTAGAGAGGACTCGGCTCGCATATGCAATGGCATGTTCTGTTCTGTCGCTAGTTTGAGCGAGTACGGCACCTAACCCAATGTTAATGGCGTTGGTAACTAAAATGAACGGTTTGGTGAAGTCTGGGAACTTGAGAACGGGAGAAGATATCAGGGCTTCTTTGAGCGTTTGAAATGCTTTCTCTTGATCAGTTGTCCAAACGAACGGAACGTCTTTCTTAAGGAGGTGAGTGAGAGGAGATGCAATCACTGAATAACCGGCAATGAAATGGCAGTAGAATCCAGCTAGGCTTACGAACTTTTGTACAGCTTCAGCATTATGAGGTATTGGGAAGTTCTTGACAGCTTCTATCTTTGAATCTAGAGTGGTGATGCCTTGTGAGGTGACGTTATGGCCGAGGAACTGTATTTTTTCTCTCATGAAGGCGCACTTGCTAAGTTTGATTTTCAGATTGGCGTCAGCTAGTCTCTGAAGGACTCGGTCTAAACTTTGAAGATGTGATGGTACATCCTTGGACATGATAATGAGGGCATCGAGGTAGACCATGAGGGTATTTCCTATCATTCGTCGAAACAGGTCTGTCATAAACCTTGAGAAGATAATAGGGCTGCTGCTTAAGCCAAAAGGCATGCGGGTGTACTGGTAATGACCATTAGGGACGGAAAACGCCGTCAGTTCTCGACTTTCTGGGTCGAGCGGTATCTGCCAAAATCTTTGCAATAAATCAAGTGTGGAAAAAACCTTATTCTGACCTATGTTCTGCAATAAGTCAGTAAGCACAGGAAGTGGAAATCGATCAGGAATCGTAACTTGATTAAGTTTCCTGAAATCAACGACGGGACGCCAAGAGCCATCCTTTTTGGGTACTAAGATTAACGGAACATTCCATGGTAAAGTACTTTCTTCAATAACGCCATCGTGTAACATCTCGTCAATGAGTTGGTCTGCAACAGCTCGTTGAGAATGAGGCAATCTGTATATGGGTACAAAAATTGGGCGAGTACCTGGTTCCAGTGGAATTTTGTGAGTAATGAGGTGTGTCAGTCCAAGTTGTTCACCTGTCAGTGCAACAACGTTGCGATGCTTGTTGAGGATGGCCAATAACTGAAATTGGGCGTCAGGGAAGTCAGTGGGACTAAGATGCACAGGTGAGATCGCGATCTGATTTCGATTTGTTGTGTGAGAGAGTGCATGTACTATTTGGTCAGTAGAGACCTCATCCACTACTCACACCGGTAACGAATAATGGACAAAGTTAACAATGTGTGTGCCTGATGCAAGGTGAATGTTGGCATTGGTGACGTTGGCAACATAAACGGCTGTAGTGTTATTCTGCACCTGATGTAAGGACGGTTCTATGTAGGTACCATTGATTTGACATATGTCACTGTCAGCTATTACGTGTTCTAGGTCAGATACACCAGGTATTTTGACAATAACCTTTGTTAGTGCATGAGAATGTGTCTTGTCTTGTGTACCATGTCTTGGTGTAAGATACCTCTGACCTGACTGATGTTAGACTCCAGGCAAGTAAGGTAATGAACAATCGCTGGGGCCCCTTGCAAAGATTCATTGACCTCACCGACCTGCGAGACTGTGTAAACGTGCGTTGGTCTGGTGTCAGTAAGTGACTGAGTGACGGGTTTGTTTGGTGTGACTGGTGGTCTGGTGTCAGTAAGTGACTGAGTGACGGGTTTGTTTGGGCGTGACTGGTTAAGTGTAACCTGGTCTCCCCTGGTTTGTAGGTACCTTACATAGACCCAATGGTTGGTGATCTCATGTCCCATGGTGTACACACTGCAAAGAGGTACCACTGTATCACCAATTGTTGCTTCCCAACGGTAAGCATCGATAGTAACTCGGTAGTCTCTCATGGTGTTTAATCCTAGTAAAATATCTCCGGGGAATCGTACTGCACCGGCTATTACACATGGCACGGTGAGTGATCTGTCATTAACTATTAACTCTATGTCTGCTTCACCTAACGCTGGAGTCATTCCTCCAGTAAGTCCACCAAGGTTGGAAACAGACGACTGGCATATATCGAGTCGGTTGCGTAGGCCATGAAGGGCATCTTGTTTAATGATGTTGACTTTAGCTCCTGTGTCTAGGAAAATCTTAACATGTCGACCCTTCAGAGTGGCTGAAATCAGAGGACCTTCTGTGTCCTTGTTAGGCATCCTGTTAAACATGTTATTACGGGACTGACACAGTCGATACGGTGTCTGGGGTACATGTACACGAGTACCGTCAGTGTGTAGTTCGTCCATGTTATCCTCCTCTGCTAAGGTACTGTACCTGTTACGGGTAGGCACTGAGTATACAGGGAGGTCGTCTCGCTTCCCTACGTCATACCGTTTACCCAGGCTGCTATACCTTCCCCCGACTAAGAGTCATAGGGCTGATCTGCGTGTTCGTAGGGTCGTGTCTGCATTATCCTTGATGGCCGTGGCCGTTCGCCGTTTTGCAAGTCGCGGTGTCCATTTGTGTCGCGACTGTCAGCTGTTGCATACCTAAC
This sequence comes from Procambarus virginalis, assembly GCA_020271785.1. Taxonomy (NCBI): domain Eukaryota; kingdom Metazoa; phylum Arthropoda; class Malacostraca; order Decapoda; family Cambaridae; genus Procambarus; species Procambarus virginalis. The sequence goes on along the minus strand of WNGS01063376.1, from coordinate 14,720 downwards.
ATGGGCAGTTGGTCGGGTTGCAGGGCTACTTGTAGGGCTCGATCGGCGCTGGTTAGTTGTTGCAGCCTGTGGTTGCTTACGGGAAGGAGGAGTAGGACTAGGATGGTTAGCCTGGTTAGGATGGTTAGCCTGGTTAGTACCGCGGCGGGCTCTACAGTCAGCAGTGTCATGTCCAGGTCGGCTGTGATATGTGCAATAAGAACGGGTGTGATTATGAGATTGGTCTGTGTTGTTATGTCTAGCATGCTGTTGGTAACGAGTGTTAGTTGATGTACACTCTGCCTTACGGTGACCTGGTTTGCCACAGTTAAAACATTCTGGCGTTCGAGGTCGCTGAGGGTATTGAGGGGAGCTTGTCCTAGAGTATGACCTGGGGCCATACGAAGGCGGAGGAGACCTAGCACGAGTCTGAACATGTCTAGGGGTAGAACGCGTGACAACGTTCACAGTGGTATGAGAACTGTTTGCACGAAAAACGGCAGAAAGCTGAGCAGAATCTCGGGACTTTAGCCTGTCTGTGGACTCTACCATGACGTCCATTAAGTCACAAAGTGTGTGGGTAGGACCAAAATTCTTAGCCTCGATGTCTTTCAGTATGGCCTCGGGGGCATGACTCTGCATGACACTGAACGCTAATAGTTTGCCCACATTCTGTATAGTGAGGCTTCCACTAGCGTCCCATCTAGAACCCATCAAGGCTTTCTCCAGTGAGTCCTGTAGCGTAGCTAGACGTGTGGCAAAAACATTGCGTGTTTCGTCAGGACGCATTACTGTAGTAGCTAATTGGCGAGCAATGCCAAAGAGATCACGATCAACTACCGATATATATCTCCTGCGAAAGAATTTCTTAAATTCTTCGCAGTTTACAATTTTCTTTAAGTCAGGTGTTTCTGCTATGAGATACGCGTCTCCAGATTTATAGTCAAGTGTGGACGTCGCCATACTGATATAGTCCGCGTCTGTGACAGCAGTACCCTTGCTCTTCGCTCTAGCCTCTACACTAGCGAACCATGTCTCCAAGAGGATTGGATCCTTTTCACTAAATGGGAGAATGTCAACAGACTGTGTAAGGATGGTAACGGTGTTCGAGTTAGAACTTCGCAGTATTCAGGGCTTGAGTCATGATTACTGAGTCACTGCTGGTTGTAGAGGTTAATGAGGATAAGCTACTGAGAGTTAGGGGGTTGGAGTTCACTGGCTAAGGGTAAGTGAGCGAGCGTAGGGAGCTCACTAGTTAAAAGTAAGTTACTCTCCGATAGTGAACGAGACCATAGAGTGTAGGGGTAAGTGCGCGAACGAGGCCTGGGCGAGTATCGGTTATTCATAAAGTAAGTTTACATTGTGCCCACGATAGTCCACAGTTTACTCTAGTACACAAATAACAAAGGGTACTTAACTAGAGCTGGAGGCTGCTGGGGCTGCAATCCGTTCAATGGGGCAGAGATGATCTGGTCGTCACAGGTCCGGCGTCGTGCTGCGGCGTCGTCGGCGTCGTGCTGCAGCGTCGGGAGGCGGCAGGAGACGTAAGGTGCGGCAGGAGACGTCAGGTGCAGCAGAAGTCGTCGGGCGGCAGGAGATGTCAGGTGCGGCAGAAGTCGTCGGGCGGCAGGAGACATCAGGTGCGGCAGAAGTCGTCAGGTGGCAGGAGACGTCAGGTGCGGCAGAAGACGTCAGGTCAGACAGCGGGGGGTGGTAAGGTGATGTCAGGCAGGCACCAAGACTCGTTGAGTCACGGTGAGTTACGGCGAGTCAGCTGATGGCGCATGGTGAGTAAGTAGTGAAGTTGAGGACTAGAACCGTGCGCGCCATCTGGCCAGGTGAGCTCATTAGAGCCAGCTGGCCATGTGGTGCACAGGTATGTAGCCACATAGTGTTGTAAGGGGATTTTCCCGGAAGTTGGGGCGTGTCGGACGCGTGTGAGCGTCCGGTGTTTGGGTATGTGGTCAGAGAAGATTGTGGGGTCATGTTGTTTGGGGGGTAGGGGAGTATGTAGGGCTATGTGGTATGTGGATATGTTGTTAAGAGTAAATGCATATGTATGTTTGTTTTCTGTAGACTTAATCATGTGCGTCCATAATAGTTTTTGATTAAAGACTATGTATTGCTATGCGCCTAGAGTATGAGGTGAGTGCTCTAGAAGGTCCAACATATGTTCATGGGGGAGGGACAGGGGTGAGGGAGGGAGGATGAGGGAGGGGGTGAGGGGAGCTTCCCCTCTGGCTGGAGAGTGTTTAGAGCCATTTGTGGTTTGTGGTTTTTGTCAGCTTCCGTTTAGGTAGCACTTGAGAGAGTGTCATGTTGGGTAGGGGATGGAAGCTATGTGCTTGGTATGCAGACATGTGGAGGGAGGGGGGGATCCCCATTACCTGAGAGGGAGCAGAGAGTTAAGATGGGAGAGTGAGGGGACCTTCCCTCATGGCTGGAGAGTGTTTAGGGTCATTTGTGGTTTTTGACATCCATTATGCCATTCTTCGAGCTATGCACAGGAGGGTAGGAGAGAAAGAAAGAGACAGACAGACAGACAGACAGACAGACAGACAGACAGACAGACAGACAGACAGACAGACAGACAGGCAGACAGGCAGACAGGCAGGCAGGCAGCAGGCAGGCAGGCAGGCAGGCAGACAGACAGACAGACAGACAGACAGACAGACAGACAGACAGACAGACAGACAGACAGACAGACAGACAGACAGACAGACAGACAGACAGACAGACAGACAGACAGACAGACAGACAGACAGACAGACAGACAGACAGACAGACACAGACAGACAGACAGACAGACAGACAGACAGACAGACACAGACAGACAGACAGACAGACAGACAGACAGACAGACAGACAGACAGACAGACAGACAGACAGACAGACAGACAGACAGAGAGGAGAGGGTCTTAAGATATAAATGAGATGAGGCGGCAGTAGGCAGAGAAGGTCTGTTTTATGTAACAATGCACAGGGTTGTGACAGAGCAGCAGCAGCAAGACGGAAGTGAACCATTAACCTTAAGCGTTTTTCTATGTCTTCAGAAGGGTGTGTGTACTGGCCACCTTTCACTAGCTAACTGTATTTCCATGTAGTTGGTGTGGGCATATCTTCCAGAAATAAGATGCGAGAATGAGGGAACAGCTGGAGTCATTATTTTTAACTTTTTCTCACCCAATGCAGCTGTTGGTGATCCATGACGTCCATTAGTTCCCCCCCTACAGGAGGTTTTGGGACATAGTTCGGCCATACAAGACAGGAAGTGTGGAGGAGGGTGGGAGAGCAGAGTCTCTTAAGATGTACCAGTTGGCGGATATGGTCTGTTTTATGTAACAAATGCATGGAAGGGGACAGTCCAGAACGGATGTAGACCATTACCCACGTACCCTTAAGCGTTTTCAAAGACCACAGAGAGGGTGTGTGAGTGTACTACCCCACTGCTCAGAGCCAAACTGAAAGCATTTCCTTGTAACTGCGATCTTATCTCCTCCTCCCAGAGGGTGCGCAATGACTGCCGTTACTTCCTCCTACCCAATGCAGTTTCGTTAAGGAAAGGGAGATGTAGCTAGCAGCAGTGGGGTCTCACTATTCCACTTACCATCCCCTCGCACTGGGGGAGTGGCGGTAATGGGGTGTACCATCCATCCATCCATCCATCCATCTCTCTCTCTCTCTACATTATATGTGGGGTTACACAATGTGTTACCTACGTGATGCTAAACAATCCAATCTCACACAAGGCAGTCATATGGGTCAAGGACTGATCCCTCAATTCATTTTTAGCTAAACAAGTTACAATCATGCAGACGACAGATCAGAAGCCCGTGACCTTGACTCGTCAGCATCTGTCAATTCTGACTGGTTAGCTACGTCCGGCGTAGCAGCTGACTGCGCAGTGTCACCCATTCATTGACGCGTGAGTCGTGATCACTACCTACAAATTTTGTTAACTATGATCCCAACATCAGCTGTCCCAATAAATATCATTGAAATGTAAGCGTGTTTTTTTTTCTCAATCTCCATCACCTCTTCTTCCTACACCGTTACTGCAGACCTTGTAACACACAACGTCACACACCATTCACAGACTCGTCATCTTTTCAGCAGTCCAAATAACATTATGAAAAGTAAAGTGAGACTTAGTCCAGCTCAATTACGTGTCTTATTATTATATAATTATGAAATAAGCACAGATGAGTTTGGGGAGACATGTTCACCACCTATAAATTCTAGATAGAAAAAAAAACAGACTGGTGTTAGCATAGTGGATGGAAAAAAAGTTTATCATTCTCTTAATACATTTTTATTCAATAACTGACAGACATTACATATTTTATCTTGGCAGACTTTTTTATTCAACAACTGGTAAACATATCACATCATAATGCAGTCACATGGTGTTAGCATAGTGGGTGTAAAAATAGTTTATCATTCTCTTAATACGTTTTTTATTCAATAACTGACAGACATTACATATTTTATCTTGACAGACTTTTATTCAACAACTGGTAAACATATCACATCATAATGCAGTCACATGGTGTTAGCATAGTGGGTGGAAAAATAGTTTATTCAATAACCGGTAAGCATAATATAAGACACAATAACTGGAAGACATATCACATCATAACACACCCACATGAAGATAACACAACATAACATAATGCGGTTACATGACTACTGGATTTCAGCGGGGTTTCAAAAAGTTCTTTTTAGCTTTAGGCTTGGAAGGTTTTTTTTCTATAGTCAGACGATTAACACGTCGTTTCATCGGTCGTTTGGGTGGGGGAGGTGCGATTATTTCACGCTCAACCTCGTTATCACTGTCACTGGTGCTATCAATATAGCTGGGTTTATTAAAATCATCCTCAACTCGAATCCTTCGCACGGGGGTTAAGTTTTCGTCATCACTGCTTATTATCACCGACTGAGTCATAGTGTTCCATTCACCACGGCCTCTAGCCCGAGATGTAGGTTTGTGTGAACTTAGTTTATAGTTACGGATTGTGGACGAGGAGGGGCGAGAGCTATGTTTAGGCTTATTGTTTGTAGTCGTGTCTTGGAGCGAACTAAGTTGCGGGTTTAGGAAAAGATTCATATCAATGTCTGTTAGCAAGCCCCGTTGTTGACTATCTGTAAGCATTATACGCTCATCCAGTAATGCTTCTACATTTTCGGTCTGAGTAGCGGGGTTATCCTCTGAGAGAGAAATAGCGGCAAACACCGCATCATCAAGGCCTTCACTCATAGTCAAGAGGTCTGGATACTCTCCCCCCTGTGAAATATCCACACTCGTTCTTACAACTTCTTCTTCAGTCCTATTATTGCCAGTAGTACTAGTAGTAGCAATGTCATTACCTACTCTACACCCCCCAGTTAAAAGGCTGGGGGACAGCACCTCTTCAATGGTATTCATAAAATATAATGTGTTATTCCCCCTCTCATCAGCAGTCTTGTCAGCGAGTACACAATGAGGGATAGTGTTATTACTACTACTACTTCTATCACATTGATCTCCATCAGCAGGAGCAGTAGCGAGTGTGGTAGTGGTGTGTGTAGGGAGACAAGCACTCGTGGTGAGTGTGGCACCAGTGGGGCTGACACCAGCAATGCCCTGGTCGCTACGGTCACCATCACCAAGGTGAGGGGGAGGGCTAACACCGTGGTCCTCTCGAGTAGGGGGAGAGGTCACAACCACCTCCCCGGTGTTTGTGTGTATGTGAGTATTCCCCAGGAATATGAAAATATTCCCCCCGGAGGTGGCTCTGCTGGTGGTGGTTCTGCTGCTGCTGCTGCTACCCCCGCCGCGGCTGCTAGCATTCTCCAGATAATCTAAAAAGAAGTTTACATTACTAGCATAACACACACACACACACACACACACACACACACACACACACACACACACACACACACACACACACACACACACACACACTCACACTCTCCCATTATTGTTATTATTTGTTACTACTACTACTACTACTACAACAACATCAGCAAAGAACAAGAAAGCCTCTTAGCATGTTATATCTAGACTTAAGGGAAACATGCCACATATTATTGCCAAGGCTTGACCTAGGCGCTCATCACCATCCGAGTGAGGAGTAGAGGCTACACAGGAAGCAGAGGCTCGTGCAGACATCTTGGACGGACTGTTTACCCTACCAGGTCAAGGCGGGCTATATACCCCCCTTTCAAGAGGTCGAGGGTGCCTCCTTACCACACACTCACACACACACACACACACACACACACACACACACATATGCCAGGTTGGCTAACATAAGAACGGCCTTTAGAAACTTGTGTAAGGAATCTTTCAGAACATTATATACCACATATGTCAGACCAATCCTAGAGTATGCGGCTCCAGCATGGAGTCCCTATCTAGTCAAGCATAAGACTAAACTGGAAAAGGTTCAAAGGTTTGCCACCAGACTAGTACCCGAGCTGAGAGGTATGAGCTACGAGGAGCGACTGCAGGTATTAAACCTCACTTCGTTGGAAGACAGAAGAGTTAGGGGGGACATGATCACCACATTCAAGATTCTCAGGGGAATCGACAGGGTTGATAAAGACAGGCTGTTTAACACAAGGGGCACACGCACTAGGGGACACAGGTGGAAACTGAGTGCCCAAATGAGCCACAGAGATATTAGAAAGAACTTTTTTAGTGTCAGAGTGGTTGACAAATGGAATGCATTAGGAAGCGATGTGGTGGAGGCTGACTCCATACACAGTTTCAAGTGTAGATATGATAGAGCCCATTAGGCTCAGGAAACTGTACACCTGTTGATTGACGGTTGAGAGGCGGGACCAAAGAGCCAGAGCTCAACCCCCGCAAGCACAACTAGGTGAGTACAACTAGGTGAGTACACACACACACACACACACACAGCGATAATAAAAAAAATAATTAATAAGGATAATATAAAAGAATCAATAGATTTGTTTATTAAGAGATAATAGGAAGAAGTAGATATACCACATCTCCTCGACATACAGGACATTTGACACATCTCGTTACACAATCCGAACATATTACCATATGTCTACAGGGGATGAGAACAGTGTTTATTTCTCGGGTGAAACATACCTTGCAATAAAACCTACCAACACCAGGCATTGCATTCTCTTCCGCAACAACATCCACACGTTCATCTACCCCCACTACTGCGGGAACTTGGTGGTGGGAGATAACACCTTGGGACAATAATACTTCTAAGGGAGATTCAGCTACCTCATCTGCGTCCTCACATTCTTCCACTCGATCTAAAAACCATAACATCACCTCTTCACAGTTAGATTCGCCGAGGAGAGGTAATATATCCCTTTTTATCTTTAGGTATTCTCTTAGCGCAGCTCGCAGGGCAATGTATGGGAATCGCACTGTAGTAGCGAGAGCGTTGAAATAGTCAAGTCCTAGCAGGAGCGCGTTAATCAGTGTTTCATCAACGGGTTTTGTCAGTCGAGGAGGTGAGAAAGGGACCGCATTTTTAATGAAAGCTCGGTCCTTCTTCGAATTTAAGTAGACGCAGTCTGGATAATATCGTGCGTTGAGTGTCCAGGTGTTGTCCGAAGGTTCGAAGTTAACAAGTCCACCACCACAATAAAAGCATCGTATATGGTCTCCAACTCCTAAGAAAAAAGAAAAAATATTTTGTATATAAATAAATAAATAAATAAATAGATAAATACTAGGACGCCTCAAACTGACTTGACTCGCGTGAATACATTAAGACAATAATAATAATAATGGTGATAATAATAATAATATTACTAATAATAATAATAATAATATCTTCCAATACACACCACAAGAGAAAAAGCCAGCACGGGACAATTCTGCTGGAGACTTTCCACTCATATCAGGCCAGATGATTCCAAATGATGCCAAACGAGTCTTATACCCTGCCATCTCTGGGTAAATGGGTATAGAGAATGGTAGAATTTCCGAGTTTTCTCCGCTCCATTCCACAGCAGCTAGAATTATTAAAAATAATAATAATAAATAATATATATATATATATATATATATATATATATATATATATATATATATATATATATAGTTACATATCTGATTGTATACAAAAAATGAGCATTAAGAGGACACAAAAATAGTTCGCTTCCTAGAGGCTGTAGATTTCCTCGAACTCCTCCGACGTTGGGCAGGAACCGAGGATGCAGCGAGCATTCCCCTCTGGATCGCGACACTGAGGCGCTGAAAGAGAAAACTTGCCGCTCTAGGGTCTCTTGTGGTGTCAATGAGCTTGGAACCAAGATCCTTTAGAAACCTTCTTGCACTCTCTCCCCATGGGCCTAGGGTCTCAGACCCTATTGGAACGAAGTTGTACCGATGATCTAATTGCCTATACTTGGCTGACTTGTCTCTTTCTCTGTGTGTCGCCGCGGCTCCTGCTGTGCCGGCAGAGAGGTTGATGTATGTGGCTGCCAGGGTGGATACGCAAGTATAGTCCCATGCCAACTGTCTGCCACCCTTCCACGGACGCAGTGTGATTCCGTCTGGTCGGCCGGCAAAGCTAACAGAGTCACGGTTCAGAAGGTTGCGGGGCTCTCTCTCCGCTGGACACTGGGCAGAGGCAAGGCTTCTATTATATATATATATATATATATATATATATATATATATATATATATATATATATATATATATATATATATACACTCGCCACACCTATAAAGGCAACATGAAAGATAACTGTGTTCAAACACACACACACACACACATACACACACACACACACACACACACACACACAAATATTATCAGGATACTCACAATGACTATACAACCAAACGTTATTCACAGAGACTAAGAGATCACACATAATTGTGTTGGGTACTTACAATTGTTAGTTGAATTCCCACGCTTTCCAGTTGCAGGACGGAATAGGTGAAATTCAATCCGTAGGCGTAGACAGTGTTGCTTAGCGCAATGCTAACATTTTCAGTGCGTTTACCACAGATGAAAGGACAGTAAGGTGCTGCAACTACATGTCGACTGCGAGGGGTGTCCTCCCCCTCCACCCAACCACCTATTAAAGTATAACAGAAACGGCATATGCAGTAGTCCACAGATTTTGTGAAGTAGAATCCATCGCTCGCTAAATCCTGGGGCAAAAGTCAGTCAAGACGCCATCCCACAAAAGTGTCTAGTCTCATCTGCTCACAACGCAATCGTTCCATCCCAGCAAACACAGAACGTTTGTGAACGTTTTTAAATGGTGCCACAAAGGTAATACTCTAACATTTGACATAAATACGTATATCTGACGTTCTTAAAACCACTAGATATAACTAAAAACATGTATTCTTGAGACACGGTTTTTAAGATTTATGTAAAAATTTAAAAATAATAGTGAATGCTATGGAATTATAATGTTTTCTTGCTATATATAAAAATAAAAAATTTTCAGTCAACATTTCGTTTTTTTTTGTTTACTTTATGTAAACCTATCCAACTTACGTTCTTATAACGTAAATAAACATTTATATGTCGTCAATATAACGTTATTTACACGACATCGTTACGTTATTATAATGTTATATTAACGTATAATTCCTGTATAAAAACAAATATATATTGAGCTTATATTTTAAACCTTGTAAAATTGTCGTAAAACTTGGAATAAGACAGTAAGCATGCTTTATTTATGAAAATATAGAAACAAATCAACAAAATCATAAACCACATGTCACCCCTATATATAATTCTTTAGTTGTCTTTCCAGAGAATGTAATTTAAGCTTTGACAATCTTTCTTCAAATGACAGGTTTCTAATTTGGGGTATTAACTTTGTTATTCTTTACTGGAAGCATTCTAGTAAATTTTGAACCTTAATTTTGAAATTAAAATAAATTGAACCCCATGCACAGATACCATAATTAAGATAGGGATAGATTAGTGCATGATATAGAGAGATGAGACCAGAGTTAGGTACATAATATCTGATTTTGGAGAGTATCCCAACTGTTTTAGCGATTTTCTTAGTTATGTGTTGTATGTGGGTACTGAAGTTTAGTCTCTTGTCTAGGAATAGGCCAAAAAACTTTCCATCTTTTTTATTGCTAATGTTTACATTATCTATCTGAAGCTGAATTGCATTTGTAGATGTGCTTCCAAATAAGATGTATAGTAGGTCTTTGCTATGTTAATTGTTAGCTTGTTGGTTGACATCCATATGTGGACTTTTTTTAGTTCATTATTAACAACATTATTTAATGTATGTGGGTTGGGGTTAGAGTAGATGAGGGTAGTATCATCAGCAAACAAAATAGGTTTCAGAATGTTAGAGACATTAGGCAGATCATTGATGTATATAAGAAATAGGAGAGGTCCCAAGATGCTGCCCTGTGGCACTCCAACGGTTATTGGTAGAGTGGGAGAGGTTATATTATTGATGGCTACACATTGGTGTCTATCACTAAGATAGGATTGGATATAGTCCAGTGCATGGCCTCGGATTCCATAATGATGGAGTTTAAGTAAGAGGTAATTGTGATTAACAGTATCAAAGGCCTTTCTCAGGTCAATGAAGAGTCCAATCGGAAACTCATTTTTGTCAAGGGCAGAGTAAATTATATCAAGGAGACTAATAATTGCATCGTTGGTACTCTTTTAGGAGCGGAAGCCAAACTGACAGGGGCTAAGAATGTCAAATTTTACGAGATAGGAGTAGAGCTGTTTGTAGATAATTTTTTCAAATATTTTTGATAGTATGGGTAGGTTTGATATTGGTCTATAATTGTTTATGTTTGCCGGATTACCTCCTTTATGAACTGGCGTTACTCTTGCTTTTTTAAGGATATCAGAGAAGGAATGACACTCAAGGGATTTGTTGAACAGCAGAGCTATAGGTGGCGCAATGGCATGGGAGGCGCTCTTGTATACAATGGACTGAGCTTTGCATACAATGGAGCTTTGGTTTTTAGTGAGTGTATGATGGACACAACATCTGTCGGGCTGACTGGTGAAAGGAGAAGAGAGTTTGGATAGCTGCCTGAGAGATATTGTGTTGATATGTGTCTGAGTCTGTGGGATTTTACTGGCAAGGTTAGCACCAACCGATGAAAAGAAGCTATTAAATTCATTTGCCATTTCTAAGTCAGTTGACGGTGTAAAGCCATCCTTAGAGAGTGTTATCTGGTTGTGGGAGTGTTGTTTAGTTCCTAGGATATTAGAGATGGTATTCCATGTGATTTTCATGTTGCCTTTTGCTTCTAACTCTATCGTCATTACCTATCCTCTAAACCTTACATTTGTCAGAATTAAACGGCCTCCGCCAATCATTTGACCATATATCAGTACCCAATTTAGATCGTTTGATCGATCAATTTAGACCTCCTTGTATCATATATCATCATACATGATGATATAATGATACACACTATTGGGTATGCTGATGAAATAATTATACACACTACTTGTTATGCTAACATGCAGAACACTCTTAACTCTGTATTAGTCTCATGTCAGGACTTAGGTTTAGTCATATCTCAGCAGAGGAAACAAAGATACTATAAACGGGTGTCCACCCAGGCAGGGAGGAGCTGTTCACAAGATGCAACTGTATGATATGGCTCCCAGCTTGACTATGCTAACAGATTCAAATACCTTGGCCTTGTATTGTCCTGTTGTATTTCTGACTCTGTCGTCAGTATAAAGAGAGGCTCCATAAGCCCTCTCTTGGAGATGTTGCAGGTTATCACTCAGGCTATGGTGCCAATGTCACAATTGTCAAAATGATGTACCTTGCGTACATCAAATCTTTAGTGGATTATGCTGCACCTCTGCTTGCCTTGATGACTGAAAGAAAGCTTAAAGGGCTTGAAAACTTGCAGAACGAAGCCTTGAAGATAATCCTTGGATGCCTCTAGTACCACAAAGATACTTAACATGAGGAACTAATATTAACTTAATAATAGAATATGAGGAAGGAACTTGTATTGTACTGCATTACTTAACATAAGAATAGAATATGCAGAGGTATTGCATTACTCCTATTATTGTACTGGATTACTCCTTGTAATGATCCTCATATTGTGCTTCAGTAATCTAATGTATAACCCTGAGATGTTTTCCTAATTGTATTTAGGATTCCTTGTTCATTATTGTATTGTGTATTGTTATTATTGTGTATTGTTCTGATCTGCTTTTGTGTCGAAAATTCTTGCATCGTACCTTGCCATCCTGCTAAAATCATCTGTACTTGTAAAGTAAAGCTGTAATGTACCTGTTAAACACTTTTTATCAATTTTACTCCTAATTATTTCTCTAAAACTTTGTTTGTTTAAGGATTTGCTCAAAGATTTTTTAAGGACTTGCCCGAAATGCTATATATACCTAGTGGCTTTACAAGATTGTAATTCCAACTTAAACTATGTTGTCTCTTAACCCCCAATGTACGTTCTTGTATATATATAAATAAATAAAATAAATAAATAAAGAAATAACTAGGGATCGAGGCTTTAATGCGCAGTACGTGCTTCCCTCACCTGTGACGTCACAGCGCCATCTGACGACACCATAAACACAGGCGGCCATTTTATGTTCCACCAAGATTAAAGTTTTGTTTTTTTAAATCTTGCCCCGAGGAGCGAGTTTATCGGGCAGCGCCCAATGTGTTCGCAATAGAATGTTCTACAAGAACATATGTATAAAATGTCACACAAGGATGCGTTAGACCGGCCGCAAATAAACAACTATACATAGATCACTAGCCGTGAGCTCCAAACAGCGACGAAATGTTTCTATTCTTTTCAGGGTTGTAAACTCCACACTTATTCTACAGCGTTAAATTTGGTATCACTGAAATCGCAATAAAATTCCCTACACGTACATATGCATATAAATGTAGAATCATGATCGCGCCCATCCTCAAGAGTGTGGGAAGTGGGTGAAGTGTTACCCGTTACCGCACATCGACGAAATTAGTATTGAAAAGTTTATTCTTTTCACTGTCCTGACCTTAATTTTCAAAGTACATATTTCATTTTTGTGCCAATGTGTTCACAATAAAATGTTCTACAAGGACATATGTATAAAATGGCACACAAGGATGCGTTAGACCGGCAACACAGAAAAAAAACCTACGTCGATTAATTACACTCGTCGTGTCAACAATACAATAGTCTTTCCACGAAAATCCAATACAATGCCGTTTTCTCTATGCTATGTGACTATTAGAGAAAACAAAAATTGTATGGCAAACATGTTCATAGTATCTCCAAGTCATTGCAAATAGACATGTTATCTTGAGTGAGCTTGCAAGAATGAATATTGGTGGTTGGCTTCTTTGACTTCTTTTAAGAAAGGAGATAGATCACTTGCGTCTAACTATCGACCAATTAGCCTAACGTCTATTGTGGGAAAGTTACTCGAATCTATAATAGCAAATAAAATTCGTCTTCATCTTGAAAAACATAAATTAATAATTGAGTCGCAACATGGTTTTATAAATGGCCGTTCATGTTTAACAAATTTGTTATCTTTTTATTCTAGCATAGTTGAGGCAGTTGATAGTGGTAAGGATTGTGATGTTGTGTACCTTGACTTTAGCAAAGCTTTCGATACAGTGCCACATGAAAGACTGATTAAAAGATAGAGGCTCATGGTATTGGGGGTGCTATATTAAGCTGGATTAGGGCATGGCTATACCAAAGGAAACAGAGAGTTAGTATAAATGGAGTCAAGTCAGAGTGGGAAATGTTGTAAGTGGAGTGCCTCAAGGCTCTGTCTTGGGTCCTCTGTTGTTTATAATATATATAAATGATTTAGATTCAGGTTTGAGTAGCAACATTTGCAAATTTGCCGATGATACGAAAATCGGTAGGGAAATTAATTCGGAGGAGGACTCACTATCACTTCAAGTTGATCTAGATAGGGTTTTGAAATGGTCAAAGGACTGGCAGATGCAGTTTAATGCTGATAAATGTAAAGTTCTGAAGCTAGGTAATGATGATAGAGTTACAAGATACGAGCTAGATGGTGTTGAGATTGCGAAGTCGGATTGCGAAAGGGATCTGGGAGTTATAATTAGTAAGAATTTAAAACAAAAGGATCAATGCATAAATGTTCGTAATAAGGCAAATAGGACACTCGGATTTATAATCGCAGCGTAAGTAACAAGACACCTGGTGTGATTCTCAAGCTATATCTTGCTCTGGTTAGGCCCCATTTAGATTATGCAGTTCAGTTTGGTCGCCATATTATAGAATGGATATAAATTCACTTGAACGTGTCCAGCGTAGGATGACTAAGATAATTCCCAAATTAGAAATCTTTCATATGAAGAAAGATTAACAAAGCTTAATTTGCATTCACTGGAAAGGCGAAGAGTTAGGGGTGACATGATAGAGGTTTACAAGTGGATGAATGGACATAACAAAGGGGATATTAATAGGGTATTGAAAGTATCAACACAGGACAGAACGCGAAACAATGGGTATAAATTGGATAAGTTTAGATTTAGGAAAGACTTGGGTAAATACTGGTTCAGTAACAGGGTGTTGATTTGTGGAACCAATTGCCGCGTAACATTGTGGAGGTGGGGTCCCTCGATTGTTTCAAGCATGGGTTGGACATGTATATGAGTGGGATTGGGTGGTTATAAATAGGAGCTGCCTCGTATGGGCCAATAGGCCTTCTGCAGTGCCTTTGTTCTTATGTTCTTATGTTCTTATGTATTTTTCCAGGGACATAGGAG
>WNGS01063373.1:0-15709 GCA_020271785.1 Procambarus virginalis | reverse complement strand
CCCCAAAAAATTCGGTGATTTGATAAAATGCTATGCCCAAGATAACCATCCAGGTGCCGGCGGGGAAGTGGTTCATATAGCTCAGGCTATCACTTCCTTATGTCCGGTCGTGATGGTCAAGTGGTTTAAGGCATCCCTGTACATACCAGTTGCGTTGCTCCTGGGAGTATGGGTTCGAGTCACTTCTGGTGTGTGAGTTTTCAGTTGTATCTAGTCCTGGGGACCATTCAGGCTTGTTTGCATTTGTGTTCCTCACGTGTTGCCCCCCAAAAAAAGAGGTGATTTGATAAAATGCTATGCCCAAGATAACCATCCAGGTGCCGGCGGGGAAGTGGTTCATATAGCTCAGGCTATCACTTCCTTATGTCCGGTCGTGATGGTCAAGTGGTTTAAGGCATCCCTGTACATACCAGTTGCGTTGCTCCTGGGAGTATGGGTTCGAGTCACTTCTGGGGTGTGAGTTTTCAGTTGTATCTAGTCCTGGGGACCATTCAGGCTTGTTTGCATTTGTGTTCCTCACGTGTTGCCCCCCCCCCCAAAAAAAGAGGTGATTTGATAAAATGCTATGCCCAAGATAACCATCCAGGGTGCCGGCGGGGAAGTGGTTCATATAGCTCAGGCTATCACTTCCTTATGTCCGGTCGTGATGGTCAAGTGGTTTAAGGCATCCTGTACATACCAGTTGCGTTGCTCCTGGGAGTATGGGTTCGAGTCACTTCTGGGGTGTGAGTTTTCCGTTGTATCTAGTCCTGGGGACCATTCAGGCTTGTTTGCATTTGTGTTCCTCACGGTGTGCCCCCAAAAAAAAGAGGTGATTTGATAAAATGCTATGCCCAAGATAACCATCCAGGTGCCGGCGGGAAGTGGTTCATATAGCTCAGGCTATCACTTCCTTATGTCCGGTCGTGATGGTCAAGTGGTTTAAGGCATCCCTGTACATACCAGTTGGCGTTGCTCCTGGGAGTATGGGTTCGAGTCACTTCTGGGGTGTGAGTTTTCAGTTGTATCTAGTCCTGGGGACCATTCAGGCTTGTTTGCATTGTGTTCCGCACGTGTTGCCCCCAAAAAAAAGAGGTGATTTGATAAAATGCTATGCCCAAGATAACCATCCAGGTGCCGGCGGGGAAGTGGTTCATATAGCTCAGGCTATCACTTCCTTATGGTCCGGTCGTGATGGTCAAGTGGTTTAAGGCATCCCTGTACATACCAGTTGCGTTGCTCCTGGGAGTATGGGTTCGAGTCACTTCTGGGGTGTGAGTTTTCAGATATATATATATATATATATATATAGAGATATATATATATATATATATATATATATAGATATATATATATATATCTTGAGGTTATCTTGAGATGATTTCGGGGTTTTTTAGTGTCCCCGCGGCCCTCACCAGATATATATATATATATAATATAGATATAGTATATATATATATATATTATATATAGATATATATATATATAGATACTATAGATACATATAGACATATATACATATATAAAATATATATATATACATATATATACATATATATATATACATATATATATATATATATATATATATATATATATATATATATATATATATATATATACAGAGCACCACCTGGTTTCCGAACCCCTTGGGGATGAGACCCGTCGGTTAACATGTAAGTTCGTATACGAGAAATAGAGGGGAAAAATAAACTAGAAATGTAAAAAGAAATTTTCCGAAAAAATTATGAAAAACTCTAGGGGAAAAAATCGATAGGTTCATAGCGTAAGTGCGACCGTATTTTGTTTGTACTCACCAATAAGTGAAGTCCTGATCCGCTTTATAAAAGTCCTTAATTG
This sequence comes from Procambarus virginalis, assembly GCA_020271785.1. Classification (NCBI taxonomy): domain Eukaryota; kingdom Metazoa; phylum Arthropoda; class Malacostraca; order Decapoda; family Cambaridae; genus Procambarus; species Procambarus virginalis. The sequence continues at coordinate 13,870 of WNGS01063373.1, read as the reverse complement.
TTCCTAACTGATTATTAAGACGTCTGGCAAACATCCTCTGGATGTTTCCTGCGAGCCTGCAGGAACATCCTGCCAGCCTGCCTGCCAGCTAGCCTGCCTGCCAGCCTGCCTGCTAGCCTGCCTGCCTGCCAGCCTGCCTGCTAGCCTGCCTGCCTGCCAGCCTGCCTGCTAGCCTGCCTGCTAGCCTGCCTGCTAGCCTGCCTGCCAGCCAGCTTGCCTGCCAGCCTGCCTGCCAGCCTGCCTGCCAGCTTGCCTGCCAGCCTGCCTGCCAGCTTGCCTGCCTGCCAGCTTGCCTGCCAGCTTGCCTGCCTGCCAGCTTGCCTGCCAGCCTGCCTGCCAGCTTGCCTGCCAGCCTGCCTGCCAGCTTGCCTGCCAGCTTGCCTGCCAGCCTGCCTGCCAGCTTGCCTGCCTGCCAGCTTGCCTGCCAGCCTGCCTGCCAGCTTGCCTGCCAGCCTGCCTGCCAGCTTGCCTGCCAGCCTGCCTGCCAGCTTGCCTGCCAGCTTGCCTGCCAGCCTGCCTGCCAGCTTGTCTGCCAGCCTGCAGGAACATCCTGCCAGCCTGCATGCAGGCACATCCTGCCAAAAGTATATGATGATGTACTGTACATTTAAGAAACAAATCTGGGTCACAGGTCTGTCGAGTGTGGCTAGGCTTACGGAGTCAGCCGGTCTCTCCCCCACCACCGACACACCACAACACACCAAAAATACCACAACCACTACACACACACACACACACTCTTAAAGGTCACGTGGTTCACTGTTCACTTCAAAACCCATATATCGCTTCCTGCCTGCCTCCTTCCCAGCCTGCCTGCCTCCTCCCAGCCTGCAGCCTGCCTCCTTCCCAACCTGCCTGCCTGCCTCCTTCCCAGCCTGCCTGCCTCCTTCCCAGCCTGCCAGCCTGCCTCCTTCCCAGCCTGCAGCCTGCCTCCTTCCCAGCCTGCCTGCCTCCTTCCCAGCCTGCCTGCCTCCCTCCCTCCTTCCCAGCCTGCCTCCTTCCCTCCCTCCTTCCCAGCCTGCCTGCCTCCTTCCCAGCTGCTTGCCTGCCTCCTCCTTCCCAGCCTGCCGCCTGCCTGCCTCCTTCCCAGCCTGCCGGCCTGCCTGCCTCCTTCCCAGCCTGCTGGCCTGCCTGCCTCCTTCCCAGCCTGCCGGCCTGCCGCCTCCTTCCCAGCCTGCCGGCCTGCCTGCCTCCTTCCCAGCCTGCCTGCCTGCCTCCTTCCCAGCCTGCCTGCCTGCCTCCTTCCCAGCCTGCCTCCCTCCCTCCCTGCCATCATGCTAACGGGTAGTGTGTGTTAGGCTTATCTTCAGGAATGAGCCGGTCTCGCCCCCACCATCCCCACCACCGACAAACCACCCGCCCCCCTACATCCCATGCTCTCAAGGTCACGTGGTTCAACCGCGTGACTACCACTCCTCCCTGCCTGCCAGCCTGTCTGCAAGCTAGCCTGCCTGCCTGCCTGCCTGCCTGCCTGCCTGCCTGCCTGCCTGCCTGCCTGCCTCCTAGCATCTCTCCCTACCTCCCCTCCCTCCTAGCATATCTCCCTACCTCCTAACATCTCTCCCTACCTCCCCCTCCCTCCTAGCATCTCTCTCTCCCTCCCTTTCTGACTAATTCTCCCCCTCTCTCACTGATTCTCCCCCCCCCTCTTTCATACTGCCTCCCACCTAAGCTCCCTCATCCATCCACCCACCAGTCAGCCATCACTGACGCAATGTGTGCATTTGGAGCCGACATGGTGCACAGATGTTTCTTGATTGTGCAGATATGTAAAACAAAAGCACAGAATGAACATTCCAGCCTGATTGCAATTCAAAATAATAGGAATAATAGGCCTTGAATCTGTGAAGTCACAGTGGGCAAACTGGACCATCTCCCACCCACCACCACAGGCCGGCGTGACGCTTGGCGGACCCCTTCCTACCCGAACTTGGTTCGGGTAGCATGACTCCCCAACCCCAATCGGGAAACTGGAAGTTTCGGATAACTAAAGTTCGGAAACCAAGTGGTGCTCTGTATATATATATATATATATATATATATATATATTATATATTATATATATATATATATATATATACATATATATATATATATATATACAGAGCACCACTTGGTTTCCGACCCCTTGGGGACGAGACCCGTCGGTTAACATGTAAGTTCGTATACGAGAAATAGAGGGGAAAAAATAACTAGAAATGTAAAAAGAATTTTCAGAAAAATGTATGAAAAACTCTAGGGAAAAAAATCGACAGGTTCATAGCATAAATGCGACCATATTTTGTTTGTACTCACCATAAGTAAAGTCCTGATCGCTTTATAAAGTCCTTAATTGTTCCTAACTGATTATTAACCCTTAACCCTTCAATTGCGCATCGCATCATATGATGCGTTGACCGACTTGCAGAAAATTGCGCGTCGCATCATATGATGCGTTGGAGTACTACGCAAGATTTAAACGGCCCGCGGATACACGGGGTTCACCACACCTTCATCAGGGCTCTTGTAAACAGATGCGATTTTAAAAAAAATCGTGGGCCAAACTCCCGGGTGTTAGGGGCCTCAGTATCGCGTAAGCTACCAAGCCTGACGCACGCAGCATGAGCTCACAGCACTGCTGTTCAGCTTGTGACCACAGCATCGCCTAAAAATGCCATAATATACTTGTTCATGCTATTATGTAGCGATAATATTATTACAGAAGACCCCTGACTGTGATAAAACTGACCATGGGTCTGATAATAAGAGGATTGTGATGATATTTAGCGCTGTGCTCCATGGAGGGAGGAGTAATGCTGTGGGAGGGAGGGTGGTGGCGTTGTTATCTGACTGTGTGTGGCCACCTTTTATTGACTGCACTCACCATACCAGCTTAGCAGTTCGTTATGGTGAACACAAATGTAGCTACTTATATATAACGTGTGTATAGAGAGTATAAACAGCAAGAGTAGGAGGTTGGGAGCCGCCATTTTGGTGAGAGGAGCGTCGTCTGCAGGAATTATCGTGTTGTTTACTGGTGATCACGTCTTTGGGCACCATACCAGTTTACTTGTACAAGTTTGGTGAATAAAACCGGTAGATATTTATATATAATGTGTGTATATAGCGTAATAACACCACAAGCAGTATTGTTGGAGGAGAAATAGTGCGTGTGGCCTTGAGGGCGGCAGCCATCAGCTGACTGTGAGGTCCATCAGTGGCAGTGGCAGCCAGTGGCGGGCTGCCACTGCCACTCAGCATACCAACTTAGTGGTTCGTTATGGTGAACACGAATGTAGATACTTATATATAGCGTCTGTATATAGTGAATAAAAGCAAAAACAGTATTGTGGGAGGAGAATGTGGGCGAGTCAGATGACTTGAGGGAGGGCGTGAGTGGCTGGCTGGTACACGGCGGTCACTCCTCGTTACTTTTTGACTCATAATAGCAACTTGGTGGTTCGTTATGGTGAACAAAACATGCAGATACTTATATATAACCTGTGTATATAGTGTAACAACCGACAAAGTATTTGTTCACTGTTTGATGAACATAATTGAATCAACAATATGCACACCATATTTTTGAGTACAGCGATGATTCACCCATTTCATTATATAAATATATCACACTACACACTATTGAATAATATTACAGCAAAAAAACTACGAAAAATCAATCAGAGACATTGAAATAATTAGGCAATTATCTCTTTGTGGCAACTCCGGCCTGACAGCTGGCGATCAACAGACCGCCTGGGACGCATGCTGAGTGAGCGCCTGTTTTGTGCCAGACTTCCCTGCCCTATAGCGGCCAATATATTCAACTTACGATTTTTTTACTATTTTTCCCGTGATCAGTGAACACAAATTAACAGGTTAGGAAGAAAAAATAATTTTTTTTTTTTTTTTTTTTGTATGCGCCTGTGGGTGTCAAATGGTATATAGCTATGCGCCATTTAAGGGTTAAAGGGCACATAGCTATATACCATTTGACACCCACAGGCGCATACAAAAAAAAACAAAAAAATTATTTTTTCTTCCTAACCTGTTAATTTGTGTTCACTGATCACGGGAAAAATAATAAAAAAATCGTAAGTTGAATATATTGGCCGCTATAGGGCAGGGAAGTCTGGCACAAAACAGGCGCTCGCTCAGCATGCATCCCAGGCGGTCTGTTGATCGCCAGCTGTCAGGCCGGAGTTGCCACAAAGAGATAATTGCCTAATTATTTCAATGTCTCTGATTGATTTTTCGTAGTTTTTTTGCTGTAATATTATTCAATAGTGTGTAGTGTGATATATTTATATAATGAAATGAGTGAATCATCGCTGTACTCAAAAATATGGTGTGCTTATTGTTGATTCAATTATGTTCATCAAACAGTGAACAAATACTTTATCAATTGTTACACTATATACACAGGTTATATATAAGTATCTGCATGTTTTGTTCACCATAACGAACCACTAAGTTGCTATTATGAATCAAAAAGTAACGAGGAGTGACCGCCGTGTACCAGCCAGCCACTCTCGCCCTCCCTCAAGTCATCTGACTCACCCACATTCTCCTCCCACAATACTGTTTTTGCTTTTATTCACTATATACAGACGCTATATATAAGTATCTACATTCGTGTTCACCATAACGAACCACTAAGTTGGTATGCTGAGTGGCAGTGGCAGTGGCAGCCCGCCACTGGCTGCCACTCCCTCCTTCCCTCACCTCACCTGACTTGCCACCATTTTCCACTCACCATACTGTTTTTGCTTTTATATACAGACGTTATATATAAGTATTTACATGTTTTGTTCACCATAACTGTACATCTAAGCTTGTATGGTGAGTAGGACTTCTTGTATGGTGAGTAGGCAGAAAGACGTAGGACCTCACAGTCAGCTGATGGCTGCCGCCCTCAAGGCCAGACGCACTAATATTTCTCCTCCAACAATACTGCTTGTGGTGTTATTACGCTATATACACACATTATATATAAATATCTACATATTTTATTCACCATACTTGTACAAGTAAACTGGTATGGTGCCCAAAGACCATCGTAGTCACCAGTAAACAACACAATAATTCCTGCAGACGACGCTCCTCTCACCAAAATGGCGGCTCCCAACCTCCTACTCTTGCTGTTTATACCTTCTATACACTTGTTATATATAAGTATCTACATTTGTGTTCACCATAGCGAAACCACTAAGCTGGTATGCTGAGTGCAGTCAATAAAAGGTGGCCACACACAGTCAGATAACAACGCCACCACCCTCCCTCCCACAGCATTACTCCTCCCTCCACTGAGCACAGCGCTAAATATCATCACAATCCTCTTATTATCAGACCCATAGTCAGTTTTATCACAGTCAGGGGTCTTCTGTAATAATATTATCGCTACATAATAGCATGAACAAGTATATTATGGCATTTTTAGGCGATGCTGTGGTCACAAGCTGAACAGCAGTGCTGTGAGCTCATGCTGCGTGTGTCAGGCTTGGTAGCTTACTCGATACTGAGGCCCCTAACACCCGGGAGTTTGGCCCACGATTTTTTTTAAAAATGGCGTCTGTTTACAAGAGCCCTGATGAAGGTGTGGTGAACCCCGTGTATCCGCGGGCCGTTTAAATCTTGCGTAGTACTCCAACGCATCATATGATGCGACGCGCAATTTACTGCAAGTCGGTCAAAGCATCATATGATGTGATGCGCAATTGAAGGGTTAAGACGTCTGGCAAACATCCTCTGGATGTTTCCTGTCAGCCTGCAGGAACATCCTGCCAGCCTGCCTGCCAGCCTGCCTGCCAGCTTGCCTGCCTGCCAGCCTGCCTGCCAGCCTGCCTGCCAGCCTGCCTGGCAGCCTGCAGGAACATCCTGCCAGCTTGCCTGCCAGCCTGCCTGCCAGCTTGCCTGCCAGCTTGCCTGCCAGCTTGCCTGCCTGCCAGCCTGCCTGCCAGCCTGCAGGAACATCCTGCCAGCTTGCCTGCCAGCCTGCAGGAACATCCTGCCAGCTTGCCTGCCAGCCTGCCTGCCAGCTTGCCTGCCAGCTTGCCTGCCAGCCTGCAGGAACATCCTGCCAGCCTGCCTGCCAGCCTGCCTGCCAGCTTGCCTGCCAGCCTGCCTGCCAGCCTGCCTGCCAGCCTGCAGGAACATCCTGCCAGCTTGCCTGCCAGCCTGCCTGCCAGCTTGCCTGCCAGCCTGCAGGCACATCCTGCCAAAAATATATGATGATGTACTGTACATTTAAGAAACAAATCTGGGTCACAGGTCTGTGGAGTGTGGCTAGGCTTACGGAGTCAGCCGGTCCCTCCCCAACTACCGACACACCTCCCCCACCCCTCACCAAACCCATACACACACACAAACTCTCAAAGGTCACGTGGTTCACGGTTCACTTCAACACCCATATATCGCTTCCTGCCTGCCTGCCTGCCTGCCTCCTTCCCAGTCTGCCTGCCTGCCTCCTTCCCAGCCTGCCTGCCTGCCTGCCTGCCTCCTTCCCAGCCTGCCTGCCTGCCTCCTTCCCAGCCTGCCTGCCTCCCTCCTTCCCAGCCTGCCTGCCTGCCTGCCTGCCTCCTTCCTTCCCAGCCTGCCTGCCTGCCTGCCTGCCTGCCTCTCTCCCTCCCTGCCATCATGCTAACGGGTAGTGTGTGTTAGGCTTATCTTCGGGAACGAGCCGGTCTCGCCCCCACCACCGACAAACCACCCGCCCCCTACATCCCATACTCTCAAGGTCACGCGGTTCAACCGCGTGACTACCACTCACTCCCTGCCTGCCAGCTAGCCTGCCTGTGCCTGCCAGCTAGCCTGCCTGTGCCTGCCAGCCTTCCTTTCCCTCCCTAATTCTCACTACTTCCGTCCCTTCCTGCCTACCTCCTAGCATCTCTCCCTACCTCCCCCTCCCTCTTAGCATCTCTCCTACCTCCTAACATCTCTCCCTCCCTCCCCCTCCCTCCTAGCATCTCTCTCTCTCCCTCCCTTTCTGACTAATTCTCCCCCTCTCTCACTGATTCTCCCCCCCCCCTCTCTCATACTGCCTCCCACCTAAGCTCTCCCATCCATCCACCCACCGGTCAGCCATCACTGATGCAATGCGTGCATTTGGAGCCGACATGGTGCACAGATGTTTCTTGATTGTGCAGATATGTAAAACAAAAGCACAGAATGAACATTCCAGCCTTATAGCAATTCAAAATAATAGGAATAATAGGCCGCGATCTGTGAAGTCACAGTGGGCAAACTGGACCATCTCCCACCCACCACCACAAGCCGGCGTGACGCTTGGCGGACCCCTTCCTACCCGAACTTTGTTCGGGTAGCATGACTGCCCAACCCCAATCGGGAAACTGGAAGTTTCGGATAACTAAAGTTCGGAAACCAAGTGGTGCTCTGTATATACAAATATATATATATATATATATATATATATAATATATATATATATATATATATATTAGTATATTTTGGTAGCAGTCTTTCCTGTAGACATATGTTATTAAATATGACCGAAAAAGTAAGATTAATAATTCTAACACGAATTTTCTCAATTTTCCTTATGTTTGTTTTTACTGATGACGGTAAATGAAAAATCAATTCTCCAAAGAGAATTGATGGAGAATTGATTTTCATTTACCGTCATCAGTAAAAACAAACATAAGGAAAATTGAGAAAATTCGTGTTAGAATTATTAATCTTACTTTTTCGGTCATATTTAATAACATATATATATATATATATATATATATATATATATATATATATATATATATATATATATTTTGTGACGGAAAACGAAGGAGTGTAGATGTTCGGCAGTCCTCCTAATGGCTGGTGTCAATGCCTATCACATTTACAAAAAAAAAAAAAGATAGACTGCTTGGCTGTTGTCTGTGGTAAAGTAAGGGAAGACACGCAAAACACATAGAATGAACAATGAAACTTTAATTAAATGGAAAACAAGTTAAGAACAAAAAGAATCCCTTGGCTATGTACAGTGCAAACAAACAAGTAAAAAAATATAACATAAAAATTAAGAACAGGGATGAATTACTCTAGGAATAAAATAATGACAAAATGAAATTAACAGGTGCTGAGAATAAAGCGCTAGCTGAGAAACATCCACCTGATAGACAGAGCGTATATCAGTTAGTTGTTTTCTGCTTGAGCACACAAGATATTCAAACTTTAATGACTGGTTCAAGCCCAGGCATCGACTAGGTAGAGGGCGCTGAGGTGCAGGTGTGCAGTCGACGGGTCACCAATCAGAAGCAGGCAGGCTGGAATGGTAGTTTGCTGGTTGACGATGGTGGCGAGCCGGCATGGAGGGAGTGTGGAGAAGGGGGAGTTTAGGGTACATTTGCCTCCTGGTCAAAACGTTTTGTTCTACTGGTAGACGTATCTTGAAGGTAGCATCTTATTCTTGTATATATATAAGTAACTTTATGTAGGGAAGAGCAGGCTCAATCTCTTGAAAGAGATTATCATCACAACTCTCCCCCGAAGCCTGCTCTAACGGGTCAAGTTACTTCTTCTGATGGTAGAGTGGTATGTGTAGCTGCCTCTACCTCATAGACTCTGGAGAGGGCGTCTGCTATGATGTTGTCAGAACCCTTGATGTAGAAGATCTCCAGGTTGAAATTCTGCAGATACAAAGCCCATCGTAGAAGTCATTGATTGTTGAATTGGGCTTGCTGCAAGAAGCGTAGGGGATTGTGGTCCGAGTAGATGGTGTTAGACCGAGCACCTTGTAGGTAAGATGCAAAGTGCTGTAAGTTCAGGACGATGGAGAGAAGTTCCTTTTCGATAGTGCTGTAGTTCTTCTGGTGAGGTTTTAACTTGTAGCTGTAGTAGCTAACAGGTAGAACCTCCTCGCCTCGTTGTTGCATCAGGACACCCCCGATGCCGGTACCACTGGCGTCGACATGGAGGATGAAAGGCTTCGTGATATCTGGCGAGGCGAGAATGGGATTAGAACAGAGCAGAGATTTAAGTTGTTCAAAAGCAATAGTTTGCTGAATGGTCCAACGATATTGTTGCTTGGGGCTGGTTAAAGTGATCAATGGTGTCGCTACCGTACTAAAATTCTTCACAAACCTACAGTAGTAGGAGGCAAGACCAAGGAAGCGCAGGAGCTGCTTCCTGGTGGTAGGCTGTGGGTAATGCTGGATGGTGTGTTGAGTGTGTATGTTTAACGGAGCTAGGCTGCCACTCCCTATCACATGACCAAGATAACGCACTTTACCTTTAGCAAAGGTGGACTTGCCCAAGTTGATGGTGAGGCCGGCTGTCAGGAGCTTGGTGAACAATCGTTGCAGCTGGAGCAGATGTTCATTCTAGGTGTTAGTTGCCACAACGATATCATCCAAGTAGCCATAGGTGTTGTCTAAGCCAGGGGTCTCCAAACTATGGCCCGCGGGCCACATCCGGCCCGCCACATAATTTCATCCGGCCCGCCAAACAAATCCCTGTGTGGTGGCCTTGAAAAAATAATTATCGTACAAATGGCATCGCAGAATTATTCAAAGCTGGGGCTGCTGACTGGTGGCGCTCAGCCCGAGTCAGTTTTCCTCTCTCTCGATAGTGTGACGCACAGATACTAGTACTGATAGGTATGTGTTGTGCATTACAACCAATCAGTTGTATATAACTGTATATTGTGGGGATGGAGGGCGAGTGGGGCTTCGCTGCTTCTGTTTCAGGGAGCACAAACACTGTACAATATTCTTTTCTCTGTACTTTGACAATACCTTTATCTTAGTTATACAAAATAGCAATAATACTGTTGTAATAATACTAATTTTTCCATGTTTATACTTTAATATTTGAGGAAATTAAATTACTGGCACTATTTTTTTTTTTTTTTTCATTTTTTATTCCTTCGGCCCGCATAAATATGGGAAATATATAATGTGGCCCTTACATTGAAAAGTTTGGAGACCCCTGGTCTAAGCCATGGATGACGCGGTTGACAGCTCGCTGGAAGGTGGCCGGGGCATTACATAGTCCAAATGGAAGGCGTTCATTTCTGTAAAGGCCAAAAGGAGTGGTGAAGGCAGATATTTCCTTAGCTCGCTCTGTCAAACATACTTGGTAGTATCCCTTGAGTAAGTCTAGTTTGGATAAATACCGAGTATTACCAATGGCATCAAGGATGTCATCTATTCTAGGTAATGGGTAAGCATCCCTGACAGTCACAAGATTTAATTTCCTGTAGTCGGTACACAGCCTCACTTTACCGTGCGGTTTCGGCACCAAGATGCAGGGGTGAGGCCCAAGGGGACTCACAAGGGGTGGCCAGCCCATGATCCAGGAGGCACTGTACTTCAGCACGCATAACTTCCTTTTTGCTATGGCTGATTCGGTAGAAAGGTTGACAAATCGGCCGGGTGTCAGGGAGTAGCTGGATGTCGTGTTGAACCACATTACTCTCCTGTGGATCATCGCTGAACAACTTCTGATGTTCCTTGAATATTCTGATGAGAGGAGCACTATTACTGTCCTGCAAATAGGTATGAAAATCAGTTAGGATTTCAGAGTTGGAAGGCACTGACTCAGTGTTAGTGCTTTCGGGAGGAGAAGCAGGGAAGGTCTCACTGTGGAGGTATGGACCTTTAAATGTGGATAATGATACCAACACAGTGGGGGAGTACCTTGATACTGCTTCAGGAAGTTGACGTGGCACAACTGGGTCTTCCGCCGCCTATCTGGAGTCTCAAGAACGTAGTTGTGGTTGTTTCTGCACTCCTTGATGCGGTAGGGTCCTGAAAACTTGTTCTGCAATGGACAACCTTGGATAGGAAAATATGCCAACACGAAGTCTCCTGGTTTAAATTTTCTTATTTTGCTGCGTTGGTCAAAATGAGTCTTCATCCTCACCTGAGCTTTCAATAGATTGTCATTAGCAAATTTACGTACTCTCTCTAGAATGTGTTTTAAGTTTTGAAGAAACTGGGGCACATTCTGAGGGTCACTGAAGGTGGCATTACGTAGAGTCTTTAAAAGCTTTGAGAGGAGTACGGCACTTACGTCCGTAGAGCATCTCAAAAGGAGATACTCCTAGAAACTCATTGGGGAGACTTCTGAAAATGCACATGATGAGGTCAAGTTGTTTATCCCAGTCCTTCAAGGTTTCATTGCAAAATTTCTTTAGGAGTGCTTTAATAGTCTGATGACTACGTTCAAGAGAACCCTGTGAAGCAGGATGATAGGGGCTGGACAATACCTGTGTGATATTGAACTCTTCCAGTGTCTTCTTGAAGAGATCACTGGTGAAGTTGGTGCCACAGTCACTTTGAACCCCTCTTGGAAATCCATACTGGGTGAAGATCTTCTATAGTTGTTTCACCACAGTAGCAGCCGTAATGTTCTTTACTGGAACTGCTATGGGGAATCTGGTGGTAGGACACAGGATAGTTAGTATATAGGTGTTGCCAGAACTGGTCCGGGGTAAAGGACCAACACAGTCTATGATGAGTCTTTGGATAGGCTCTGCAGGCACCTGGATAGGAGTTAATGGAGCCTGGGGAATAGAGATGTTAGGTTTACCAGCCATCTGACATGTATGACACTGTTGCACGTAACTTTTGACGTCTTTAACCATACCTGGCCAGTAGTAGTCTTGTCTGATTCCATGGTAGGTCTTGTTAAAACCATAGTGAGAAAGTGCTCCGTGGGCCAGGTGTAGAATATCGGGCCGTAGGCTGGTGGGAACCACTAGTTGTTCGACATTTTCCCAATCGTCATCCTCCTTCAGCTTACTGGGTCTGTACCTGCGGTAGAGCAACTGATTCTCTAGGAAGAACCCAGGAATACTGTCAGGTTTAGTCTCAGCCTGGAAGAATAATGGTGTAAATGAAGGATCCTCCCTCTGTAACTTACGGAACTCCAACATAGTAAGATTCGGTGGTAGATTCTGAGGGTCTTGAGGGACAGTGGTAGCAGAAGAGTCAGCTGGTTGCAGGCGTGCAGCTTGTGCACGGGTGGTCACCAAAACCGGAGGAGAAACTTCATCACTTTCTTGGACCTCTGCTGGAACATACTCAAAGATGGGATTATCCATTACAGAGGTACACACCTGGGGTTTGTCCATGACGATCAGGTTGGTCGGTTGCAGATCTTCTGCCAAGTCATTGCCCAGGAGAAGTTGCACTCCAGACATGGGAAAAGGCTTTCCCCTGATGGCGACTTGGACTTCACCGGTCACAAAAGGACAATCCAGGTGGACTCTGGCGAGTGGATACGGAGTGGTAGCAGTAAGGTCAGTGATGAGGACGGTTTCCCCGGTGTAGGTGATGTTAGGCACAGCTGATTTCAATATTATTGACTGAAGAGCGCTGTGTCCCTCAAGATCTTCAATTTGAAACGTCCCTCCGAATCTGTACCGTTGGCAGAGACAGTTCCAGGATACAGGTGTTTGCTGAAGAGAGAAAGATCATTAACAGGAACACCAACATTCATCACAGGCTTACCGGACTTAGGAGGAGTCGGTTTGGGTTTAGTAGTTTCATTATTGCTTTTGTATTGAGCCTTTCCCACATTTATCTATGGTATGTCCATAGAGTTTGCAATACTTACAATACAATTGAGAGCTCGCTTGATCGGTACTCACGTTATCATAACTATACCAAGACTTCTTACTGGAAGTGGGTCTGGTGTTAGCCGGTGGATGAGGCTGTAGGTGTCAGCCGACTTCGCACATTTGATGTAGTCGGTTTCTTCTTTGTCTGCTAAATATAAACGACGGAAGGGGGAACACGTCTCAAGAATTCCTCAACTAGAATGAGGTTGACGAGTTCTAAAAATGTAGAGACATGTGCTGCTTCCAGCCATTTCATGAATATCTTTCTTTGTATTGGCAAATTCTAGAAGGTGGTGGTACTTGCCTTTAGATAATCACGGAATTTTCGTCTGTAGCTTTCGGTGGAGAGAAGGTAGGCGTCCAAAACTGCTTGCTTCAGGGTCTGGTAGTCATTCTCAGACGCTAAGGTACTGAGAGTAACTGCAGCTCTACCTGTGAGATGCACTCTGAGAAGGCTAGACCATTGATCTGCAGGCCAGCTAAGTTTTTTAGCTAGGTCTCAAAAGTGGTGAAAATACATCGATCTCTGTCTCAACGAATGGTGGCATTAACTTACTTGCATGGGAGACATTGAAACTTACGGGAAGACTAGCGGTAGCTTGTTGGCGCTGAGTGTGGTGTAGTTTCCAAAGCGAGTTCTTGTCGACGATATTCGAGAGCACTATCAGCTTGCTGTTTACTGTACTCCATTGTATCTCCAGGTCATGTTTCTTGCTTCAAGCTGCTCTCGCTCACGCTCACGGAGTAGGGTAGCCTCTCGTTCCTTTCTTCTTTCCTCAGGGCAGTCTCTTGTTCTTTGAGGGCCATCTCGTGTTCTTGTTCTTCTTTCCTCAGGGAAGCCTCTCGTTCTTCGAGGGTGGCCTCTTCTTTCTTTATTGGAGAGCTTCATTTTGTTGTTCCCGCTCAATTTTCGCTAGTTCGAGCTTCAGCTTCATAGCTGCCAGAGCATGTTTATCTGCAATATAGTTTTTCGTGAGCTTCAGAGTCTATAGTTCATTCATCTAAGAGGTGATCCAATATTAAATTGTGCAAGTCATGTCTGTTGGCTCCATGGGGAACATCTAGTTGATACTTGTGTGCAAGAGTTTGTAATTCGATCCTCTTGGCACGACTTAAGTTCCCTATTTCACCTGCTGGATCATTACGAAAAGCTGGGAGACGAAACATTGTAAAAATAGCAAATAATGTACAATGAATATACTTGTGATATGGTAATGTCAGTAACAGGATGACGTGGCAACTGGTAACTATCCTGTGGAATTTTAATCGTTAATAATTAACTTTAATTTTAGTATGGTAAATGATTAGTCA
>WNGS01063353.1:0-10149 GCA_020271785.1 Procambarus virginalis | reverse complement strand
CATATATATATATATATATATTATATATATATATATATTATATATATATTAATATATAATATCATTATATATATATATATATAGTGCCTGTTCATTACAACTATTTAACACGGGAAGGGATCAGGCTAAGGATTTGGGATGGGATGGAGAGGAATGGTGCCAAACCTGCACTTGAACGGCGGTCGGGGATTGAACGCCTAGGACTGGTACTGTGCATTTAAATACTAACTTACCTGAGAGTCTATATCCCTACATGTCAATGTTTGTGTATCTGGTAATGTGAGGAAACATACAGAAGATAAGGGTAGCTGAACACCACAAAATGCTGAAGGACAACTTTATTAAAGTTGCATAATGAAATGTGTAAGTACTTCATTCATAAGATGTGCTGCTCGAAATCTTAGCGAAGTATCCAAAATTTGCTTACTGTAGGTAATGCATGCACATGACTGTAGAGCTGCCGCCCAGTTGGGTGGGTGTGCAGCAAGACTAGTAACTGTGTGACTCTCTATAGATGTAAAGTGCCTTGTATAGTGACTGTTGTGAGCCTCTTGTAATGTAACTTGTGACACCTCTTTGTGTCATTTGTGACACAAAGATTATTGATGTGTGTATTTGTGTGGTGATTAGATATGTATGTGTATGTAATGTGTTTACGTATATATATATACATATGTACATGTATGTATGAAGGTGTGTACATGTGTATACAACATTGATAATTTTGTTACTAGCGTCAAACATTGTTATTTGCTTAGCTAAACGAACTAGAGGGTTCAGTTCCTGAACCGATTATGTGCCTCTGTAATCCTTTACACCACCGCCCACGAGATGGGTATGGGGTGCATAATAAAGAAAGAAATAGAAGAAATTGAAATTGCATATTACGGTTATTGACATTCGATAATAGTAAGATAAAGCAATGAGGACCAAATGGGAGACCAGTGATCAGATGAATATTACAGACTCAAGGGTAGCCTTCTCTTCTTGTATATAAATGAAAAAATTAATTCATTTGTTTAATTGACATCATGGAAATGGTACATCAATTTGGTACATTACATAATAATAATGGACATCAATTTGAACATTCGCAAACATGTTTGAAAAATCATGTTTGCGAATGTTCAATTGATGTCCATTATTGTCCAGACAACGCTGATAACGCGCACCAAGGGATCAAAGAGTGTGTACATTTTTTTGAAACACGAGTACATTTTATTGAAACCCCCTGTAATGCTTGTAGGCGAAAACAGTTGTGAACGCCAGCTAGCGCACAAGTACATGAGCGCCCAAAATACTTTTACATAAAAGACATGTACAGACAGGCGTGTGGCTTCTGACTACTTTTTTATTGATTAATATTAAATATTAGGCGCTTACCTATAATAGTTATCATTTTATATAAGTATAACTATCACATAATAAATATAAAAGGAGTTTATCCAAAAACTGACAGAAGTGTTGTGTTTTGTGCGTTGTATCGTGTTTGTAGGCATTCGGGTGTGTTGTGTTTACGCTGGCGGGCGGCGTCCTTACGAACTCCGGATTATGTCTATTACATCACCAAACTTCATTTAATAACTATATGCCTGTTAAGTAGAAGATTTTATTTGTTAATAGCATTATATTGTCGTTTTAATATGGAACACGTACACATATGCGAAACGTCGAAAGCTGGTGTCCGAAGTTGTAAATATATTAGTGTGCGATGTTGTCAATGTACGAAGTGACTTGTATCCTGGGGGACTGGTCAAGTCGTCTACTGCAATTTCGGATACCGGGCTAGAAACAACTTCGTTCATTGAGAAGTTTGTACATACAAACCATTCCGTTCGTATATGCGCTGGTTTGTGTTCGCTGTTGTTCTCGTCTGAATAAATACATGGCACTTGTTCATATAATTAGCGCTTCCATTGTTAGAATTATTTATCCATTATTAGAATAACAAGGTGCAAACCATACCCCTTACAGTTGAAATCTATTTATTTATATACAAGAAGGTACATTGGGTTGCGAGAGTACATAACATATATTAAGAGGTACATTGTAGCAAGATTTGAGATTAAAGGATTTAAGACTAACACGTTTAGAAACAAGGCGCCCCCGAAGGAGGCTATTATTGTTATGCACCCCATACTCAACCAGTAAGTAGTGGAGCAAAACATAGATTACATGGTCATAAAGTCCTAATCATACCAATTCAATTCAATTTCTTTCTTTATTATGCACCCCATACCCATCCCGTGGGCGGTGGTGTAAAGGATTACAGAGGCACATAATCGGTTCAGGAACTGAACCCTCTAGTTCGTTTAGCTAAGCAAATAACAATTTGTGACGCTAGTTACAAAATTATTAATATTATATATACATGTACACACTCGCATACATGTACATATGTATATATATACGTATACATATATACATACACATACATATCTAATCACCAACACAAATACATACATCAATAAACTTTTGTGTCACAAGTGATCAACAAGAGGCTCACAACAGTCACTATACAAGGCACTTTACATGTATGGTGAGTCACACAGTTACTAGTCTTGCTCCACACCCACCCAACTGGGCGGCAGCTTTACAGTCATGTGCATGCATTACCTACATTAAGCAAATTTTGGATACTTCGCTAAGATTTCGGGCAGCACATCATTATGAATGAAGTACTTACACATTTCTTGGACACTATTGATGGTGTTATCTCTAAATTCCGCTATTTTTTCACATTCCATTATATAATGACGCAAAGTATACGAATAGTTCTGCTGACAGAGTTTACATTTAGTCAAATCTACATCAGTAGATGTTACAAACTCCCAGAGGTACTTGTAGCAGAGCCTAAGCCTAGCAGTGGCAACATCTAGAAGTCTGCTAACATTATTGGATGACCCATAGACGTGCGGTTCTTCCTGCATAATAGAATGATAGATGGAGTAACTGGTGTGAATTTCACTTTGCCTCAAGTCTCCGAAATTTAGCTGATGTTCCTGGGATATTGCTGCCCTCAGGCTGCTCAAAGGCAGTCCAAGTTGGTAATCAATTCCCTCTTTACGAGCAAAATTCTTGGCCAACTCATCAGTTCTCAGTGGCTATTTTTACATTATCATTTACAACTAACTTAAGTTAAATAACAACCAGTAAACAGACTGCTGTTTTCTAATTCTAGTTCAGGAACTTCCTGGGATAAAACGCGAACATTCCTTGAGGAACTGTATGGTGCTTATCTGTTTTTCCTCGTAACGGTCCCAAAGCTTCCGCATATGTTCCTGTTTCTCTTTATTGCCCTTGCGGCGATTGGACTTTAGTTTTTGATCAGAAACCAGTTGGTATTGCAAGGTTACCAGGGACGCCTCACGGTACAGTAAGAGGATTAAAATATATAAAGCCAAGTTGTCACTCACTGCCCTTTGATTCAGACGCTAGTGCCATCCTTCTACGTCATTGTTGGTCCTCACCAGTCGTCTGAATGCACACCAGTTCTCCAATTCCCACACACTGTTGCACAGCCACGTATTTTTTATGTAATGAGTTAATTGTGTCGTTAAGGGTGGACTGCTAGCCGACTTTTCTAATTCAGCAAACGCCTTACAATTATGTAGTACACACGTACCACATAAGTACGTGTGTGTTACACACGTACACACACACACACACCTTGTCAAGCACAAGACGAAGCTTGAAAAAGTTTAGTGGTATGCCAATAGGCTAGTCCCAGGTCTAAGAGACATGAGTTACGAGGACAGGCTGCGAGAAATGCACCTCATGACAGTAAGAGTAAGGGGAGACATGATCACTACCTACAAAATTCTCAGAGCAATTGATAGGGTACATAAAGATAAACTGTTTAACACGGGTGGTAGGCGAACAAGGGGACACAGGTGGAAACTTAGTACCCAAATGAGCCACTGGGATGTTAGAAAGAACTTTTTCAGTGTCAGAGTAGTTAATAGATGGAATGTATTAGGCAGTGATGTGGTGGAGGCTGACTCCATACACAGTTTCAAATGCAGATATGATAGAGCCCAGTAGGCTCAGGAATCTGTACATCAGTTAATTGCCAGTTGAGAGGTGGGATCAAAGAGCCGTAGCTCGACCCTCGCAACCACAACTAGGTGAGTATACACACAAACACACACACGCACACACACACGTACACACGTACACACACACACACACACACACACACACACACACACACACACACCACACACACACACACACACACACACACACACACACACACACACACACACACACCGTGGTTTAATAGGGAATGTATGAAAGCAAAGGAGCTGAACAAAAGGGCATGGAGGAACTTCCGTAATAACAGAACACCAGAAAGTAGAGAGAGATACCAGAGAACCAGGAAAGAGTATGTCAGTGTGAGAAGAGCAGCTGAGAAAAGGTATGAAAATGATATAGCTAACAAAGCCAAGACTGAACCAAAGCTACTACACAGTCACATCAGGAGGAAGACAACAGTGAAGGAACAGGTGATTAAACTTAGGGTGGGCGAGGACAGGTACACAGAGAATGACAAAGAGGTGTGTGAAGAACTCAACAAAAGGTTCCAGGAGGTCTTTACAATAGAACAGGGAGATATCACGGCGCTGGGAGAGGTGGCAGCAAACCAGGTGACCTTGGATAGGTTCGAAATTACAAGAGATGAGGTCAAAAAGCACCTATTGGAGCTGGATGTGAGAAAAGCTGTTGGGCCGGATGGAATCTCGCCATGGGTATTGAAAGAGTGTGCAGGAGCACTTTGCTTACCACTCTCCATAGTGTATAGTAAGTCACTGGAAACGGGGGACCTACCAGAAATATGGAAGACTGCTAATGTAGTACCAATATACAAAAAGGGTGACAGACAAGAGGCACTGAACTACAGGCCAGTGTCCTTAACTTGTATACCATGCAAGGTGATGGAGAAGATTGTGAGAAAAAACCTAGTAACACATCTGGAGAGAAGAGACTTCGTGACAACCCATCAACATGGGTTCAGGGAGGGTAAATCTTGCCTTACAGGCTTGATAGAATTCTACGATCAGGTGACAAGAATTAAGCAAGAAAGAGAAGGGTGGGCGGACTGCATTTTTTTGGACTGTCGGAAAGCCTTTGACACAGTACCCCATAAAAGGTTGATGCATAAGCTGGAGAAACAGGCAGGAGTAACAGGTAGGGCGCTCCAGTGGATAAGGGAGTACCTAAGCAATAGGAAGCAGAGAGTTACAGTGAGGGGTGAGACCTCAGACTGGCGTGAAGTCACCAGTGGAGTCCCACAGGGCTCTGTACTTGGACCTATCCTGTTTCTGATATACGTAAATGATCTCCCAGAGGGTATAGACTCATTCCTCTCAATGTTTGCTGACGACGCCAAAATTATGAGAAGGATTAAGACAGAGGAGGACAGCTTGAGACTTCAAGAAGACCTGGACAAGCTGCAGGAATGGTCGAACAAATGGCTGTTAGAGTTTAACCCAAGCAAATGTAATGTAATGAAGATAGGGGTAGGAAGCAGGAGACCAGATACAAGGTATCATTTGGGAGATGAAATACTTCAAGAGTCAGAGAGAGAGAAAGACCTGGGGGTTGATATCACGCCAGACCTGTCCCCTGAAGCTCATATCAAGAGGATAACATCAGCAGCATATGCCAGGTTGGCTAACATAAGAACGGCCTTTAGAAACTTGTGTAAGGAATCTTTCAGAACATTATATACCACATATGTCAGACCAATCCTGGAGTATGCGGCTCCAGCATGGAGTCCCTATCTAGTCAAGCATAAGACTAAACTGGAAAAGGTTCAAAGGTTTGCCACCAGACTAGTACCCGAGCTGAGAGGTATGAGCTACGAGGAGCGACTGCAGGAATTAAACCTCACTTCGTTGGAAGACAGAAGAGTTAGGGGGGACATGATCACCACATTCAAGATTCTCAGGGGAATCGACAGGGTTGATAAAGACAGGCTGTTTAACACAAGGGGCACACGCACTAGGGGACACAGGTGGAAACTGAGTGCCCAAATGAGCCACAGAGATATTAGAAAGAACTTTTTTAGTGTCAGAGTGGTTGACAAATGGAATGCATTAGGAAGCGATGTGGTGGAGGCTGACTCCATACACAGTTTCAAGTGTAGATATGATAGAGCCCATTAGGCTCAGGAAACTGTACACCTGTTGATTGACGGTTGAGAGGCGGGACCAAAGAGCCAGAGCTCAACCCCCGCAAGCACAACTAGGTGAGTACAACTAGGTGAGTACACACACACACACACACACACACACACACACACACACACACACACACACACACACACACACACACACACACACACACACACACAACACACACACACACACACACACACACACACAACTTACGCTATCTTGCAACCCCTCTATGCCTATCAGACCCTCCCTAATCTTCAGACCCAGTATGCCCTTCCTACTCCAGACCTACCTACCCAGGCCCTACCCCAAACCCTCCTACCTACCTTCCTAGAAGCCCAGCCCCCATTAACCCCCCAAGCACCCCTCCCGACCTCTTTCACCCCCATACACCCCCGGACCCCCCCAGACACCCCCGGATCCCCCGGACACCCCCGGATCCTCCCCACCCCCAGTCATCCCCCAGACACCCCCCAGATCCCCCAGGTCCCCCCTGCCCCCAGTCACCCCCCAGACACCCCCCAGATCCCCCCAGACCCCCAGAGGAAGGGAGAACTCTGGTACAGGAGTTTCCATGAAGAATCTCAAGGTTTGGTACACCAATGCTGATGGGGTATCTAATAAAGCAGAAGAGATAAAAGAAAGAGTGAGTGAGGCAAATCCTGACATAGTTGCAATTGTGGAAACTAAAATTAATGACATGATCTCAGATGCAATCTTTCCTGAAGGGTACCAGGTGATAAGAAAAGAGAGGACACAGAGACAGGGAGGGGGAGTGGCACTCCTAATAAAGCGGAAATGGAAGTTTGAAGACCTGGGAAATCGGGTTACCAATGAGTGCACAAGCTTATACATGGAACTTTGACAGTAGATGGGAGGAAGATTGTGATCTTGGTAATCTACAATCCCCCACCAAACAGTAGAAGACCCAGACAGGAGTATGATGACAACAACAAGGCATGCATAGATGAACTGCAGAAGGCAGCAACACTAGCCCACAGAATGAGAGCGAAGCTGCTGATCATGGGGGACCTAAATCATGGAGAGATAAATTGGGAATCAAGGAATCCCCATGGAGGGGACGAAACGTGGGGAGCAAAATTAGTAGATGTTATAGACAGGAATTTCCTAACACAGCATGTGAAGGAAGACACAAGGGAAAGAGGAGGAGATGCACCGAGCCTATTAGACCTGATTTTCACCCAGAACGTAGAAGATATCGAGAATTTGGAGCATGAAATACCTCTAGGGGCCAGTGACCATTGTGTCCTAGTCTTTGACTATATGATGGAATTCAAACTTGTGACCATGGGACAAGAGATCTGGGAAAGGAGAGTTGACTACAGGAAAGGGGACTATAGGAGGATAAGGGACTATCTGGGAGAAGTGCAGTGGGAGGAAGAAATTAGAGGAAAAACAGTCCAAGATATGATGGACCTAGTCATACAGAAATGCCAAGAGGCCGAAGAGAGATTTATACCAACAGTAAAGGGAAAAAATAAGAAGGAATATAATAACCCATGGTTTAATAGACAGTGTCAGGAAGCAAAAATGGCCAGCAGGCGGGAGTGGAGGAAATACAGAAGACAAAGGACAGAGGACAACAGGATCAGATGCAACAGAGCTAGGAACGATTACATTAACATCAGACGGACATCGGAAAGGGACTATGAGAACGATATTGCAATCAAAGCGAAAAAACAACCTAAGCTACTACACAGTCATATAAGAAGAAAAATGTCGGTGAACGACCAAGTGACAAGACTAAGGAAGGCAGAGGGGACATATACTGAAAGTGACAAGGAAATCTGTGAGGCACTGAATGCCAGTTTCCATGGAGTGTTCACTACCGAGCCCGAGCAGCTCCCATTGTTGGAAGGGGTTACCCTAGATGAAAGACTATCAGATATAGAGGTGACAGTGGAGGAGGTAATGAAACAGTTGACAACTCTAGATGCATCTAAAGCAGTAGGACCAGACAAAGTATCACCGTGGATACTAAGAGAAGCAGCGCAGGCCCTCAGCGTGCCTCTGGCAATGATCTTTAATGAGTCACTTATGTCGGGAGAATTGCCCAGTTGCTGGAAGAAGGCAAATGTCGTGCCGATCTTCAAGAAAGGCGATAGGGAGGAGGCACTTAACTATAGACCTGTATCACTGACAAGCATCCCCTGTAAAATACTGGAAAGAATAATTAGGCTACGACTGGTTGCACACCTGGAGAACATTAGATTTGTGAACAAGCATCAACATGGGTTCTGGACAGGGAAATCGTGCCTAACAAACCTTCTGGAATTCTATGATAAAATAACGAGGATAAGACAGGACAGAGATGGTTGGGCAGACTGCATATTTCTGGACTGCCAAAAAGCCTTTGATACAGTACCGCACATGAGACTGCTATTCAAACTCGAGAGGCAGGCGGGGGTAGGGGGAAAGGTCCTAGCATGGATAAGGAACTACCTAACAGGAAGGAGCCAAAGAGTTACGGTAAGGGGCGAGAAGTCGGACTGGCGAACAGTAACAAGTGGAGTACCACAAGGATCGGTGCTGGGACCAATTCTATTTCTTGTATATGTTAACGACATGTTTACGGGTGTAGAGTCCTACATGTCGATGTTTGCGGATGACGCAAAGTTGATGAGAAGAGTTGTGACAGATGAGGATTGCAGGATCCTCCAAGAGGACCTGAACAGGTTGCAGAGATGGTCAGAGAAATGGCTACTGGAATTCAACACGAGCAAATGTAAAGTTATGGAAATGGGACTAGGAGATAGGAGACCAAAGGGACAGTACACAATGAAGGGGAACAGCCTACCTGTGACGACGCGCGAAAGAGACCTGGGTGTGGACGTAACACCTAATCTATCTCCTGAGGCACATATAAATAGGATAACGACAGCAGCGTACTCTACACTGGCAAAAGTTAGAACATCATTCAGAAACCTAAGTAAGGAGGCATTTAGGGCTCTTTACACTGCCTACGTGAGGCCAGTCTTAGAGTATGCCGCCTCATCATGGAGTCCCCATCTAAAGAAGCACATAATGAAACTGGAAAAGGTTCAGAGGTTTGCAACGAGACTCGTCCCAGAGCTACGAGGGATGGGGTATGAGGAGCGCCTGGGGAACTATGCCTTACGACACTAGAAAGAAGAAGGGAGAGGGGGGACAT
Source organism: Procambarus virginalis (assembly GCA_020271785.1). Lineage (NCBI taxonomy): Eukaryota > Metazoa > Arthropoda > Malacostraca > Decapoda > Cambaridae > Procambarus > Procambarus virginalis. The sequence continues at coordinate 795 of WNGS01063353.1, read as the reverse complement.
GATAGGAACGTATAAAATACTCAGAGGGATTGACAGAGTGGACATAGACGAAATGTTCACACGGAATAGTAACAGAACGAGGGGACATGGATGGAAGTTAGAAACTCAGATGAGTCACAGAGATGTTAGGAAGTTTTCTTTTAGCGTGAGAGTAGTGGGAAAATGGAATGCACTTAAGGAACAGGTTGTGGAAGCCAATACTATTCATAATTTTAAAACCAGGTATGATAGGGAAATGGGATAGGAGTCATTGCTGTAAACAACTGATGCTCGAAAGGCGGGATCCAAGAGTCAATGCTCGATCCTGCAGACACATATAGGTGAGTACATATAGGTGAGTACACACACACACACACACACACACACACACACACACACATATATATATATTATATATATATATATATATATATATATATATATATATATATATATATATATATATATATAAATATATATATATATATATATATATATATATATATATATATATCTATAGATTATATATATATATTCACCTAGTTGTGCTTGCGGGGGCCGAGCTCTGGCTATTTCGGCCCGCCTCTCAACTGTCACTCAATCAATGGATTTTTTTCCTCCACACACACAAACCCAGGAAGCAGCCCATAGTAGCTGTCTAACTCGCAGGTACCTATTTACTGGTAGGTGAACAGGTGCATCAGGGTGAAAGGAACTCTGCCCATTTGTTTCCGCCATCGCCGGAGTGGAACGATCTCCGGACCCCTGGATTACGAATACGGCGCTCTGTCCTCAGCCGTCAGGCGCCCTACCATG
>WNGS01063346.1:0-12273 GCA_020271785.1 Procambarus virginalis | reverse complement strand
TTTTGGAGGTACCAACTGCGTATGTGCCCACACTGCCTTGTCTCCACTTTGGGGAGGGAGAAGTTGTTTAGATTGTTGTTTTTTTTTGGAGTACTGTTTGTACTCTGTTGTTTACTATTAGTAGTAGACGAAGGTTTAGATGTCGCTTTTTCATCTGGGATAACTCTTTCTCGTTCTATGATGGTTTGTAACCCCTTTGTAATCTCTGTTACTGTCAGATATGACTTTCCATACAACACAAACAACTTATCCAGGATGTCCCTGGGTAATTTGCGAGTCATATGGACTTGGATTATCCAGTCTGATTCATCCAAGTTTACTTTATTTTTAAGTGCCTTAAGCAAAGACTCAAGCTCCAATCTAAAGGCTTGGAGTGAGACTGCTGTATTATTTGGATGTTTAATATCTAACAGCTTCTGGGTTAAAATTCTGATAGTCCTTTCAGGCTTCGCATAGTTGTCCTTGAGTAGTTGTACAGCATTGTCATAATCGTCATCTGTGTGATTCAGATTACAGACTACCTGAAAGGCTTCATCCTTCAAGACACTCTGTAAATACGTAAACTTTGTCGTCTTTGGTACATTGACATTAGAATCCACAGAATCGACAAATTTGCTCCAGAAATTGTCCCAATTCTCGTCCTCTGTTCCAGAAAAAGTTGGAGACTGAGTGATGGTAATTTGACTTCTGGTGCTGTCTGATTCTGGGTAGTTGTAGCTGCAACATTTATATTGGCCTTATGGGCGTTATCAAATCTTCATACGTTGAATTAGTTCAAACATTGCATCTTCATAATCAGAGTGTTCTTGGAGAATGTTGTTCATCGTATCTTCATCAATACTAGAATTGTTCAGTAAATCTTGATACTGTTTCATTTGTTGCAACACACGGTCATATTGTTCCGTGTAAGCTTAAGATAGTTTTCCAGTGCTGCATAATTAACTGGAGTTTGATTACTCATGTCTTCACATTTGTTAATCTGCCTTGTGAGATGCCCCTTTAAGGCCTTAAGGGTTAATTTTACATTTTGGAGTGTAGACATCTTGAAGTACTTGCTAGTCGTATGGACTTTTAACTATTTGGCACTTGAATTAATAAAGCAACTAGTTTCCGAACTAGAGCTGTTTATCATTTAAATATACACTACTGTATAATCATACACGCTATAATTTGAGTGGTAAGCCTGTATCAATGCTGGTATTCCGCAAGCTAGCCCGTCTTTATCACTCTTGGTTGGTACAGAGACACAGGTTAACACTCAAAGGTGAAATGATTATAGTTAAATTATACCTATAATTATATGTATGAATATCAGGTTGACAACACAACTCGGGTTGTCATGAATACTGCATAAAAATATGTACTTGCTAGGTTGTAATATATGTTCAACTCTAGACAAGTGTAAAAAATTCTTACCCTTACACCAGGTTAGCACAATAAATTAAACTAGGTTGCTGTACAACACCAGCCTAAAATGTCCTACCCTTGTGCAAGAATTTGCTGTAAACAATGTGGTATGCAGTATGTATGGTGCAATATTAAAGTAATGTTTATACTTAAATTACAAAAACATTTATAAGTAACTTATAAGTAAAGTAGCCTCTTATCAACCTCTTGTAATGAAAAAGGCACAATAGTTCTTTGGCATAGGCCTCAGAACAATAATAGTGTTGTTGTAGTTTTTGTTTGCTATGAGATTGAAAAGTTAGGCTAGAAAATGTAAATATAGCAATGTCTTTCTGCTATAATATTGCACTACTAATGTATATCAGGATTTTATAACTAGATGCAATGTACCTACTGGTTAACTGTAATAATCATCGGTTCAAAGGACCATAATTTATGTGGTAAAAACTCCAGGCAGTATATCTTCTTTTAATTGACTTCAGTAAATAAAGTTTATCTTATTTTTTCTTAGTAGGTAAGAAATTGAGTGGACTGTATGTACTTGTTAAAACTGCCTGAAATTAATCTCACACAAATTGGGGGGGACAATTTGTAGCTTAAACCACTTTGTAATGGCTCCTTCTTAAACTACAAATTGTTTACCTAAGTTTATTATTATTATTTTATCATACCACATATGGTGGTCTAATCTACTATTATTTCAACAATATTACTAGTTATGAATACTACTACTACAATAACTAGAATGGCCTTATCTGAGCCTGTAGTAAGGGCCCACTAAGGCTGTGTCATGGTAGCATCTATGTGGTGTGGCCCTGTGCCTCATGGTGCCAATGGCGGCTGTGGAGGCCTTCAAGGCTGGCAACAGCTAGGTACATGCATAGTTCTACTGCTCAGCTACTTGCTGTTCCAAGTCACAATTTACCTGTTTGGGATGCAAGGAGTTAGTACATTTCCTAAACATATCAATACAGGTATAACATGGTATGTGAGGGCTGTAAAAATGGGGTACACGTACATGGTGTTGGTGTGTTCATATATCATAACCGCTTAATACCTTGATATAATCAGTGCACTAGAATAATAAACAAATACTTGGTAAGACGGATACTGGAGTGCTCTTTTGTAGTAGTGATGTTGCTGTGGCAGTTCTTAAGGCAGAGTAGGTCTATCCTGTGTGGCCATTATCACAAACACCGCGAGCACCCATTGTTATTGTTTCGTGTGAGCGTGGCGTCTGTAAGAGACGCTCGCCTCCCTTGTTGTTCCAATATTGTGTTCTACTTCTAAGTTAAATTTACGTTAACAAGGGAATCAAGCTATATTTTGGTGTTAATAATTATATTCAGTCTTATTGAACACTTTTTTATTCAATTTAGACATTAAACTGTTGTATGAACAGTGGTTTAATAATGTAAATACTGCGGCGACGTCGATGACGTCACGGAGTCTCCCATTCTCTAATTTTAAGAGGATACTGTTAAGGGAAGACTATACTATTTGTGTATGAGTGTGTCGGTTTCCCGACACCAATTACTGAGAGCACGATGGGTCATATTTTGCCCCCCCCCCCCAAAAAGTTTCCCAAACTCGTTAGCAGTTTCAAAATATCCCAAAAATCCCAAAGTCGTGCTTGAGCCAAAAATTTGGAAGCAAAGTCTGGGTTATGCACGTTGAAAATAAAACTTTTCATGCCGAAAATATGCCAATTACTGGTAGCGTCGATGTGTCACATTTTGCCCAAACCCCCTGCAGTTTTCAAATATCCCAAAAATCTCAAATTCGATGCTTGAGCATATTTTGGAGCCAAATTCTTTCTCTCAGCACGTACTGGCAGTTTGAAATATCGATTTTTAATTCCGAATTCCTGAAAATACGCCATTACTGAGAGCGGCGATGGGTCATATTTGGCCTAACCCCCCTGCAGTTTTAAAATATCCCAAATATCCCAAATTCGACCCTTGAACCATATTTTGGAGTCAAATTCTGGCTCTCTGCACGTATTCGCAGTTTGAAATTACTACTTTTATACCGAAAATATGCCATTACTCAAAGCAGAGATGGATCACATTATGCCCAACCCTCCCTGCAGTTTTCAAAATATCCCAAACATTTAAAATTCGACGCTTGAGCCATGTATTGGAGCAAAATTCTTTCTCTCAGCACGTACTGGCAGTTTGAAATTTCGAATTTTAAGTTCGAAAATACGCCAATTACTGTGAGCGACGATGGGTCACATTTGGCCAAACCCCCCTGCGTTTTCAAAATATCCCAAAACATCCCAAATTCGATGCTTGAGCCAAAACTTGGAGCCAAATTCTGGGTCTATGCACGTTTGAAATTACGACTTTTTATGCCGAAAATATGCCAATTACTGAGAGCGGTCGTTTCCTCTACAAATTATATAAATCAACGTGTTTCATTAGAAATAACTAAAATATTCCTGGGTTCTGTTTATATTACCGTGAGAAGCTGTACACGTAAAACCGCTATAATCCGGCTGAAACGTCGAAATATGGAATAAACAAGATTTCCCTCCTAATCAATATTTTACTCAGTATTGCAACGAGGTACAAATGGTTAATGGAAAATAATGTATTCAAGGTGAATTTACAATAAATCACAGGTTTGCATCACATATATAGTATATTTAATTAATATCAATAAACAAAAATTCAAATAAATGTGGAAAAATGGCAAAATTGACTAAATCGGTGATATTTGGTTTAAATCTCATAGAGGAAGAGGTTGAAAAACGTCAAAATATTGCTAAATTTGATGATTTTTAGTGCAAAACATAATGCAGGAAAACTTGCTTATAAATGCAATATTATGCGAGATTCTGAAATTTAAGTCAAAATCACATTGTGGGAAAACATGAAGCAAAACCGAAATATCAGTAATTTCGAATATTTTTTATTAGAATCACACAACACGAAAAACGTGAAAAAGTCACCATATTACCAAATTCAAGAATTTTTATTTCGAATCGAAAAGAGGGGTTTCATATCTTTTTGTTCATTAAAATGGGCCTATGACAAGGTTGTTTCCAGTACAAATTATATAAAAGCAATGTGTTTTTATTAGAATTAACTAAAATATTCCTGGGTTTCCGTTTATATTACCGAAAGAAGATGTGCACGTAAAACCGCTCTAATCCGGCTGAAACGTCGAAATATGCAACTAAACTAAAATCTCCATCCTAATCAATATTTTACTCAATATTACAAGGAGGTGCAAATGGTTGATGGAAATTATGTATTCTTGGTGAATTTACCATAAATCACAGGTTGCATCATATATGTCGTATATTAATGAATTAACAACAATGAACTGGAAATTCTTAAAAAGGTGGAAAAATAGTAAAAATATTCACTAAATCGTTTATATTTGGTTTAAATCACATTAACAAAAAGAGGTTGAAAAACGTCAAAATATTGCTAAATTTGATGATTTTTAGAGCAAACAAAATGTAAGAAAACTTGATTTAAAAACGCATTATGTGAAATTCTGAGATTTGTAGTCCAAATTACATATCGTGGGAAGACATGAAGTAGTATCAAAATATCCCAAACATCCAAAATTCAACGTTTCAGCCATATTTTGGAGCCAAATTCTGGCTCTCTGCACGTGTTCTCAGTTTGTATTAGGACATTTTATACCGAATATATGTCAATTACTGAGAACGGCGATTGGTCACATTTTACCCAAACACCCCTGCGGTTTTCAAAATATCCCAAACATCCCAAATTCGACCCTTGAGCCATATTTTCGAGCCAAATTCTGGCTCTCTGCACGTATTCGCAGTATGAAATTACGACTTTTTATACCGAAATATGCCAATTACTGAGAGCGGCGATGTGTTACATTTTGCCCAAACACCCCTGCAGTTTTCAAAATATCCCAAACATCCCAAATTCGATGCTTTAGTCATATTTTGAAGCCAAATTCTAGCTCTTTGCACGTGTTCGCAGTTTGTAATTACGACATTTTATACCGAATATATGTCAATTACTAAGAACAGCGATTGGTCACATTTTACCCAAACACCCCTGCGGTTTTCAAAATATCCCAAACATCCCAAATTCGACCCTTCAGCCATATTTTCGAGCCAAATTCTGGCTCTCTCCACGTATTCGCAATTTGAAATTACGATTTTTTTACCGTAAATATGCCAATTACTGAAATAGGCGATGGATCACATTTTGGCTAAACCCTCCCTGCAGTTTTCAAAATAACCCAAACATCCCAAGTTCGACGCTTGAGTCATATTTTGGAGCCAAATTCTTTCTCTCTGCACGTATTCGCAGTTTGAAATAACGACTTTTTTTACCAAAAATGTTAATTACTGAGAGCGGAGATGGGTCACATTATGGACAAACCCCCCTTCAGTTTTCGAATATCCAAAATTCGACGTTTGAGTCATATTTTGGAGCCAAATTCTAGCTTTCTGCACGTGTTCGCAGTTTGAAATTACAAATTTTTATACCGAATATATGCCAATTGCTGACTGCGGCGATATGTCACATTTTGCACAAACACCCCAGCAGTTTTCAAACTATCCCAAACATCCCAAATTTGACGCTTATGCCATATTTTGGAGCCTAATTCTGGCACTCTGCACCTATTTCGCAGTTTTAAATAATGAATTTTTATACCAAAAATATGTTAATTACTTGCCATATTTTGGAGCTAAATTCTTGCACTATGCACGTATTTGCAGTTTGAAATTACTACTTGTTAGACCGAAAATATGCCAAATACTGAAAGTAACGGTGGGTCACTTTTTGCCCATCCCCCCCCCCCCTGTACTTTTCAAAATATCCTAAACATCCCCAATTCGAATCCTGAGCCATTTTTTTTAGCCAAATTCTTGCTGTCTGCACGTATTCGCAGTTTGAAATTACGACTTTTTACACCGAAAATATGCCAATTACTGATAGCGGCGATGGGTCACATTTTGCCCCCCCCCCCCAAGCAGTTTTCAAAATATCCCAAAACATCCCAAATTCGATACTTGAGCCAAAATTTGGAAGCCAAATTCTGGGTCTATGCACGTTTGAAATTACAACTTTTCATGCCGAAAATATGCCAATTACTATTAGCGTCGATGTGTCACATTTTGCCCAAACCCCCCTGCAGTTTTCAAAATATCCCAAACATCTCAAATTCGATGCTTGAGCAATATTTTGGAGCCAAATTCTTTCTCTCAGCACGTACTGGCAGTTTGAAATATCGATTTTTAATTCCGAAAATACGCCATTTACTGAGAGCGGCGATGGGTCATATTTGGCCTAACCCCCCTGCAGTTTTCAAAATATCCCAAATATCCCAAATTCGACCCTTGAACCATATTTTGGAGTCAAATTCTGGCTCTCTGCACGTATTCGCAGTTTGAAATTACTACTTTTTATACCGAAAATATGCCATTTACTCAAAGCAGAGATGGATCACATTATGCCCAAACCCTCCCTGCAGTTTTCAAAATATCCCAAACATTTAAAATTCGACGCTTGAGCCATGTATTGGAGCAAAATTCTTTCTCTCAGCACGTACTGGCAGTTTGAAATTTCGAATTTTAAGTTCGAAAATACGCCAATTACTGTGAGCGACGATGGGTCACATTTGGCCAAACCCCCCCTGCAGTTTTCAAAATATCCCAAAACATCCCAAATTCGATGCTTGAGCCAAAACTTGGGAGCCAAATTCTGGGTCTATGCACGTTTGAAATTACGACTTTTTATGCCGAAAATATGCCAATTACTGAGAGCGGTCGTTTCCTCTACAAATTATATAAATCAACGTGTTTTCATTAGAAATAACTAAAATATTCCTGGGTTTCTGTTTATATTACCGTGAGAAGCTGTACACGTAAAACCGCTATAATCCGGCTGAAACGTCGAAATATGGAATACAAACAAGATTTCCCTCCTAATCAATATTTTACTCAGTATTGCAACGAGGTACAAATGGTTAATGGAAAATAATGTATTCAAGGTGAATTTACAATAAATCACAGGTTTGCATCACATATATAGTATATTTAATTAATATCAATAAACAAAAAATTCAAATAAATGTGGAAAAATGGCAAAATATTGACTAAATCGGTGATATTTGGTTTAAATCTCATAGAGGAAAAGAGGTTGAAAAACGTCAAAATATTGCTAAATTTGATGATTTTTAGTGCAAAACATAATGCAGGAAAACTTGCTTAAAAATGCAATATTATGCGAGATTCTGAAATTTAAGTCAAAATCACATTGTGGGAAAACATGAAGCAAAACCGAAATATCAGTAATTTCGAATATTTTTTATTAGAATCACACAACACGAAAAACGTGAAAAAGTCACCATATTACCAAATTCAAGAATTTTTATTTCGAATCGAAAAGAGGGGTTTCATATCTTTTTGTTCATTAAAATGGGCCTATGACAAGGTTGTTTCCAGTACAAATTATATAAAGCAATGTGTTTTTATTAGAATTAACTAAAATATTCCTGGGTTTCCGTTTATATTACCGAAAGAAGATGTGCACGTAAAACCGCTCTAATCCGGCTGAAACGTCGAAATATGCAACTAAACTAAAATCTCCATCCTAATCAATATTTTACTCAATATTACAAGGAGGTGCAAATGGTTGATGGAAATTAATGTATTCTTGGTGAATTTACCATAAATCACAGGTTTGCATCATATATGTCGTATATTAAATGAATTAACAACAATGAACTGGAAATTCTTAAAAAGGTGGAAAAATAGTAAAAATATTCACTAAATCGTTTATATTTGGTTTAAATCACATTAACAAAAAGAGGTTGAAAAACGTCAAAATATTGCTAAATTTGATGATTTTTAGAGCAAAACAAAATGTAAGAAAACTTGATTTAAAAACGCATTATGTGAAATTCTGAGATTTGTAGTCCAAATTACATATCGTGGGAAGACATGAAGTAGTATCAAAATATCCCAAACATCCAAAATTCAACGTTTCAGCCATATTTTGGAGCCAAATTCTGGCTCTCTGCACGTGTTCTCAGTTTGTAATTAGGACATTTTATACCGAATATATGTCAATTACTGAGAACGGCGATTGGTCACATTTTACCCAAACACCCCTGCGGTTTTCAAAATATCCCAAACATCCCAAATTCGACCCTTGAGCCATATTTTCGAGCCAAATTCTGGCTCTCTGCACGTATTCGCAGTATGAAATTACGACTTTTTATACCGAATATATGCCAATTACTGAGAGCGGCGATGTGTTACATTTTGCCCAAACACCCCTGCAGTTTTCAAAATATCCCAAACATCCCAAATTCGATGCTTTAGTCATATTTTGAAGCCAAATTCTAGCTCTTTGCACGTGTTCGCAGTTTGTAATTACGACATTTTATACCGAATATATGTCAATTACTGAGAACAGCGATTGGTCACATTTTACCCAAACACCCCTGCGGTTTTCAAAATTTCCCAAACATCCCAAATTCGACCCTTCAGCCATATTTTCGAGCCAAATTATGGCTCTCTCCACGTATTCGCAATTTGAAATTACGACTTTTTATACCGTAAATATGCCAATTACTGAAATAGGCGATGGATCACATTTTGGCTAAACCCTCCCTGCAGTTTTCAAGATAACCCAAACATCCCAAGTTCGACGCTTGAGTCATATTTTGGAGCCAAATTCTTTCTCTCTGCACGTATTCGCAGTTTGAAATAACGACTTTTTATACCAAAAATGTTAATTACTGAGAGCGGAGATGGGTCACATTATGGACAAACCCCCCTTCAGTTTTCGAATATCCAAAATTCGACGTTTGCGTCATATTTTGGAGCCAAATTCTAGCTTTCTGCACGTGTTCGCAGTTTGAAATTACAAATTTTTATACCGAATATATGCCAATTGCTGACTGCGGCGATATGTCACATTTTGCACAAACACCCCAGCAGTTTTCAAACTATCCCAAACATCCCAAATTTGACGCTTATGCCATATTTTGGAGCCTAATTCTGGCACTCTGCACCTATTTCGCAGTTTGAAATAATGAATTTTTATACCAAAAATATGTTAATTACTTGCCATATTTTGGAGCTAAATTCTTGCACTATGCACGTATTTGCAGTTTGAAATTACTACTTGTTAGACCGAAAATATGCCAAATACTGAAAGTAACGGTGGGTCACTTTTTGCCCCATCCCCCCCCCCCTGTAGTTTTCAAAATATCCTAAACATCCCCAATTCGAATCCTGAGCCATTTTTTTTAGCCAAATTCTTGCTGTCTGCACGTATTCGCAGTTTGAAATTACGACTTTTTACACCGAAAATATGCCAATTACTGATAGCGGCGATGGGTCACATTTTGCCCCCCCCCCCAAGCAGTTTTCAAAATATCCCAAAACATCTCAAATTCGATGCTTGAGCCAAAATTTGGAAGCCAAATTCTGGGTCTATGCACGTTTGAAATTACAACTTTTCATGCCGAAAATATGCCAATTACTGTTAGCGTCGATGTGTCACATTTTGCCCAAACCCCCCTGCAGTTTTCAAAATATCCCAAACATCTCAAATTCGATGCTTGAGCAATATTTTGGAGCCAAATTCTTTCTCTCAGCACGTACTGGCAGTTTGAAATATCGATTTTTAATTCCGAAAATACGCCATTTACTGAGAGCGGCGATGGGTCATATTTGGCCTAACCCCCCTGCAGTTTTCAAAATATCCCAAATATCCCAAATTCGACCCTTGAACCATATTTTGGAGTCAAATTCTGGCTCTCTGCACGTATTCGCAGTTTGAAATTACTACTTTTTATACCGAAAATATGCCATTTACTCAAAGCAGAGATGGATCACATTATGCCCAAACCCTCCCTGCAGTTTTCAAAATATCCCAAACATTTAAAATTCGACGCTTGAGCCATCTCAAGCGTCGAATTTATTGGAGCAAAATTCTTTCTCTCAGCACGTACTGGCAGTTTGAAATTTCGAATTTTAAGTTCGAAAATACGCCAATTACTGTGAGCGACGATTGGTCACATTTGGCCAAACCCCCCCTGCAGTTTTCAAAATATCCCAAAACATCCCAAATTCGATGCTTGAGCCAAAACTTGGGAGCCAAATTCTGGATCTATGCACGTTTGAAATTACGACATTTTATGCCGAAAATATGCCAATTACTGAGAGCGGTCGTTTCCTCTACAAATTATATAAATCAACGTGTTTTCATTAGAAATAACTAAAATATTCCTGGGTTTCTGTTTATATTACCGTGAGAAGCTGTACACGTAAAACCGCTATAATCCGGCTGAAACGTCGAAATATGGAATACAAACAAGATTTCCCTCCTAATCAATATTTTACTCAGTATTGCAACGAGGTACAAATGGTTAATGGAAAATAATGTATTCAAGGTGAATTTATCATAAATCACAGGTTTGCATCACATATATAGTATATTTAATTAATATCAATAAACAAAAAATTCAAATAAATGTGGAAAAATGGCAAAATATTGACTAAATCGGTGATATTTGGTTTAAATCTCATAGAGGAAAAGAGGTTGAAAAACGTCAAAATATTGCTAAATTTGATGATTTTTAGTGCAAAACATAATGCAGGAAAACTTGCTTAAAAATGCAATATTATGCGAGATTCTGAAATTTAAGTCAAAATCACATTGTGGGAAAACATGAAGCAAAACCGAAATATCAGTAATTTCGAATATTTTTTATTAGAATCACACAACACGAAAAACGTGAAAAAGTCACCATATTACCAAATTCAAGAATTTTTATTTCGAATCGAAAAGAGGGGTTTCATATCTTTTTGTTCATTAAAATGGGCCTATGACAAGGTGTTTCCAGTACAAATTATATAAAGCAATGTGTTTTTATTAGAATTAACTAAAATATTCTGGGTTTCCGTTTATATTACCGAAAGAAGATGTGCACGTAAAACCGCTCTAATCCGGCTGAAACGTCGAAATATGCAACTAAACTAAAATCTCCATCCTAATCAATATTTTACTCAATATTACAAGGAGTGCAAATGGTTGATGGAATTAATGTATTCTTGGTGAATTTACCATAAATCACAGGTTTGCATCATATATGTCGTATATTAAATGAATTAACAACAATGAACTGGAAATTCTTAAAAAGGTGGAAAAATAGTAAAAATATTCACTAAATCGTTTATATTTGGTTTAAATCACATTAACAAAAAGAGGTTGAAAAACGTCAAAATATTGCTAAATTGATGATTTTAGAGCAAAACAAAATGTAAGAAAACTTGATTTAAAAACGCATTATGTGAAATTCTGAGATTTGTAGTCCAAATTACATATCGTGGGAAGACATGAAGTAGTATCACAAATATCCCAAACATCCAAAATTCAACGTTTCAGCCATATTTTGGAGCCAAATTCTGGCTCTCTGCACGTGTCTCAGTTTGTAATTAGGACATTTTATACCGAATATATGTCAATTACTGAGAACGGCGATTGGTCACATTTTACCCAAACACCCTGCGGTTTTCAAAATATCCCAAACATCCCAAATTCGACCATGAGCCATATTTTCGAGCCAAATTCTGGCTCTCTGCACGTATTCGCAGTATGAAATTACGTTTCATACCGATATATGCCAATTACTGAGAGCGGCGTGTGTTAAATTTTGCCCAAACACCCCGCAGTTTCAAAATATCCCAAACATCCCAAATTCGATGCTTTAGTCATATTTTGAAGCCAAATTCTAGCCTTTGCACGTGTTCGCAGTTTGTAATTACGACATTTTATACCGAATATATGTCAATTACTGAGAACAGCGATTGGTCACATTTTACCCAAACACCCCTGCGGTTTT
>WNGS01063337.1:0-16240 GCA_020271785.1 Procambarus virginalis | reverse complement strand
CACTATTTATTTATCTTCAGCAGATATTGGTGTCCAGTTTGCGATGTCCAGCTGCAGGTGTTCCAGCTGCAGTGTTCCGGCTGCTGATGTTCCGGGACAGGATTTTGCAGTGTACATTTGGCAACAGTTGTTTATGTTAAGTCCCTTATTTTGCCCTTTTTGACCACTGGTGATTGTTATACATGCTACGTTAATGTTGGTTTAATGTTAAGGTTAGGGGTTTCCCTGCTTACTTCCTCCTCCCAGTGTGGGACGTTTACTTATTCATCTATTTATACAGTGATTTCTATGTTGTGCTTGACCTTACTCTTGTCATTTCCAGTTCGCCCTGTTCGGTGATGTTTTAAATTTATTATTTAACAATTTAACGTTTCACGTTTTGGATTTATCAATTAATGTATTAATGTCAGTCCCTGGTAAAAAAAAATTATCTGGTATTATTAATACTGCTCATATTATTACGGTTAACGTCAATCAATCAATCAATTAAATATAGGTCAAGATACCCTTTGGGTGAGCATGGAAGTGGGGATAGGGGAAGAATTAGTGGGGGTGAGAGGAAGGGTTTTCAGTATGAGGTAAAGTGCCAGGGCTAGACCCAGCTGCATGGCATTGACATCGTTATGACCAGACTAGACATTGGAGGCAAGGAATCGGATTTTGTGACAACATTTCGTCTCTCTGAGCACCCACGGAGATAGCAGCCCCCAGCTGGGTGTGCCATGGAGGCTCACACCAGATGTGGTCTAGGATTCGCCAAACAGCATCGAGCCCCACCCAGGGCACCAGAAAACGGGAGCTAGCAGGTCCCCCCCCCCCTAAAGAGGAGGGAGAAGAGTTAGGAGGCTATATAGTTGGAAGTTAAGTGACTTGAGTGGTGGTATTTAGAGGAGAGGTGTCATGTAAAAGACGGAGCAGGAGGCGGATCGTCAATAAGGTTAAAGAGGTTGTGCGTATGTCTGGGTCTACTTAGGACGTTTCTGAGGAACGCGTCGTAGTTGTCATGATAGGTGAGAATTCTATTAATCTGTTTCTTCCCCATGGTATCCCAGGTTATGTTCAGAGGTGGGATGTTCGCCCACTCATGCAGGGCCTCACTAGTGGTGAAGTCCTGCCAGTGGGTATCGAACACCCATCTGAGAGCCCTGTTCTGGATACGCTGGAGTTTCTTCCTATTTGTTGGTGCTGCAAGTGATAGTGGGATCGGTGCCTATGTTAGGAGTGGGAGAATAAGTGTTTTGTATAGATAGAGCTTGGTGGCTTGGGAGGCATGTTTGAGTGGGTAGAGTTTTGATAGAGCTTGTGAGGCTATTGCTTTCTTGGGTGTTATATGTGTGTGAAAACGAAGGTTCGAGTCTAATGTGAGTCCAAGTACTGTGGTGTTGTTGACTCTTGGGATCTGGGTTGCATCTGGTGATTGAGAGTAGAGTTTTACTGGGGCAGGGTTACGTCGTTTGTTGTAGAAGAAGTATGTAATTTTTGACTTGTTGGGGTTGTTTTTATTCGCCAGTCGTGTTCCCAGAGGGTGACTTTGTCAATTTCTTGTTGTGCTTTCCGTGTGAGGGCGTTAATCGTATAGTCCAAAATTAGTTGGGTTACGTCGTCAGCGTAGCAAAGGGTCATTGATGTCCAGTATATTGGGTCAGGAATGTCGTTTATATATAGTATGTATAAGGTTGGTGAGAGAACTGAGCCCTGGGGGACACCTGCATTTAGGTTGAAGTAACCTGACAACTTGCTTAGGAACTTGATCTGCATCTTCTTATTTGTTAGAAAGCTGCAAAGTAGTCTCTGCATGTTGTCAGATAGTTGAAATAGAGTGCAGAGTTTGTAACGTAGTCTGTCGTGCCATACTGTGTCAAAAGCTTTTTCGACGTCCTTTGCAATGAGGCCGTCTTGGCCCTCTGGTGCTTATTTATGGAGAGGTAGTTTGTTATTATGTTCAGTGCGTCTTGTGTTGAGCGGTGTTGTCTGAAGCCAAATTGTTTGTCTGTCAATATGTTTTTTGTTCTAGATGAGTAGTGGAATCCGAGCCTTCCCATACCACTCCTTGTATGGAAATCAGATAAGGAAATCAGAAGCGGGGTGCCACATGGTGTCACTCCATATTGGGTCATCTTGGGGGAGGGTAGAAGTGGACAAGATAACTGATGTATATAGCTATATGGATATGTTCATTTATACAGTCTTCCCATACCACTCCTTGTATAAAATCAGATAAGGAAATCAGAAGCGGGGTGCCACATGGTGTCACTCCATATTAGGTCATCTGGGGGGAGGGGTCAAGATAACTGATGTATATAGCAGTATGGATATGTTCATTTATACAGTCTTCCCATCCCACTCCTTGTATAGAAATCAGATAAGGAAATCAGAAGTGGGGAGCCACATAGTGCCACTCCATATTGGGTCATCTTGGTAGTAGTGGACAAGATAACTGATGTATATAGCGGTATGGATATGTTCATTTATACAGTAGTAGTAAGACAGTATATTTAAGTAAAAAAAAATGAATTTATTGTATACTAAACACGGGTGAGAGCCAGCTACACCCCGCCATGGGACGGGTGTAACAAAAAAAACAGGTTGGTCTGAGTAGAGGTGGGGTCCCCCACCCTCCCTCGTACTGTGTGGCCTTGAGTGAACCGTAAGAGGGTCAACGCCCTCCTAACACACTTATAGTTCAGACCCATATCGTACTTGGTGACCTTGGGTGGTGCAGCAGATTCTTATATATTTATAAGAGTATTTAAGGAGTATTAAAAATCAAAGAATTTTATTAATACTTTATTAGGTAAAATCACAACAATGATGTATAAGAAGTTAATTATAATAGTTAATTGTAGTTATGGGCCCCTCTCTCTTATTCCTCACTCCCCCCCTCCTCCCCATCCTCATCTGAGTAGAATTCTGATGTCTCTCCGTCTGTGGTGAGTGGGGGAAGGCCTTGACCCCCACCCCCCTCTCTTGGGGGTGAGGGGTGAGTTGGGTGGAGGCCTTTTGGGTGAGTTTCCCCCCCAGTCACATCTGAAGTGTTCTGGAAAGAGATGTGGAAAATAATTTATGACGGTTAAAAGGGTTTCTTATAGCCCCATATGTTTTTTATTGGAAAAATATTTTATTTCCTTCTAAGAATGGCTAGTACATACCTCTCTCCCTGCAGGGGCGACCTTGAGTCCTCTACAGCAGGAGTTGTCAAGTAGACTACGTAACAGCCTCTTGGTTGGGGGAGATCTCCCTTGTAGAATTACTACTTTACAAAAGTGGACCGGTCCCAAGAATTGCACTGGGGGAAAAAAATAAGAATGAAAAATAGAGGATGTACAATCTTTTTTTTTTTAAAGAGGGAAAAACTAAATCTTTACCAGAAAGTGAGGGTAATACTAACCAGGTCCCTCAAGGACTTCAATCTTCCCTGTAGTTGTTGTTTGGGGGGAGACACCTTCCATTGTAGGATGTTTGAGGTTGTTTTGTCTTCTGGAGAGGTTGTGGGTGGGAGGTGTTTTTATAGGCCGTACTTCCTATTAGGTGGGTTGCCTACCTAACAAAAATATTCTCTACACCACCTATAAGAACCAACCCCTACTCCCCTACAAAATGTCCTAACACAATGTTGTTTCATAGGAAAATATCGTCTCGCATAAGCGAGGGCTCGTTTATCGTTTAATTTTAAAGTAACGCTGGAAAATACTTTATGGAAGTAATGTACCGATGAAGGCAACCCAAGATGACTTATTCTGTGAACAAACATGATGCAATAGAGTCCACAAGCGAGAGTAAAATCGCTTTGGAGTCTGTACCACATTCCATACACCTCTGTTATTTTGTTAGTTTTAATAAATCCTTGAAAATAATGTCCGTAAGTCACCACCGGCATTGCATAACTATCGAAAAAAAACATTCTGCGTTTAACTTTATCAACATAAATAGCTACCCAATGACCCATGGTTAATCTACTGTGTGACGGTAAAATATTACTTATGAAGACGATAGGTTTTCTTGACGAGATATTTAAATATTCAATCTCATCCGCGTTGTAACACCCCAGGTAGACGACTCGATCCCCTAGATTATTTTTTAAATTAATATTTATATCATAACAATTCATTATGTTTTTTAAGCCCGCACGTCACATAGAACAGTTCTTTGTCCATCGATGGATAGTACTCCTGTCGTTTCTCCAAACAGTAAAACCAGTCTGTTATATGTAACACCACTACCAAATTCAAGCTCCATACGCAAGTTGCCAGATTTCTCCACAGGGAGGGAATCTTTTGTTTGAATGGTGGTTAAGTCAAAGGCGAATATTGATCTCCCCTTATTAAAGGTGTCATAGGCTAGTAGCGAATCACGCTCTAGCCCTAATGTCTTCAAAGTTTCGTAATAAAGACGGGAGTAATGGTTGTCGAAATCGCCCCCAATTCGATAAATTGCATTATTGTTTAAATACATAGCAATATTTTTCAGCTGTGCATTTTCAAAATATAATCCATTACCTTGGTGGAGACCGGCGAAATAATTCATTGCAACAACTACCAAGAATATCTTTTGAGGGATTACTTGGGCCCAAGGCTGATCAATTAAGAGGCTGGTTTGATTCCCCGCCAGGACATATGTTTTAGAAATGGTTCTATTGAAAGTATAGGTTATGGGGTCAGGAGATGCTAACAGCGAGCTGTTTAAGGCAAGGTAGGCACTTGGGTAGGGGAACACCCGTGTTACCCATAACTTAGCATAATCCATATGCAGGCGATACTTAGACCCATCGACTACACTTGTATTTATTACCCAAGCGTGTGGAGAGAGCTCCAATCTTAGACGCACATCTATATTATCTAATATGAATTGGTCTAGGGTTGTTACATCCAATACTAGGGGAAAACACATTGACAAACCTTTTTCTTTTAAATTACTCATAAATTTTTTATCCGTGGCGGTTGCTCCGGTGAAAAATGTATTTGTAAATTCGTTAGGGATTATACCGTCATCACTCCAGTCCCTACGAATGGCCCCAAGTCTCCCCAAGGAAGACATTTTTGAAGGGGGTAGGGAGGTAATTAATTTAATAAACGACCAATAATTAAAATTAGAATTTGTTTCAACTACCTGCTCCCCTAAAAACACCTGGACACCTTTAAACATGGTATTTGACAACCCATTCACAAATTCCACATAATCATCCTCTTCCAATTTTGTGGTATCGTCATCTTTCGTTAAAGATACCTTAAAGTCTATAACAATATTAGCTAGATCTAAGAAGGCTCCCTGGGTTCCGGGGATGCGGAATTCTAAGTAATTATCCCGCAAGCGTTGATTAATGGGGAGGTTGACAGGTAGAATGTCTATTTGCTGTGTAGAGGCAATTGAACTTTCCACATTACGTATTCTGTTACTTCTAGGAAATTGGTCAATAATACTGGAGCTATAATATTCTAATGGAATTTTCATCCCAGCTCCACTAGCCCCTGCCATGATCCCCTCCGAAAAGGTAAAGTGTGACTGCTTACGTTAGGGAAAATACGTCATTTTTATACCCAAGACCTCGTTTACATTTTTTATTTTTTTTTTATTTTTTATTCTCCTGGAGAGTCGTTTAATTTTCCCACCTGTTACCAGTTTCTTTCCCACAGTTTTAAGAGCATCAATACCGTGAGTTCTCAGAGCACTCTTCACATCCCGTTTACCACTAGTTAAATCACCAAGAACATTTTTCCCAAAATCGATTGCACTAGGTGTTACAGCTTTCATGAAAAATGGTATGGCCCGTCGAGCCAAGCCAGCCAAGGTTCCAAAAAAACCACCGCCAGATCTGAGATAAGGAGCTTGGAAAGTGCGTATGTCATCCATCGCTCCCCCTCTCATCCCATGTCTCCTAGAGGGGGGGAGGAAGATCTCCCCAAACTCCCTCTGAGAGGGGGGGATGAACGGTACTCGCATACTGACACCTCTTCATACAATAACCGAAAGTTGTGGTAAACACTTCTATATATATTTATAGTTTTTATATTTGCTATACTTTAGGACGGATATGCAAGACTACCGTAACCGACCTTCCATCTTCAAAACTAACCATTCGCCCAAACTGATCTGTTATTTTAATACTTACTTTCTCCAATGTGTTAGTGTTTAATGCCTTGTACACTAGGGGATGAGCCCCTCTAGAATATGAGTCATGATAACTGATTGCGTCCAAGATATTTACAATCTGCCCCCCATATCGGTCCGGCTCAATGACGTCACTATAGATGAGTAAATAATCACAACCCCCGTCATTGTCTGGAGGGAATGAGGCCACAACCTTGGAGGCTGTTGTAATGTCATCTGTTTTTGCCTGATAAATGGTGTATTTGCGAGCGCTATCAAAACCAAGTACATTAGCTATTCTGTGTTTAAATTGAAGACTGAGAGAATATAACGAGCCAGTACCTTCATTATTAAGAGTTGAAGCTAGTAATACACGCTCTAAAGATTGGTCATAGGTGAGGATTGGTTCTGTATTTGGGAAGTATATTTTGAAATCACTCCTGAAACTTAGTTTCATGTCAGTGATTATTTGCCGGCTAATCTCTTCTGTAATGTATTTGATGTTTCTCGATAATATGTTGGTTTTGGGGAGGAAGGAGTAAATTAGATGTTCTGGACTTTTAGAAAGAGTTCCTCGTTTAAAAGTAGCATAGATATCTATGGCAGACTCCCCCTCATCCTTAATTATGGCGTTAATTCGTCTGGGTAGAAGTATGTTGACTAAAGCTACCTCATGTTTTATGGAAGGGTTTAAATGTAGTGTAGGGATGGTGTTTGTAAATGCCGAACTTGTGTTGTTGTATAAATCTCCTTGGTCGAGGCTGGTAAGATATACGTAATGTTCCTCGGCCATTGTGCACTTAAGAACTGATTGAGGGAAATAAAACAACACTACTTATATTTTATTTTATTAAAGTACAAAAGGAAAATATTTGTTTTAAAAGAAACTACATCGGGGGAAAGAGTCCCGCAACAAAAAATTACTTTAAAAGAACAGCTGCTGCTGCTGTCGCTGTTGCTGCTGCTGCTGCTGCTGTCGCTGTTGCTGCTGTCGACTCCTCTGCTACCGCTGCTGTCACCGTCGTGGGAGCTGTTGTAGATGATGCAACTGCTACTGCTGACAGTAGTGGAGCTGTTGCTGTTGCTGTTGTCGCTGCTGCTGCTGCTGCTGCTGCTGCTGCTGCTGTTGTTGCTGCTGAAGCTGTTCGTACCACCGTCACCACCACTACTACTACCACTGCTACTACCATCACCACATTGGGGGGGCTGTTGTAGATGATGCAACTGCCACTGCTGCTACTGTTACTGGAGCTGTTGCTACCACCTCTTCTACCACCAGGGGGGTGGTTACAGCTTCCGTTGTTTTTTCGGGGGAGAGGATAACAGGAATATTTCCTGTGACTCTCCGTCGAGGATGGACTCGATATGGCGATTCGGACGAGGATCGATGTCGATAGTGGATTCGATGCGGCGTTTGACCGTTCCAGATGATGTGGGGGGAGGTGGAGGGGCAGTGGTAGTGGTGCTGGATGTATATTCCTGTAGATGTCTCTTCTTCCTGGGGGTGGCCGGTGGTGCTGGAAGAGTAGAACGGGAAGAGGTTCCTGGGGTGGAGACCCCCTCCTCCTCCACAGCGTCCAGGGTGATAGTTGTACTATCCCCCTCTCCTCTGGGGTCATCGATCGGGAGGGGTGCCATTGATGGGATAGCAGGTGTGGCACGTTTCATTATTACGAGCTCTTTGTTATGCTTGCTCAATTCACGGTGGAGAGAGATCACCATGGGCCCGATGTCCTTGTGCCAGTTGTCCATACCATCACGGGAAGCCCCTAACCCATAGGGCACCACCAGTCGAAACATGGTTGGGCTTCTTATTATGAGGTTGCCCACCTTCCTTAGGGCCTCTCGAAGCCAATAACGACGGTTCTTGGCTGTATCCTGGGTGACGTTGGCGATGTAGTGAGTGTCAGCCGAAGTCTGAACTTGTTCTTGGGCTATAGGGTTGGACTCGAAGGGTGCTCCTGCTCCGAATGAAGAAATTAGCGCCACCATGGTGGGTCTGAAGTATAAGATAGGTTCTTCGACCATATCTTGCCCATCGGTGGGTAGGGGGGCTATCTTCACTTCAATGTCCCCTGGGGTAGACCGATAACGAATTGTGGCCCTGTTGACATTAGTCAGACCAACACGTTCCACACGGGCGTATGGAAACACCCGCCACACAATATTTGCTAGTCCATAGGGGCGCACAATGGCAGCGGGTAGCTCATACACCACCACGTCTCCAACGCCGAAGGCGTTGGTGTCGGTAATGTCGCTATCTATCGACTTTATGGACGACAAGGACATGGTGGAGGGCGAGTGTGGGGAGGTTCTCGTCAACAACAACTACAGTGACCAAGGAGCGACGGTGGGGAGGCCTTTAAATACACCTACCTTCCCCATCCTGGAGGGGGAGGAAAGTGGGGGTGGTGGGGTAGAGTCCACATTCCTCACCTTATAAGTCCATAGACACTCCGCCCAGACTCGAAGGCTGTGACCTGGTCCCGGTGTTGGAAGATTAATTTTTCCATTTGCCATATCTCCGTCTGGATTTCCTGGGATGAATATTCTTCATAACGTTTCACCGTTTCCCCAAATGACTTAAAAAATCGTTCTGGGGNGTCCGATGTCCTTGTGCCAGTTGTCCATACCATCACGGGCAGCCCCTAACCCATGGGGCACCACCAGTCGAAACATGATTGCTTCTTATTATAAGGTTGCCCACCTTCCTTAGGGCTTCTTTAAGCCAGAATATGCGATTTCTGGCTGTATCCAGGGTGACGTTGGCGATGTAGTGTGTGTCAGCCGAAGTCTGTACTTGTTCTTGGGCTATAGGGTTGACTCGAAGGTGCTCCTGCTCCGAATGAAGAAATTAGCGCCACGATGGTGGGTCTGAAGAATAAGATAGGTTCTTCGACCATATCTTGCCCGTCGGAGGGTAGGGGGGCTATCTTCACTTCAATGTCCCCTGGGGTAGACCGATAACGAATTGTGGCCCTGTTGACATTAGTCAGACCAACACGTTCCACACGGGCGTATGGGAAAGTTTTCCACACTATATTAGCTAGTCCATAGGGGCGCACAATGGCAGCGGGGAGGTCGTACACAATAACATCGCCAACCCCGAAGGCGTGGGTGTCGGTAATGTCGCTATCTATCGACTTTATGGACGACAAGGACATGGCGGAGGGCGAGTGTGGGGAGGTTCTCGTCAACAATAGCTACAGTGACCAGGAGCGACGGTGGGGAGGCCTTTAAATACACCTACGTTCCCCATCCTGGAGGGGGAGGAAAGTAGGGGTGGTGGGGTAGAGTCCACATTCCTCACCTTATAAGTCCATAGACACTCCGCCCAGACTCGAAGGCTGTGACCTGGTCCCGGTGTTGGAAGATTAATTTTCCATTTGCCATATCTCCGTCTGGATTTCCTGGGATGAATATTCTTCATAACGTTTCACCGTTTCCCCAAATGACTTAAAAAATCGTTCTGGGGGAGCACTCAACACAAGGCGGTCGTAACAATCCCACAATGCGTATATCAATCTACTTTTGTGTTCGACATACTTGTAGTACCGTTGAGTAGCAACCAACTTCTTCAATAGAGGAGATTTGTCTTCCACAGTTGCAGGAGGAGGGGGGTTGGAAGCTTGCTCCATGGTGAACACACAACTGACTATAATGACGATTAAGGGTGGTTCATATAGGTCTTCAATATGGGTCCCAATGGGGTCTCCTATGGATGCCCCTCCCCCCTTTTAACTGTGATCTGGCACGATAATTACGTATGAAGGTCGGTTCTATGCCAGCTACCTTCAGTAAAATCCTTACATCCTCCTTGTCAGCTGTCCTAAACTGTCCTTTAGTAAAGGCTAAAGTCTTAATTATATCTAAAATATTTAAATTTCGTACAGGTTTTAATAAATTTCCATGGGAATCCCATATCACCTGTTGGCTGTTTTGTTCAAACATGTTCAATAATGTTTTGACATGAGGAATTTCCTCAATTTTAAAATTCACATTTATTAAGTTATCCAGACTTGGATTTTGACTCGTGATGATGGCTTTATGGGGAGTGTGTCCAGCAACAATTACACGCATTTCGGGCGGTAGAATGGAATGTTCCCTTCTCTTTTTTTTTAAAAAAAAGGGCGCGCCCGCACCGCCCGCGCCGCGTTTTTTGTTTAAAGGACGGGCCCGCGGCGGCGGCGGCGGCAGCGGTAGGACCAATGTCATTTAATGGTCGTGTGAGTAAGCCTGCCCGTCTGGAGGAGCTTGTGTGGCAACGTTGGTCACATCTTCTTGTTGTCAGGTGAGAGGAGAGAGCGTCCACTCCCCCCACTCCCCCACCACCATCGATAGAGTCACAGCTGGAGTGGTTACAGCTACCACCAACACTATTGCTTTCGTTTTTTAAAGAGAAGGACTTACTTTCTCCACTGGGGGAGGACAGTCCTTCCTCATTAAGAGGCGGTGATGTGTTCTTGTTTTTATTAAATAAATATTTTTCAGCTATGAATCGTGGTACCAGACAATATTCCTTCACCATTTTTTTCCTCTCGTTACTTATTTACGTAATTACCTTATTAGGGAGGAAATTAATGATACAGCCAAAGGTAGCAGAGCTGCCAATATAGCTCCACCTCGTCTGGAGGTTAAGATGTTTTTCTTCTTGTAGAGAGGAGTTTTCTTACGAGCTACAGAACGAATGTCGTTCTGATACCTCTGTAAGCCATTAATTATTTGTGGTTGAACCGGGATGTTTCGTTTCAGAAAATTGGCAAAAATTTCACAAATTGATTCAATTTCCTGTCGTTTTAGAGCCTTGATTAGTTTATTCCGCTTCTTGGGCGATAAATTGTTTAGTAAAAATAACAGTTGGTGATGTTTCTCTACGAGAGAGTCCTGTTGAACTGTCATTTTTTGTTAAATTTGGCAATGTCTTGACCACTAATCCAACTATTGGCAGAATCTGGGTACCCTCTCCACTTGACGAAATATTCTCTGTGTCCTTTCGATGTTTTCCTACTCCGTAATATCGTTATAGGAAAATACTCTGGAAGGGTTGTTGGGATCAATTCTTGCTCATAAAACATACCACTGACCACCTCGTTGTTTAAATCTTTGATTTTATAGGTTGGGATTGGATGTGATCTGTCAATATGTGACACTAGAAATATTTCTTCTGTATTTTGGGGCCAAAAGCCTTTGTGAAATATATTCCTACGTTTAGCCAATCGTACATGCTGCCCAAGGTGCAGCTGAGGACTGATGGGAGTTATGGTGGAGTCATTGTTTAAATACATGACCTTAAACTGTCTTCGTATATCTTCAATATTTTGCAATTTATGAATGGCAAGTGGAGTATTTTTCAGTGACCTGTGGAATGTGTTGTTGTATACATCTACAGCGGACGGTAAGATGTGAATGTATTTTAATGAATTAGCTTGGGTCATATAACGATACAGTTTATGTTTTAGAGTTTTGATGGCACGTTCCACTATGCTAGATTTCATTTCCGAAAATACACTATATAGTTTAATATTTTTCTTATTCAAATAATTTTGAACTGACCTGTTGTAAAATTCTTTTCCTCGGTCAGTGAATATCCGCCTTACACCGAGAAACTGAGGAGTTTCCTCTAATATCTTCCTTAGGGCGACTAACACATCACTCGAATTTTTTGTTTTTAAAGATTGAGTCTGCATTAGGCGGGAATAAACATCAACACAAATTAAAATATATTTAACACCATTATTGTATTTTTGTAAACTACAAAAGTCCCCCAGGTCACAAGCAATTATGGTACGGGGCTTAGGAGCTAATATTTTCCGGCGGGGGAACCTAACTAAATTTCCCCTATGTAAGGTGAAAGATCGCTCTCCACGAAGAAACTCCTTAACATCTGCAATACTGATGTTGGAGTCTTTAAGTCTGGCAGCCTTATACAATTTTTGAATTGATCCTGTGAAACCACCCAAGCTGGAAATGTCATTATAGATGGTGGTAAGAATTGACCGTTTCTGTGTTGTTAGAGACATTTTTATTATTACTTTTGATAAACAATTTCACACTGGTCTTCATTGGCAATGTTCGTTCGTAGTTGCAATGGCTCAGGAACTGTCAGATCGACCAATAAATAGCCATACTCCCTCTGGGATATTGCCCGACGGTATATTTCAACGAAATTATTAATAGTTTTTCGACCATATAACTGTCCACTTAAAATTTCAAGTTGGGTTATGTCTCTCTGCTTCATTAATATATAATGGGAACAATTCAGAGTTATTGTCCTGGCATATTTCCCCTGGGGAAACAAATTTTGACTAATTAGAATTACAGAAATATTACTGTGTCTCCCTCGGGTGAAGATATTGGCAATAATTGGACTTTGTATGGCTTCCAGGTATAAGTCATCAATTATATACAAAACTGACTCATTCGAAAAAGGATCTTTATACTCTAATGGGTTAATCAGCTCCTGGGAGAGAGTAACCTTGTTTCGTAGAGAGGGAATGTTTGAAAGGGATGTTCTGTATTATTTGCAGTTGACACTACAATTTTTGAGAATATTCCGTGGTATTTAACACATACATTTCCTACGAGGGTAGTCTTGCCAGAATTACTGAATCCAGCCACAAATATTCTTGCCGGATGGCGGAAAATATTAAGTTGCTCGCTTGAGACAGAAGTACACCCTTCCATATTTCCCCTATAAATGCTTCTATTACCTGTGGGTGGTTGCATATATATATATATATATATATATATATATATATATATATATATATATATATATATATATATATATATATATATATATATATATATATATATATATATGAGAGAGGGAGAGTGAGGAGTGAGAGAGTGTGTGAGAGAGTGAGGTGGTGTGTGTGTGTGTGTACTCACCTAATTGTGCTTGCGGGGGTTGAGCTTTGGCTCTTTGGTCCCGCCTCTCAACTGTCAATCAACAGGTGTACAGATTCCTGAGCCTACTGGGCTCTATCATATCTACACTTGAAACTGTGTATGGAGTCAGCCTCCACCACATCACTGCCTAATGCATTCCATTTATTAACTACTCTGACACTGAAAAAATTCTTTCTAACGTCTCTGTGGCTCATCTGGGTACTAAGTTTCCACCTGTGTCCCCTTGTTCGTGTCCCACCCGTGGTGAAGAGTTTGTCTTTGTCCGCCCTGTCAATTCCCCTGAGAATTTTGTAGGTGGTTATCATGTCTCCCCTTACTCTTCTGTTTTCCAGGGATGTGAGGTTCAGCTCCTTTAGCCTTTCCTCGTAGCTCAATCCTCTCAGTTCCGGGACGAGCCTGGTGGCATACCGCTGAATCTTCTCTAACTTTGTCTTGTGTTTAACTAGGTATGGACTCCAGGCTGGAGCTGCATACTCCAGGATTGGTCTTACATAAGTGGTATACAGGGTTCTGAAAGATTCCTTACACAAATTTCTAAAGGCAGTTCTTATGTTGGCCAGTCTAGCATATGCCGCTGATGATATTCTTTTGATGTGGGCTTCTGGGGACAGGTTCGGTGTGATATCAACCCCCAGATCTTTCTCTCTATTTGACTCTTGCAGGATTTCCCCTCCCAAATGATACCTTGTGTTCAGCCTCCTGCTCCCTTCTCCTAATTTCATCACCTTACACTTTCCCGAGTTGAACTTTAGCAGCCATTTTCTAGACCATTCCTCCAGTTTATCCAGGTCATCCTGTAGTCTCTGTCTATCTTCATCCGTCTTGATTCTTCTCATAATTTTTGCATCATCAGCAAACATTGAGAGGAATGAGTCTATACCCTCCGGAAGATCGTTCACATATATTAGAAACAGGATGGGTCCAAGTACTGAGCCCTGTGGGACTCCGCTGGTGACATCTCGCCACTCTGATGTCTCCCCCCTCACCGTTACTCGCTGTTTCCTGTTGCTTAAGTACTCCCTTATCCACTGGAGCACCTTCCCTTTTACTCCTGCCTGTTGCTCCAACTTTTTTAACAGCCTTTTGTGCGGTACTGTGTCAAAGGCTTTTTGGCAATCCAGGAAAATGCAGTCGGCCCACCCTTCTCTTTCCTGCCTAATTTTTGTTGCTTGGTCATAAAATTCTATTAAACCTGTGAGGCACGATTTACCATCCCTGAACCCATGTTGGTGGTGCGTTACAAAGTTATTTCCCTCTAGATGCTCTACGAGCCTTTTCCTCACGATCTTCTCCATTACCTTGCATGGTATACAAGTTAAGGAAACTGGCCTGTAATTCAGTGCCTCTTGCCTGTCACCCTTTTTGTATATTGGGACCACGTTAGCTGTCTTCCAACTTTCTGGTAAGTCTCCTGTTTCCAGTGACCTGTTATACACCATAGAGAGTGGCACACTTAGTGCTTCTGCACCTTCCTTTAGTATCCATGGTGAGATTCTGTCAGGCCCAACAGCCTTTGTCACATCCAGCTCCAGCAGACACCTTTTGACCTCATCACTGGTGAGGTCAAATTCCTCCAAGGTTGCTTGGTTTGCCACCTCCTCATTTAGTGCAGGGGCTTCTCCTTGTTCTATTGTGAAGACCTCCTGGAATCTCTTGTTGAGTTCTTCACACACCTCCTTGTCATTCTCTGTGTATCTGTTCTCCGCTTTTCGCAGCTTCATCACTTGTTCTTTCACTGCTGTTTTCCTCCTGATGTGGCTGTGGAGCAGCTTTGGTTGGGTCTTGGCTTTACTCGCGATGTCATTTTCAAACTGTCTCTCTGCTTCTCTCCTCACTCTGAGGTACTCATTTCTGGCCCTCTGGTATCTCTCCCTGCTCTCTGGTGTTCTGTTATTTCTGTAATTTCTCCATGTTCTTTTACTCAGTTGCTTCGCTACCTTGCATTCCTGGTTGAACCATGGGTTTTTCTGTTGTTTTTCGTTTTTCTCCTTTTGGACAGGGATAAACCTGTCTGCAGCTTCCTGGCACTTCTGGGTGACAAAATCCATCATGACCTGCACATTCTTGTCTCTAAGTTCTGTTTCCCATGGTATTCCTCTGAGGAAGCTCCTCATCTCTTCATATTTTCCTCTTCGGTAATTCAGTCTTTTTCCCTCCACTCCCATCCTTGGATAGGTTATCCCTACCTCCACCAAGTACTCAAAGGTCAGTACACTGTGGTCACTCATTCCTATGGGGGCTTCCACTTTGACTTCCCTTATTTCTGACTCATTCAGGGTGAATATCAAGTCGAGTCTAGCTGGTTCATCATTGCCTCTCACTCTTGTGGGTTCCTTGACATGCTGGCTCAGAAATTCCTTGTTGCCACTTCCAAGAGTTTAGCTCTCCACGTATCTGCACCACCATGTGGGTCCCCATTCTCCCAGTCTATCTTTCCATGGTTGAAATCGCCCATGATTAAGAGTCTGGAGCCATTCCTGCAGGCAACTGAAGCTGCTCTCTCTATTATATTAATGGTTGCCATGTTGTTCCTATCAAACTCCTGTCTTGGTCTTCTGTCATTTAGGGGAGGGTTGTACATGACTGCCACTATTATCTTAGGTCCACCCATTGTTATAGTTCCTGTTATGTAATCTCTGAATCCGTCACAGCCCGGAATTTCCATCTCATCAAAACTCCAGTCCTTCCTGGAGTTGTGTGTGTGTGTGTGTGAGCAATATACAAACATTTCATTGTGTCGGGGGACAGGCAGCCAGTGTATATTTACTTGTTAGGTACATATCGACGTCCCAAAGGTCGAATTACTCACCACCCCAGGATGCAATCTTACAAGAAGAAGACTAACTCACGGGTACCTAGGTGACAAGCCCATTAAGTAGAGAAAACGTGCCCATCCATTTATGTTTCGCGGGGATTCGAACCCAGAATTCCCATTTGTGAGTCAAGAACGAATCGGGAGTCAGTACATTCGACAACCAACGGTTAGAAAGGCAGTTCTAAGCGCTGACGTATCGATCCGTCAGAGGAGATATGATCATTACGTACACGATAATAATAGGTATCGATAAGATTCTCAGAGGAATTCTTGAAACCTGCATCTTCAAGCTAAGGAAACAAAGGTACAGAAGAAAATATTAGAACAATTCTCTTTTGCAGAGTGGCAGAGAGTTGGAACAAGTTTAGTGATAAGTTGGTAGAGACCAAACCTGTTAGTAATTTCAAAGCATTATACGACAAAGAGTAC
>WNGS01063336.1:0-14440 GCA_020271785.1 Procambarus virginalis | reverse complement strand
CTACAATGTATGCACAACATTGTGATTGGAACACTGCGTATCATGCCACATAATATGAATGTGGAAACAATGTATCCACAGCAATTATAGTGACAGATGTCGTAGACATTAACCTTTAATTTGGGTGAGTACGTTGGTCTTTAAGTGAAAATTAATATGAAGTGTGCAGGGAAAATGTAGGCAGGTAATTACCAGAAGCAGCGCCAAGCCGTGAAGACACGCGAGCACCGTCATGACACAAGCGGTGTCAAGTATAACCGAGATGTCAATACGAGGAGAAAAAACATACGAGGCGAGCACATACGAGGTGGTTGTGTGTGTGTGTTAAGTAGAAACTCTATTATAATGTCCCTTTACAGTACAGCCTTAAATGTAAATATGAGAAAAACGAGTGAGAGAGCCACTGCATTGAATTACTGATTGTTGAAAGGCGGAGCGTAAAAACACATGCTCAACTAGGTAAGTACGTACGTACGTACGTACACACACACACACACACACACACACACACCACACACACACACACACACACACACACACACACCACACACACTATTACCTTTGTGTGTGTGACATAAACCTAAACATTACATAAACAACTGATGCTCGAAAGGCGGGATCCAAGAGTCAATGCTCGATCCTGCAGACACATATAGGTGAGTACACACACACGAAACAAGGAATCTTTCAAAACCCTGTATACAACTTATGCAAGACCAATCCTGGAGTATGCAGCTCCAGCTTGGAGTCCGTACCTAGTTAAACACAAGACAAAGCTAGAGAAGATTCAGCGGTATGCCACCAGGCTCGTCCCGGAACTGAGAGGAATGAGCTACGAGGAAAGGCTAAAGGAGCTGAACTTCACATCCCTGGAAAACAGAAGAGTAAGGGGAGACATGATAACCACCTACAAAATTCTCAGGGGAATTGATAGGGTGGACAAAGACAAACTCTTCAGCACGGGTGGAACACGAACAAGGGGACACAGGTGGAAACTTAGTACCCAGATGAGCCACAGAGACGTTAGAAAGAATTTTTTCAGTGTTAGAGTAGTTAATAAATGGAATGCTTTAGGCAGTGATATGGTGGAGGCTGACTCCATACACAGTTTCAAATGTAGATATGATGGAGCCCAGTAGGCTCAGGAACCTGTACACCAGTTGATTGACAGTTGAGAGGCGGGACCAAAGAACCAAAGCTCAACCCCCGCAAGCACAATTAGGTAAGTACACGGTAATCAGTTACCCCGAGTGCCGTTGTAAGGTCCTTACCAGGAGTCATCCATCCTCTGCTCAACAGGGTCAATATTTGATGACAAAACACCTCGTAACTAAGGTTTATTTAATTGTCAAGTGGTTCGCCCTTGTTAAGTGACAGGGAATGATTGTAGTACTGTTCTGAGGTGACAGGAGGTCTGGTCATCACACACTATGTTCAAGGCTACCATTGTTCTTCACACACCATTATCGCTACAGCTGTTCTTCATACACCATCATTATAGCTACAGCTGTTCTTCATACACCATCATTATAGCTACAGCTGTTCTTCATACACCATCATTATAGCTACAGCTGTTCTTTATACACCATCATTATAGCTACAGCTGTTCTTTATACACCATCATTATAACTACCCTTGTCCTTAATACACCATCATTATAGTTAACATTGTTCCTCATCCTTAAAGCTACAGGTAGTTCTGAAGAACACCAAGAGGGCCCCAGGTAGTTCTGAAGAACACCAAGAGGACCCCAGGTAGTTCTGAAGAACACCAAGAGGGCCCCAGGTAGTTCTGAAGAACACCAAGAGGACCCCAGGTAGTTCTGAAGAACACCAAGAGGGCCCCAGGTAGTTCTGAAGAACACCAAGAGGACCCCAGGTAGTTCTGAAGAACACCAAGAGGGCCCCAGGTAGTTCTGAAGAACACCAAGAGGGCCCCAGGTAGTTCTGAAGAACACCAAGAGGACCCCAGGTAGTTCTGAAGAACACCAAGAGGGCCCCAGGTAGTTCTGAAGAACACCAAGAGGGCCCCAGGTAGTTCTGAAGAACACCAAGAGGACCCCAGGTAGTTCTGAAGAACACCAAGAGGGCCCCAGGTAGTTCTG
Organism: Procambarus virginalis; assembly: GCA_020271785.1. Classification (NCBI taxonomy): domain Eukaryota; kingdom Metazoa; phylum Arthropoda; class Malacostraca; order Decapoda; family Cambaridae; genus Procambarus; species Procambarus virginalis. Next base: position 12,336 of record WNGS01063336.1, on the reverse strand, counting down.
AAGAACACCAAGAGGGCCCCAGGTAGTTCTGAAGAACACCAAGAGGGCCCCAGGTAGTTCTGAAGAACACCAAGAGGGCCCCAGGCAGTTCTGAAGAACACCAAGAGGGCCCCAGGTAGTTCTGAAGAACACCAAGAGGGCCCCAGGTAGTTCTGAAGAACACCAAGAGGGCCCCAGGCAGTTCTGAAGAACACCAAGAGGGCCCCAGGTAGTTCTGAAGAACACCAAGAGGGCCCCAGGTAGTTCTGAAGAACACCAAGAGGGCTCCAGGCAGTTCTGAAGAACACCAAGAGGACCCCAGGCAGTTCTGAAGAACACCATGGGGGCCCAAGGTAGTTCTGAAGAACACCAAGAGGGCCCCAGGTAGTTCTGAGGAACACCAAGAGGGCCCCAGGTAGTTCTGAAGAACACCAAGAGGGCCCCAGGTAGTTCTGAAGAACACCAAGAGGGCCCCAGGTAGTTCTGAAGAACACCAAGAGGGCCCCAGGTAGTTCTGAAGAACACCATGGGGCCCCAGGTAGTTCTGAAGAACACCAAGAGGGCCCCAGGTAGTTCTGAAGAACACCAAGAGGGCCCCAGGTAGTTCTGAAGAACACCAAGAGGGCCCCAGGTAGTTCTGAAGAACACCAAGAGGGCCCCAGGTAGTTCTGAAGAACACCAAGAGGGCCCCAGGTAGTTCTGAAGAACACCAAGAGGGCCCCAGGTAGTTCTGAAGAACACCAAGAGGGCCCCAGGCAGTTCTGAAGAACACCATGGGGGCCCAGGTAGTTCTGAAGAACACCAAGAGGGCCCCAGGTAGTTCTGAAGAACACCATGGGGCCCAGGTAGTTCTGAAGAACACCAAGAGGGCCCAGGTAGTTCTGAAGAACACCAAGAGGGCCCCAGGTAGTTCTGAAGAACACCATGGGGGCCCAGGTAGTTCTGAAGAACACCAAGAGGGCCCAGGTAGTTCTGAAGAACACCATGGGGCCCCAGGTAGTTCTGAAGAACACCAAGAGGGCCCCAGGTAGTTCTGAAGAACACCAAGAGGGCCCCAGGTAGTTCTGAAGAACACCAAGAGGGCCCCAGGTAGTTCTGAAGAACACCATGGGCCCCAGGTAGTTCTGAAGAACACCAAGAGGGCCCCAGGCAGTTCTGAAGAACACCATGGGGCCCAGGTAGTTCTGAAGAACACCAAGAGGGCCCCAGGTAGTTCTGAAGAACACCAAGAGGGCCCCAGGTAGTTCTGAAGAACACCAAGAGGGCCCAGGTAGTTCTGAAGAACACCAAGAGGGCCCCAGGTAGTTCTGAAGAACACCATGGGGCCCCAGGTAGTTCTGAAGAACACCAAGAGGGCCCAGGTAGTTCTGAAGAACACCATGGGGCCCCAGGTAGTTCTGAAGAACACCAAGAGGGCCCCAGGTAGTTCTGAAGAACACCAAGAGGGCCCCAGGTAGTTCTGAAGAACACCAAGAGGGCCCCAGGTAGTTCTGAAGAACACCAAGAGGGCCCCAGGTAGTTCTGAAGAACACCAAGAGGGCCCCAGGTAGTTCTGAAGAACACCAAGAGGGCCCCAGGTAGTTCTGAAGAACACCAAGAGGGCCCCAGGCAGTTCTGAAGAACACCAAGAGGGCCCCAGGCAGTTCTGAAGAACACCATGGGGCCCAGGTAGTTCTGAAGAACACCAAGAGGGCCCCAGGCAGTTCTGAAGAACACCATGGGGGCCCAGGTAGTTCTGAAGAATACCAAGAGGGCCCCAGGCAGTTCTGAAGAACACCATGGGGGCCCAGGTAGTTCTGAAGAACACCAAGAGGGCCCAGGTAGTTCTGAAGAACACCAAGAGGGCCCAGGTAGTTCTGAAGAACACCATGGGGGCCCAGGTAGTTCTGAAGAACACCAAGAGGGCCCCAGGTAGTTCTGAAGAACACCAAGAGGGCCCCAGGCAGTTCTGAAGAACACCATGGGGGCCCAGGTAGTTCTGAAGAACGCCAAGAGGGCCCCAGGCAGTTCTGAAGAACACCATGGGGGCCCAGGTAGTTCTGAAGAACACCAAGAGGGCCCAGGTAGTTCTGAAGAACACCAAGAGGGCCCCAGGTAGTTCTGAAGAACACCAAGGGGGCCCAGGTAGTTCTGAAGAACACCAAGAGGGCCCCAGGTAGTTCTGAAGAACACCAAGAGGGCCCAGGTAGTTCTGAAGAACACCAAGAGGGCCCCAGGTAGTTCTGAAGAACACCAAGAGGGCCCCAGGTAGTTCTGAAGAACACCAAGAGGGCCCAGGTAGTTCTGAAGAACACCATGGGGCCCCAGGTAGTTCTGAAGAACACCAAGGGGGCCCAGGTAGTTCTGAAGAACACCAAGAGGGCCCCAGGTAGTTCTGAAGAACACCAAGAGGGCCCAGGTAGTTCTGAAGAACACCATGGGGGCCCCAGGTAGTTCTGAAGAAACACAGAGGGCCCAGGTAGTTCTGAAGAACACCAAGAGGGCCCAGTAGTTCTGAAGAACACCAAGAGGGCCCAGGTAGTTCTGAAGAACACCAAGAGGGCCCAGGTAGTTCTGAAGAACACCAAGAGGGCCCCAGGTAGTTCTGAAGAACACCAAGAGGGCCCCAGGTAGTTCTGAAGAACACCAAGAGGGCCCAGGTAGTTCTGAAGAACACCAAGAGGGCCCCAGGTAGTTCTGAAGAACACCAAGAGGGCCCAGGTAGTTCTGAAGAACACCAAGAGGGCCCAGGTAGTTCTGAAGAACACCAAGAGGGCCCAGGTAGTTCTGAAGAACACCAAGAGGGCCCAGGTAGTTCTGAAGAACACCAAGAGGGCCCAGGTAGTTCTGAAGAACACCAAGAGGGCCCAGGTAGTTCTGAAGAACACCAAGAGGGCCCAGGTAGTTCTGAAGAACACCAAGAGGGCCCCAGGTAGTTCTGAAGAACACCAAGAGGGCCCCAGAAGTTTTCTGAAGAACCCAAGAGGGCCAGGTAGTTCTGAAGAACACCAAGAGGGCCCCAGGTAGTTCTGAAGAACACCAAGAGGGCCCAGGTAGTTCTGAAGAACACCAAGAGGGCCCCCAGGTAGTTCTGAAGAACACCAAGAGGGCCCCAGGTAGTTCTGAAGAACACCAAGAGGGCCCCAGGTAGTTCTGAAGAACACCAAGAGGGCCCCAGGTAGTTCTGAAGAACACCAAGAGGGCCCCAGGTAGTTCTGAAAACACCAAGAGGGCCCAGGTAGTTCTGAAGAACACCAAGGGGCCCAGGTAGTTCTGAAGAACACCAAGAGGCCCCAGGTAGTTCTGAAGAACACCAAGAGGGCCCAGGTAGTTCTGAAGAACACCAAGAGGGCCCCAGGTAGTTCTGAAGAACACCAAGAGGGCCCAGGTAGTTCTGAAGAACACCAAGAGGGCCCAGGTAGTTCTGAAGAACACCAAGAGGGCCCCAGGTAGTTCTGAAGAACACCAAGAGGGCCCAGGTAGTTCTGAAGAACACCAAGAGGGCCCCAGGTAGTTCTGAAGAACACCAAGAGGGCCCCAGGTAGTTCTGAAGAACACCAAGAGGGCCCAGGTAGTTCTGAAGAACACCAAGAGGGCCCAGGTAGTTCTGAAGAACACCAAGAGGGCCCCAGGTAGTTCTGAAGAACACCAAGAGGGCCAGGTAGTTCTGAAGAACACCAAGGGGCCCCAGGTAGTTCTGAAGAACACCAAGAGGGCCCCAGGTAGTTCTGAAGAACACCAAGAGGGCCCCAGGTAGTTCTGAAGAACACCAAGAGGGCCCCAGGTAGTTCTGAAGAACACCAAGAGGGCCCCAGGTAGTTCTGAAGAACACCAAGAGGGCCCAGGTAGTTCTGAAGAACACCAAGGGGCCCAGGTAGTTCTGAAGAACACCAAGAGGGCCCCAGGTAGTTCTGAAGAACACCAAGAGGGCCCCAGGTAGTTCTGAAGAACACCAAGGGGGCCCCAGGTAGTCTGAAGAACACCAAGAGGGCCCCAGGTAGTTCTGAAGAACACCAAGAGGGCCCAGGTAGTTCTGAGAACACCAAGAGGGCCCCAGGTAGTTCTGAAGAACACCAAGAGGGCCCCAGGTAGTTCTGAAGAACACCAAGAGGGCCCAGGTAGTTTCTGAAGAACACCAAGAGGGCCCCAGGTAGTTCTGAAGAACACCAAGAGGCCCCAGGTAGTTCTGAAGAACACCAAGAGGGCCCCAGGTAGTTCTGAAGAACACCAAGAGGGCCCCAGGTAGTTCTGAAGAACACCAAGAGGGCCCAGGTAGTTCTGAAGAACACCAGAGGGCCCCAGGTAGTTCTGAAGAACACCAAGAGGGCCCCAGGTAGTTCTGAAGAACACCAAGAGGGCCCAGGTAGTTCTGAAGAACACCAAGAGGGCCCAGGTAGTTCTGAAGAACACCAAGAGGGCCCCAGGTAGTTCTGAAGAACACCAAGAGGGCCCAGGTACATGCCCAGGAGAACCCAGAATCTCCAGGTTGGTCAAGTCCAGAGGAGTCGAAAGATGACTTGATCAGCCACGATGGAATATTTTGATAGTGATATTATTGATATACAAGAGTTGTTACAGTCTTGTACAGCCAGCAGCACGCGTGGCGTATCGAGCAGGTCCCTAATCCTATGGTCCCTGGAATACGACCCCGACGATGAATCGTTGTTACAACCAAGTACCCATTTTACTGTTGAGTTAAACAGAGGCTACAGTTAAGGATTTGCGCCCAGTAAATCCTCCCCGGCCAGGATACGAACCCATGACAAAACGCTCGCGGAACGCCAGTTGAGAGTCTTACCACTACGCCTCGGAGACTACGCCACGGAGATATTAAGAAAAGTCCATATATATCCAAAATGTCCTCGTACCTCCAGGAGTCCATGTACGTCTAGAAGTTAGAGATAGTTGGTTGGTTGTTGTTATGTCCAACAACAGTGGGTATGTCCATACAAGCTTAGTACAGAGCTAAGCTACAAGCTAAGTACAAGCTTAGTACATAAGTTGGGTACAGATGCTCTCAACAACGTCATAAATGGTGCGGTAACTTTGCTCTACGTGCTGGCAGTAGAGGAGATATTTAGGAACGATCAAGCAGCCCGCTGAAGACCCAAACACCTGCGTACGTGAGGGGGAGGTAGGTGGCGCCAGGAGGGTGGAGGGCCAGGTGCACATTGCGGGGCCAGACGCAGTAGGGAAGGTCCTGGGAGCCTCTGGCTGTGTCGTCACTTTCACTGTGTCGGACAGTGACCCCGGCGCGTGGTGGGCAGTAGCCATGTGGTGGTGGCTAGTGTGGTGGCGGTAGGGAAAGTGGTCAGCCATTCTCCTTTATGGTTCCTCTCATTCATCATCCCCACCACCACACTACCCTAGGGGGGGTGTCCACCACACCGCCCTAGGGGGAGGGGTGTCCACCACACCACCCTAGGGGGGTGTCCACCACACCACCCTAGGGGGAGGGGTGTCCACCACACTACCCTAGGGGGAGGGTGTCACCACACTACCCTAGGGGGAGGGGTGTCCACCACACCGTCCTAGGGGGAGGGGTGTCCACCACACCGCCCTAGGGGGAGGGGTGTCCACCACACCACCCTAGGGGGGTGTCCACCACACACCCTAGGGGGAGGGTGTCCACCACACCCACCTAGGGGGAGGGGTGTCCACCACACCACCCTAGGGGGAGGGGTGTCCACCACACCACCCTAGGGGGTGTCCACCACACCACCCTAGGGGGAGGGGTGTCCACCACACCACCTAGGGGGGTGTCCACCACACCACCCTAGGGGGAGGGGTGTCCACCACACCACCCTAGGGGGTGTCCACCACACCACCCTAGGGGGGTGTCCACAACACCGCCCTAGGGGGAGGGGTGTCCACCACACCACCCTAGGGGGGTGTCCACCACACCACCCTAGGGGGAGGGGTGTCCACCACACCACCCTAGGGGGGTGTCCACCACACCACCCTAGGGGGGTGTCCACCACACCACCCTAGGGGGGTGTCCACCACACCACCCTAGGGGGTGTCCACCACACCACCCTAGGGGGAGGGTTAACCCCTGCTTGTTAAACAATTTGGCGGGTCTTATTCCGGGGAAAATTAAGATTTAGGACCTGCCCGAAACGCTGTGAGAGCTGCTGGCTCTACAAGAACGCAACAACCCTTTATATATATATATATATATATATATATATATATATATATATATATATATATATATATATATATATATATATATATATATATATATATATATATATATATATATTAATACAAAGATGAACGTAGACACCTTAGGCTGACACACATCACAGGCTTATCCACACAGACAAGATAATCAGCAAAGACATGTTGAAATACATTCTGATATCGAGAGACTTTCTCTTTATTTACCCCGGAGTCGCTCAAGACAAAACTGCAAGGTAAATGAATATGCATTCACTTGTCTGACTGTCTGGCGGGGTGAAAATCTATAAAATCGTGAGCCCTCTATCCAACACAACTGCCTCTTCCGCCATTTTCCTGGACTGGCTATCGAGGGCGCCGTCCCGCCCGCCCTTCAATACCACGAGTCAAATCCCATATAACACTACTGGTAGTCCATATAAAAAAAAGTATATATTTCATTTATAAAACGTTTATATATATATATATATATATATATATATATATATATATATATATATTCTGCCGGTTATCCATAATTACCGAATATAAGGAGGGTACTACTTTGGTGTGCGGAGATATCGCCGACCTAAGGTCTGCCAGCAGTTAATATGTACATTAATATATATATACGGGTTTAACAAACAAAAAACGCGCTTCGAAGAATGGTGTGGTGTAGGACCATACCCCTCTCGACGATAGGGTACAGCGGCCACCCCAACACGAGAGTGAAAGTGGAGACGGAGCAGGCAGTGAACGACAGGGCAGTCTGCCACAACGGCGAAAGTGAACTTTTGCAGTACTTTCTCTGCTGGCTGCTGGGAGGGCAGAAGGCAGGCAGGGGCGACTGATGGAAAGGTGGGGAATGTACATAGTGACAGTAGTGGGCAGCGTCACTCATCCTGTGAGTGAACATACCGCCCTAGTGGCAGTATTGGGCAGCGTCACTCATGCTGTGAGTGAACATACCTATTGGCAGTATTGGGCAGCGTTACTCATGCTGTGAGTGAACATAACGCCCTATTGGCAGTATTGGGCAGCGTCACTCATCCTGTGAGTGAACATACCGCCCTAGTGGCAGTATTGGGCAGCGTCACTCATCCTGTGAGTGGACATACCGCCCTATTGGCAGTATTGGGCAGCGTCACTCATCCTGTGAGTGAATATAGCGCCCTAGTGGCAGTATTGGGCAGCGTCACTCATCCTGTGAGTGAACATACCGCCCTAGTGGCAATATTGGGCAGCGTCACTCATCCTGTGAGTGAACCTACCGCCCTAGTGGCAGTAGTGGGCAGCGTCACTCATCCTGTGAGTGAACATACCGCCCTAGTGGCAGTAGTGGGCAGCGTCACTCATCCCGAGAGTGAACCTACCGCCCTAGTGGCAGTAGTGGGCAGCGTCACTCATCCTGTGAGTGAACATACCGCCCTATTGGCAGTAGTCGGCAGCGTCACTCATCCTGTGAGTGAACATACCGCCCTAGTGGTAGTAGTGGGCAGCGTCACTCATCCTGTGAGTGAACATTGCACTACAGCAGCATGTACAACAATAATGGATGTTGTTCATCTCGTCACTTGTATCCAGGCGCTGGTGGGACTAAACTGTCTGGAATGAACAGTCAAAAACAAGAAGATTACGCTTTATCAACCCTTTACTTACGTTATCTTGCAGGTGCAGAGAACAGAAAATTTGGCAAAATGTGTTCCCCAAACTCAAACAACGCAAGATTATACTACATGTATTTCAAATGCCTCTTTGGCGGGCACAATGTCTCAAGTCGAAACTATGTGTCATCTCAGATATTCTTGCCATCACAGAGTCTCCCCCTCCACCATCTCATTCTCATCCATAATGACTGAGGATTAGTTGCAATCTCACCGTTCTGATCCATCTACCTGTTCTTCTAATCATTTCTTCCGGTGCCTGGTCACGGAGATGTTGCCTGACGATATCTCAAGCTTGTAGAAGAGTCTTGGGTCTGGAGGAACCAGTGTGGTCTTCAGCGCCCTCAGCATGTTGTTGTTGTTACAGATTCAGCTACTCGGAACAAGTTCCAAGTAGCACGGGCTATGGTGAGCCCGTAACCCTCAGCAGCCAGCACATCCGCTCCTTCGTTTCCAACGTGCGAGGGAAGCCACAGGAAATTTATAATTCCTTCTCGATTTGCCAACATTTTCACATTTGAATGTGACTTGTGCGTGAGGGCAGACTAGTGCCTGGTTCTCACTCCAAGCTTTTACTCAATTTTCGTTTTGAAAGTTACTGTTCCGCATTACAATGTACAGTGAATAAGCTCCGCTGTCTTCCCCCTGGCAAGAACAGACATTAACCTCAAGGTCAACCCATTCAAGAACACCATTAGTTTGACTGGTCTGTGTTTTTCCTCTAGTGATGGAAATACGTTTTTGTCGTGTGTGTGTGGAGAGTGAAGCCAAGTTCAGTATATTTCCTTCCAAGATAAATATAACTCACCATGAAAATGGACAGTTATATCTTGGCCAGGGTCGGGGCTCAAGACATCATCTGCATCTCCCCAGTGTTGTGCTCTTCCAGGAAACTATACATTAGCAATGACATTCATCACCATGATGTTGAATAATCTCGGGTATATGACTCGTTGACAGGTCACCAGCTCCGTATTCCTCGTGCTTGACACTGATCCGTCAAGGAAACTCACCATTCACACCAAACATGACTGTGTCATCAATCACCTGTTCTCCGTCCATTAACAAATGCCTTACTGAAGAACACTCAATAGTGAAGAACGCCGAGTAGTAATTGAACAGCTGATAATGAATGACGACTGTTAATGAATGAACTTCAAATCAGTAGAAAAGCTGCAAACCTTCCCCCCCCCACACCTACGCCACACCTGGTGAAAGCCGGCACACTACCTACTAGCACTTACCTATAAGTGACTCCGGGGGAGTGAGGTCTGGCTCTTTATACACGGCCTCCTGACCTTGTTCCTGCTGCTTGTTGACTTGACTACTCTAACTGCTCTGTGTTCTGTCCTGTCACTGACCACCTGACACTGACCACCTGACACTGACCACCAGACACTGACCACCAGACACTGACCACCAGACACTGACCACCTGACACTGACCACCTGACACTGACCACCAGACAGTGACCACCTGACAGTGACCACCTGACAGTGACCACCAGACAGTGACCACCTGACACTGACCACCAGACAGTGACCACCTGACAGTGACCACCTGACACTGACCACCAGACAGTGACCACCCACAGTGGGAGCCTCTCGCCCACACCTGATGCCTCGCTGGCACCACTTTCACTTGTGGGTTTAATTAATATTCTAACTCCCCAACGTGGGCCAGACCAGCCTAGAGCCACCTCCACACACACCGAAACTACGACGTTGCTACAACGTTCGAACAAGTTTTAACACCTAACCAGTTATAACGACCAATATAGCAAGTTGTAACAACGTTCTACTACGTCATAAACACGTTAAGCCAAGATGTACCAACTTTATTACAAGTTGTAACAAGCGGAAAATAGAGACAGTTTCGGTTTGTGTTTCCAGGGACATATCTACCTGGGCCAGACCAGCATAGACCCATCTCCACACAAGGGCCAGGCGGTGGAAACAGGAGGCCAGACACAGAATAGGAGATGAAGTACTTAATGAAACGGACAGAGAGAAAGATCTAGAAGTTGATATCACACCAAACCTGTCTCCTGAAGCCCACATAAAAAGAATAACGTCTGCGGCATATGCGAGGCTGGCTAACATAAGAACAGCGTTCAAGAACCTGTTTAAGTAATCATTCAGAATCTTGTATACCACTTATCTAAGACCAATCCTGGAGTATGCAGCCCCAGCATGGAGCCCGTACCTTGTCAAGCGCAAGACGAAGCTGGAAAAAGTCCAAAGGTATGCCACTAGACTAGTCCCAGAACTAAGAGGCATGAGTTATGAGGAAAGGCTGCGGGATATGCACCCTACGATACTGGAAGACAGAAGAGTAAGGGAAGACATGATCACTACCTACAAAATCCTCCGGGGAATCGACCAGGTAAACAAGGATAAACTATTCAACACTGGTGGGACGCGAACAAGGGGACACAGGTGGAAACTGAGTACCCACATGAGCCACAGAGACGTTAGCAGGAACTTTTTCAGTGTCAGAGTAGTTAACGGATGGAATGCATTAGACAGTGATGTGGTGGAGGCTGACTCCATACACAGTTTCAAGTGTAGATATGATAGAGCCCAGTAGGCTCAGGAACCTGTACACCAGTTGATTGACAGAGGCGGAACCAAAGAGCCAGAGCTCAACCCCCAAGCACAAATAGGTGAGTACACACACACACACACACACACACACACACACACACCTGGGCCAGACCAGCCTAGACCTTAACACCCCCCCCCCTCCCCCCAACACACACACACACACCTGGGCCAGACCAGCCTAGACCTTAACACCCCCCCTCCCCCCAACACACACCACACACACACACACACACACACACACACACACACACACACACACACACACACACACACCTGGGCCAGACCAGCCTAGACCTTAACACCCCCCCTCCCCCCAACACACACACACACACACACACACACACACACACACACACACACACACACACACACACACACACACACACACACCTGGGCCAGACCAGCCTAGACCTTAACACCCCCCCTCCCCCCAACACACACCACACACACACACACCACACACACACACACACACACACACACACACACACACACACACACACCTGGGCCAGACCAGCCTAGACCTTAACACCCCCCCCTCCCCCAACACACACACACACACACACACACACACACACCTGGGCCAGACCAGCCTAGACCTTAACACCCCCCCCTCCCCCCAACACACACACACACACACACACACACACACACACACACCTGGGCCAGACCAGCCTAGACCTTAACACCCCCCCTCCCCCCAACACACACACACACACACACACACACCTGGGCCAGACCAGCCTAGACCTTAACACCCCCCCCCCCCCACACACACACTGAAGAAGGTCAATAAAGATGACAGTGTTCAAGACCTGGAACTAGCAACGGCAAGGACACCCACTGATGGAACACAACTTAATGTTACCTGAAGAACACTCAGAGGAGACATGATCCACACATATAATATATTAAAGAAAACCGATAAGAGGTTTACGTACAGGGACAATGACTAATTGTAATAAATCAAGTAGTCAATTAAGGAGGAGTCAAATTTATAGACAGTTTTATAAAGTAAATGTAGCAAGGACTTCACGGGTGGGTGACATTCCACACCACGACCCACAAAGCCGGAGGTGGGACCCGGGAGCTGAAGCTTTGTCTGCTGACTACTAAGTAATTGTCGGTAGGTCGCTCCGTACCCGCGTCTCGTAGTAGAAAGTTTCCTATCTTCCTTCCCCTGACTTTACCAGTCCTACACTGACACTTTACCTGCTCTACACTGACACTTTACCAGTCCTACACTGACACTTTACCTGCTCTACACTGACACTTTACCTGCTCTACACTGACACTTTACCAGTCCTACACTGACACTTTACCAGTCCTACACTGACACTTTACCAGCCCTACACTGACACTTTACCTGCTCTACACTGACACTTTACCAGCCTACACTGACACTTTACCAGTCCTACACTGACACTTTACCAACCCTACACTGACACTTTACCAGTCCTACACTGACACTTTACCAGTCCTACACTGACACTTTACCAGCCCTACACTGACACTTTACCAGCCCTACACTGACACTTTACCAGCCCTACACTGACACTTTACCAGTCCTACACTGACACTTTACCAGTCCTACACTGACACTTTACCAGTCCTACAATGACACTTTACCAGTCCTACACTGACACTTTACCAGTCCTACACTGACACTTTACCTGCCCTACACTGACACTTTACCAGTTCTACACTGACACTTTACCAGTCCTACACTGACACTTTACCTGCCCTACACTGACACTTTACCAGTCCTACACTGACACTTTACCAGTCCTACACTGACACTTTACCAGTCCTACACTGACACTTTACCTGCCCTACACTGACACTTTACCAGTCCTACACTGACACTTTACCAGTCCTACACTGACACTTTACCTGCCCTACACTGACACTTTACCAGTCCTACACTGACACTTTACCAGTCCTAC
>WNGS01063334.1:0-10062 GCA_020271785.1 Procambarus virginalis | reverse complement strand
TTTTTTGGGGCAACACGTGAGGAACACAAATGCAAACAAGCCTGAATGGTCCCCGGACTAGATACAACTGAACTCACACCCCAGAAAACCCCAACCCAGTCCGGTCGTGATGGTCAAGTGGTTTAAGCATCCCTGTACATACCAGTTGCATTGCTCCTGGGAGTATGGTTCGAGTCACTTCTGGGGTGTGAGTTTTCAGTTGTATCTAGTCCTGGGGACCATTCAGGCTTGTTTGCATTTGTGTTCCTCACGTGTTGCCCCCAAAAATGAGGTGATTTGATAAAATGCTATGCCCAAGATAACCATCCAGGTGCCGGCGGGGAAGTGGTTCAAATAGCTCAGGCTATCACTTCCTTTTGTCCGGTCGTGATGGTCAAGTGGTTTAAGGCATCCCTGTACATACCAGTTGCGTTGCTCCTGGGAGTATGGGTTCGAGTCACTTCTGGGGTGTGAGTTTTCAGTTATATATATATATATATATATATATATATATATATATATATATATATATATATATATATATATATATGTCGTACCTAGTAGCCAGAATGCACTTCTCGGCCTACTATGCAAGGCCGATTTGCCTAATAGGCCAAGTTTTCCTGAATTAATATATTTTCTCTAATTTTTTTCTTATGAAATGATAAATCTACCCATTCATTATGTAAGAGTTCAATTGTTTTTTATTGGAGTTAAAATTAACGTAGATATATGACCGAACCTAACCAACCCTGCCTAACCTAACCTAACCTATCTCTATAGGTTAGGTAGCCGAAAAAGATAGGTATAGGTAGGTTAGGTAGTCGAAAAAACATTAATTCATGAAAACTTGGCTTATTAGGCAAATCGGGCCTTGCATAGTAGGCTGAGAAGTGCGTTCTGGCTACTGGTACGACAATATATTATATATATATATATATATATATATATATATATATATTATATATATATATATATATATATATATATATATATATATATATATATATATATTGGTGTATACTGGCAGCAGGTTTTCTTTTAAACATGTCTCATTGAATATGACCGCATATTCTGTATTTACTATCTTCTGATTTAGGGCTTCTATCCCTCTAACTATTTCTTAGCATCAGGGCTTAGCTGAAATAGGAGTTCTCCAAAACTCATTTTCGTAATTTCGGGTGAAGAAAAGAGGTAAATTACTATAGAATGTATTACACTTATTTATACAATTTGCACAACGTTTCGAACCTCCGTGGTTCATTCTCAAGTTTACAATGTAGTTGATTTTATACCCGCACTCTGTCAGGTGATAAGACAATAAAGGTGAAAACATAGGGGATACATAAGGGATAAGTGTGGGGTAAACATATGAACATAAGAATAGAGGTAACTCGAACACTGGCCAACGAGGTGGCAGTTGCACACTGTATCCACTACACTATACTTCAAAGCCATAAAGAGAGGTAGGAATTCTTGAGTATTTAACCAACCAGAACTCCATTCCTCTCCCAGGCAATGAGATAGTGTGAGACCTCTGGTGCTTTGCATCGAGCCCTGTTATGTGGGAGAACTCAGCGCCAAATGCTTAATGCACAGACTAGCCTATTACCACTAGCTGAAGTTTATAACTTTTTAGACACTACCCACCAGGAGCCAGAATTCCTACCTCTCTTTATGGCTTTGAAGTATAGTGTAGTGGATACAGCGTGCAACTGCCACCTCGTTGGCCAGTGTTCGAGTCCCCTGGTGGGTGGAGTGTCTAAAATATATATATATATATATATATATATATATATATATATATATATATATATATATATATATATATATATATATATATATATGTCGTACCTAGTAGCCAGAACGCACTTCTCGGCCTACTATGCAAGGCCCGATTTGCCTAATAAGCCAAGTTTTCCTGAATTAATATATTTTCTCTATTTTTTTCCTATGAAATGATAAAGCTACCCATTTCATTATGTATGAGGTCAATTTTTTTATTAGAGTTAAAATTAACGTAGATATATGACCGAACCTAACCAACCCTACCTAACCTAACCTAACCTATGTTTATAGGTTAGGTTAGGTTAGGTAGCCGAAAAAGTTAGGTTAGGCTAGGTTAGGTAGGTTAGGTAGTCGATAAACAATTAATTCATGAAAACTTGGCTTATTAGGCAAATCAGGCCTTGCATAGTAGGCTGAGAAGTGCGTTCTGCCTACTAGGTACGACATATATATATATATATATATATATATATATCACTAAGAACTCTTTGACCCGGCCAGGATTCGAACCCATGCCGTCCAGGATCACCCCTAAACGTACACAGTACCGTGACCACCGCACCAATGATCGTCTAGACGATCATTGGTGCGGTGGTCACGGTACTGTGTACGTTTAGGGGTGATCCTGGACGGCATGGGTTCGAATCCTGGCCGGGTCAAAGAGTTCTTAGTGATATATGGCTTGCGCGTTCATGCAGCTTTCTCACATATATATATATATATATATATATATATATATATATATATATATATATATATATATATATATATATATATATATATATATATATATATGTCGTACCTAGTAGCCAGAACGTCGTACTCGGCCTACTATGCAAGGCCCGATTTGCCTAATAAGCCAAGTTTTCATGAATTAATATATTTTCTCTATTTTTTTCTTATGGAATGATAAAGCAATCCATTTCATTATGTATGAAGTCAATTTTTTTTTATTGGAGTTAAAATTAACGTAGTTATATGACCGAACCTAACCAACCCTACCTAACCTAACCTAACCTATCTTTATGGGTTAGGTTACGTTAGGTAGCCGAAAAAGTTAGGTTAGGTAGGTTAGATAGTCGAAAAACAATTAATTCATGAAAACTTGGCCTATTAGGCAAATCGGGCCTTGCATAGTAGGCTCAGAAGTGCGTTCTGGCTACTAGGTACGACATATAAATATATATATATATATATATATATATATATATATATATATATATATATATAGTATCTTCTGGGGTGTGAATTTTCAGTTGCATATATGCCTGGGGACCAATGAGGCCCAATGAATGAGGTGATTTGATAAAATACCATGCCCAAGATTACCATCAGAGTGCCTCCGTGATGATAGGGAATTAGCCTCGGCTTCCATCATCTTTTGTCCTGTCGTGACGGCTTTCCATTCAATTCGATTAAGAGCCATTCTGTCCACAGTTTTGACCAAGCTGATTGTTAATGAGAGGGGTCTTGGATTTCCTGGGTCTTTGAGTGTTGGAATGGGAACTATAATTTCACTATTCTAAGAAAGTGGTCGAAATCTTTTCACCCATATTCTGTTGATGAGATTCAAGAAGGTCTAGTAGATTGTGGTCTTCGAGATGTTGCTTTGGGTTACTGGGTAGATCCGAAGGCTAGTATTTTTTCAACCTCTCTGGACATCATTAGTTCCAGGCATGATGTGTATCCCCGCAGTTTGGACATTTTGAGTTTAATAATTTGCCAGGCTCTCTGCATCTGCTGTTAATCCTCATCGCTACAGTTATAATTCAGCAGAAAAGAAACGAACGTGTACTCCACTTGGCGTTTACTACAACAACGACAAACAATGACGTCCCAAGGTATAGGTGCCATGAATAATAATAATAATAAGGAGCAAATCCACAAAGGCCTTGGTGAGATTGATCACTTGCTATATTAAGTTCGATTGAGGCATTACTTTACTATACAAATTGAATACATCGAATAATAATGACCCGAAATGGATAACGAGGAATCTGAAGAACCTTTCTGTTAGAAAGAGCGATTGGTACAAAAGGAATAAGAATGGGGAAGTCAGTTTAGAAGTAGAATTCGTCCAACTAGTTAGAAATGTTAAAAAAAAATGATAAGGAGGGCAAAAGGAAACTATGAAGTTCGCACAGCATGGAAAGCAAAGACAAATCCTAAAAGTTTTATCTGTTATATCGAACAAAGATTAAGGAAAGGATAGGTCCATTAAAAACTGAGACAGGTCAGATAACTGACAACGATGAAGAGATGAGCAGTATTTGTAATAAATATGCTATCTAAGAATTTCTTGAAGAGGAACTTAATATTATGCCTTCTGCCGAACAAGTCTATGTGGGTTGGAAAGAGGATAGCTGACTAGTTTTGCAGTTACCAGGGAGGATCTTATTAAACAAATAGTGAAACTCAAGCCAAACAAATCCCCAGAGCCAGACGAAGTGTTTGCCAGGGTGTTAAAAGAAAAAAAAAGAAGAGCTTTCCGAGACGTTATAGAAACATAAATGTGAAGGTAACTTCAGAAGGCTTAACTGCAGTGTTGATACTTTAAATAAGCTATTAATATCCTCTTTGTTATGTCCTTTCTTCCACTTGTACACATCTATCATATCACTCCAAAAACTTCGCCTCTCTAGAGAATGTAATTTGAGCTTTGTCACCCTTTCTTCGTATGACAGGATTCTAATTTGCGGGATTGACTTCGTCATCCTACTCTGGACGCGTCTTAGTGAATTTATATCCATTCTATAGTATGGCGACCACAACTGAACTTCATAATTTAAATGCAGTTTAGATTTCTCTAACAAGAGAAAACTATAGCAAAAAAACAACACCAAGTGTCTTAGTACTAACGCTTCGATAAATAAATCCCAGTGACCTATTTATTACGAACATTTATGCAATGATTTTTATTTTAAATTCTTACTAATCATAACTCTCAGATCCATTTCGCAATCCAACTTCCCAATCTCAACAGTATCTAGCTCGAATCTTCTAACTCTATCATCCAGCCTCAATTACCTAGTCTTAAAACCTTACATTTGTCAGCATTAAAATGCATCTGCCAGTCTTTTGACCATCTCATGACTCTGTCTTGAAGTGATAGTGAATGTTTTTCGGTGTTTATTTCCCTCCCAATTTTTGTATCATCGGCAAATCTGCAAATATTGTTGCTCAAACCTGAGTCTAAATCATTTATATATATTATGTATAACAGAGGTCCCAGGACCTCTGAATAATAATACCATTATGCCTTCTTAATCTTCATACACTCTTCATACAACACTTTCCCACTATGACTTAACCCCGTTCATATGCTCTTATTCCTGTGTTCACGTCTTACTCCAAGACCGTCTCCCCCCCATGCTCAGGAGTTGCTAATCTATTTCAGCAAAAAAAAATCTTAGCCTATTAAAACCAGCTTTTCGAAAACCTGGCACTTTAACAAAATAGTACTCATCTGTTCGTCACTATCAGTTAACTGACCTGTCTTACTTTTTATTAGACCTATTCTTTACCTAATCTTTGTTCGATATACCTGAGAAACTCTAAGATTTGTCTTTGCTTGCCCTGCTGTGCGAATTTAATAGTTTCCTTTTTAACATTTCTAACCAGTTGGACGAATTCTTGTTCTAAACTAACTTCCCCATCATTCTAAATCCTTTTGTACCAAGCTCTCTTTCTACCTATAAGGTTCATCAGATCTTTTGTTATTCATTTCGAGTCATTATTATTAGATTTATTAAATTTGTATGGTATACTACGTTCCTGTACTTTGCTTAGAATGATTATAAATAAATTTTATTCAGAATTCACATCGAAGTCCCTTTTTTACATCACCCAGCGCTGGCTGATGTAAAAAAGGGTCTCGCTCCAAAACCGGCACAGCCCTCATCGCCAGGACTTTTCAATATATTTCATCCAAAAATTTCTTAGGCCATTACAATCAGCTTTTCGAAAACTTGGCACTTTAACATTATTTTCTCCTATAAATCTATTCCATTCTAGGCTAAGACTGATTTCTTTGTGATCAATGTTCCCTAGCTCAGTCCCTATTTCGATGTCATTAATTTGTGTTTTCCTGTTAGTTGAAACAGTCTAAATATTAGTGCCACTCGTGGGTTCCTTATGTGTTGTTTAAGGAAGTAATCGTCAATTTATTCCAGAAAATGTTCTATTTCAATATTCCCTGTTCTTATAAGCCGTTTATTCCGCTAAAATTAGTCACCCATGACACAAATACCGTTTGACCTAGATGCTCTAGATATCTCATCCCATAGATGCTTTGCTTCTATTCTGTCTAAGTTTGGTGGCCTGTATATAACTATAACTCCTATTTAAGATTTTTAGTTTTTCATTTAATTCTAGCGAAATGGTTTCTGTGTGGCTCAGTATTGGTTCGCTCTTTGAGACTACATTTCAAATTGTCCCTAACATATATTGCTGCTCCTCCTCGTCCAATGTATCCATCTGTTTGAAATAGTTTAAATCTGTTTATATGATATTCAGCTAAAAGTTCTCTGTTTTCTACATTCATCATTGTTTCCGTAAGTACAATAATATATATTGTTTCCGTGCAGACAAGAGCATTTAAATAGTTTATTTTGTTTCTTAGATTCCTACTGTTCGTGTAATATATCTCAAGTGTATTGTTATTTGAGGCCTTTCTTCCCTGTTAATTTTGCCATTTTTTTTCCCGCCGACAAATAAATATATTGCCTACTTTCTCCATATAAATTCCCATACCACTAGCTTCTAACAGTTTAAACCCAAACTAACCCCTCCAACCACAGGTTCCGACGAGTTGGCAACAGCAACAGCCCCATCTCCTGATAAATGCACCCCATCCCAAGCATACATTTTATTTCTTCCATGGAAATGTTCTCAGATATCAACGTTTGATATTGCATTTGATTAACAATATGTGCCCAGTTAGCAATTGACATCAAGTGCCCTGGACACCTATTTACTCCCAACTACCTTTCTTGGAAGAATGCCACATATGATCAGGATTCCTCCTTTGCTCCTATTTGATTCTACTGATGTCTTAAACCTCTGTATCAGTGTCTTACCCCAGACTCGTCCTACATCATTTCCACCTGCCCTGATACAAATATTGGGTTTGTTCCTATTTCTTGCCATCATATTTTTCATGTTATTTACTATATCACCAATTCCTGCCCCTGGATAGCAAACCCTAAACCTGTTATCCCTATCTCTGGCACAAAAAGCTTATCTGGAAATCTCCTACTACCAAAAATCGCTTATCTACTTCCTTTACTTAATGATCAGCTTGAGGGACTTGCGTTCCCTTCGCTGCCTTCACTTACGAGCGAACTGCAGTCTCTGTACAGCACTCGTTTTGCAGCACGGCGAATGAGTTGGAAGTCTTTATGACATCTGAAGGCGTCCTCGTCAGAGTCTTCTTAAGACCCATGTCCCCTACGATATTCCAAGAAGTAGAACCTCTCCTGCTGCTCTCCTCCCGTGCTTCCTCTTGACGTTGTTTCATCTGCCTAAGCTCCTCCCGCAGGGACTCCAACTATCTCCTAAGGTCTCCTTATATCTCCCTCACTAGCACCAGTTTAATAACTATACCTTAAATTTTTAGTATCAAGACAATTGGAGCTCCAGCTAACACACTGTGACTGACTGCGTCTGACTAATTGGTTCCACAAATCAACAGCCCTATTACAGAACCAGTATATACCCAGAATGTTAAATATATAAATGATTTAGATTCAGGTTTGAGCAGCAATATTTGTAAGTTTGCCTCCTGAGTTTGCAAAACTCAGGATGGAAATAACACGGAAAATAGAGATAGATAGATATGATACAGATACAATCCATTCTCCTGGACTGTATGGGTCATGAACAACAGACCCTACGCGCTTGAGACCGTAGAACTATCATCTCGGCTGTGAGCCGATCGAGCAGATACCTCCTAACCTCATCTTTGGTATTTTCAATATCTTCCGAGTCTGCTTGGTTTATCGCCACCCCTCTTAGTTCAGGGACCTTTCCATGCTCTATTGTAAAGAATTCCTACAATCATCATTCTTGTTGAGTTCTTTACACACCTCCTTGTCATTTTCTGAGAACCCATTTTCTCAGTTTCATCAGCTGTTTCTTTCACTATTGTTTTCCTCCTGATGTAGCTGTATAGCAGTTTTGGTCTTGGCTATTGTTACCGTCACTTTTAAACTGCCTCTCCGCTTCTGTTTTCACACTGAGGTACCCATTTCTCGCCCACTGGTATCCCACTCCTTGCTCTCTGGTATCCTGTTATTTATGTAGTTTCTACATGACCTTGAGCTTAGCTGCCTTCCTTGTCTACATAGCTGACTGAACCCCGGATTCACCTTTTGCTTCTCGGTCTTTTCTTTCTGGGCCGGGATAAGCCTGTTTTCTGCCTCTTGACACTTATAGGTGAAGTCCATCATGTCTTTTACATACTTTCCTCTGAGCTCTGTATCCCATGGTATTCCTATTATACATTTTCTAATATCATACAGGGAGCACCCTTCGGTTTCAAGTCATTTACTTTTCGTTTTTTTTCCTTGGATGGGTTAAACCTAATTCCACCAGGTGCTGAAATGTTAAGACACTGTGGTTACTCATTCCAATGGGGGATTCTGATATGACTTTACTTATATCTGATTCGTTCAGGGTGAATACAACATCAATCAACTTGAGAATGGTCCAGGACGGACCGAAACGTCGTCCTCCCTTTACCTTCTAGTGTGTGGTCTGGTCAACATACTTTAGCCACGTTATTGTGACTCATCGCCTGCAATACAACATCAAGTCTGGCTGGCTCATTATTTCCCCTCATTCCTGTGGGCCCTTTGCCATGTTGGCATAGAAAGTTTCTTTTCTCCACATCTAATAGTTTACCTCTCCTTGTACTGCCCCTCTGTGTCGTTCTCTATTTTCCCAGTCTATCTTTCTATAGTTGAAGTCACCCATGATCAACAGCTTAGATCTTTTCCTGCTGGCAACAGAAGAACAATCTTCCTCTATTACGTTAATGGTTACCATGCTATTCATGTCATACTCCCATTTGGGGGTTGGGAGGCAGAGGTTTCCCTGATTTCCTTCTCTCTCCAATGTGCTCCATTCTTGTGTCTGCTGCCCTCATTCTCTCGTCACTTGTCATATCTCTCTGAAGGAAATCCTTTCGTTACATGGAATAGTCTGCTTCTCCTTGCTAGAAGTTCCTATTTTGTGATCTCGTTCATGAATACTACCTTTATCACTCAATCACTGTCTTTGTACTGGAAAACCATTTCTATATTTTGTTCAACCCTCTCCATCTGTACCCCCACTACAGATCACTGTCACTGCAGCTTTGCCCTTATCTCTCCACCTGGCTGGAATCGTTTTGTTCCTAAATACCTACTACGACTATTTTTCTCTCTATCAGCTGACTAGTACATCTTGCTGCTCCCTGAGCAGTGGCTGCTTTCATGACAATTTCTTTTACTGCAGCTTCTGAGCTTTTTCTGATCATATCTGCAAATGAGGCTTGTACTGTAGAAGTCCTGATATATTTCCAATTTTCTGAAAGGTGGTTGAGGTCTGGTGCTGAGGAGGGTTCTCTTTCAGGCTCATCCTTTGCTGCCATCATGTAGGTTGGTTATTGTCTCTCAGTTCTTCGCTGAATTTGAACGATCATCTCCTTAACACTGGTTAACCTTGTCCCCACACCCCCACCTGTGTATTGGTGGCTCCCTTCCATGTTTGTTCTCTATTCCAATGCGTAGGTATTGGGATGTGGGAGGGTTGGACAAGGGTGCGTGTGCGTATTTAATATTTATTCCTGCAGAATCGGGTTTTGGACCCCACCTTTTAACCAATCTATTTTTCCTCTGTGCACACATACAGATCCCCAGGATGTAGCTCATAGCGCTAACTCCCAGGTACCTATTTACTGTTAGGTGAACAGGCACATCAGGGTGAAAGAAACTCTGCTTATGTTTTTCTGCTCATCAGGAACCACCGCGACTACGAAACCTTGAAGGAAATTCTACCAGATTACCAACATCGGGGAACTGGGATTAGGAAACCCATTCTCTTGTAACACCCAGACATCTCCCCCCGAGATCGGCCACTCCGCCTACGGCTGACTGGCCGATACCTGCTGACTCCTGTAGCACTCAGCTGAGAGCGACGTGTGTACCCCATCGACGTGTGTATTGTCTTCAATGCGATTGGCGCGTCCGCGTACCTCAATCCCACATCTCCTGGATCAGCTATTGATACAGGTAATGATTCCAAGAGCCCCCA
>WNGS01063324.1:0-11139 GCA_020271785.1 Procambarus virginalis | reverse complement strand
CCTAGTCTGGTGGCAAACCTTTGAACCTTTTCCAGTTTAGTCTTATGCTTGACTAGATAGGGACTCCATGCTGGAGCCGCATACTCCAGGATGGTCTGACATATGTGGTATATAATGTTCTGAAAGATTCCTTACACAAGTTTCCAAAGGCCGTTTCTTATGTTAGCCAACCTGGCATATGCTGCTGATGTTATCCTCTTGATATGAACTTCAGGGGACAGGTTCTGGCGTGATATCAACCCCCAGGTCTTTCTCTCTCTCTGACTCTTGAAGTATTTCATCTCCCAAATGGTACCTTGTATCTGGTCTCCTGCTTCCTACCCCTATCTTCATTACATACATTTGCTTGGGTTAAACTCTAACAGCCATTTGTTCGACCATTCCTGCAGCTTGTCCAGGTCTTCTTGAAGTCTCAAGCTGTCCTCCTTTGTCTTAATCCTTCTCATAATTTTGGCGTCGTCAGCAAACATTGAGAGGAATGAGTCTATACCCTCTGGGAGATCATTTACGTGTATCAGAAACAGGATAGGTCCAAGTACAGAGCCCTGTGGGACTCCACTGGTGACTTCACGCCAATCTGAGGTCTCAACCCTCACTGTAACTCTCTGCTTCCTATTGCATAGGTATCCCTTATCCACTGGAGCGCCCTACCTGTTACTCCTGCCTGTTTCTCCAGCTTATGCATCAACCTTTTATGGGGTACTGTGTCAAAGTTCTATGGGGTACAGTGTTCATGTGTTGTGTGTGTGTGTGTGTTGTGTGTGTGTGTGTGTGTGTTTGTGTGTGTGTGTGTGTGTGTGTGTGTGTGTGTGTGTGTGTGTGTGTGTGTATGTGTGTACTCACCTATTTGTACTCACCTATTTGTGCTTGCGGGGGTTGAGCTTTGGCTCTTTGGGCCCGCCTCTCAACTGTCAATCAACTGGTGTACAGATTCCTGAGCCTACTGGGCTCTATCATATCTACATTTAAAACTGTGTATGGAGTCAGCCTCCACCACATCACTTCCTAATGCATTCCATCCGTTAACTACTCTGATACTGAAAAAGATCCTTCTAACGTCTCTGTGGCTCATGTGGGTACTCAGTTTCCACCTGTGTCCCCTTGTTCGCGTCCCACCAGTGTTGAATAGTTTATCCTTGTTTACCCGGTCGATTCCCCTAAGGATTTTGTAGGTTGTGATCATGTCTCCCCTTACTCTTCTGTCTTCCAGTGTCGTAAGGTGCATTTCCCGCAGCCTTTCCTCGTAACTCATGCCTCTTAGTTCTGGGACTAGTCTAGTGGCATACCTTTGGACTTTTTCCAGCTTCGTCTTGTGCTTGACAAGGTACGGGCTCCATGCTGGGGAAGCATACTCCAGGATTGGTCTTACATATGTGGTGTTCAAGATTCTGAATGATTCCTTACACAGGTTCCCGAACGCTGTTCTGATGTTAGCCAGCCTCGCATATGCCGCAGACGTTATTCTTTTTATGTGGGCTTCAGGAGACAGGTTTGGTGTGATATCAACTCCTAGATCTTTCTCTCTGTTCGTTTCATTAAGTACTTCACCTCCTATTCTGTATCCTGTGTCTGGCCTCCTATTTCCACTGCCTAGTTTCATTACTTTGCATTTACTCGGGTTGAACTTCAACAGCCATTTGTTGGACCATTCACTCAGTCTGTCTAGGTCATCCTGTAGCCTCCTACTATCGTCCTCCGTTTCAATCCTCCTCATAATTTTTGCATCATCGGCAAACATTGAGAGAAACGATTCTATACCCTCTGGGAGATCATTTACATATATCAGAAACAGTATAGGTCCAAGGACTGACCCCTGCGGGACTCCACTCGTAACGTCTCGCCAATCTGAGACCTCACCCCTCACACAGACTCGTTGTCTCCTGTTGCTTAGTTCTCCTGTATCCAACGAAGTACCTTCCCTTTCACTCCAGCCTGCATCTCCAGCTTTTTCACTAGCCTCTTGTGTGGCACTGTATCAAAGGCTTTCTGACAATCCAAAAATATGCATTCTGCCCACCCTTCTCTTTCTTGCCTTATTTTTGTTGCCTGGTCGTAGAATTCAAGTAACCCTGTGAGGCAGGACCTGCCATCCCTGAATCCATGTTGATGCTGTGTTACAAAGTTCTTTCGCTTCAGGTGTTCCACTAGCTTTCTTCGCACAATCTTCTCCATCAGCTTGCATGGTATGCAGGTTAGGGACACTGGCCTGTAGTTCAGTGCCTCCTGTCTATCCCCTTTCTTGTATATCGGGACTACGTTAGCTGCTTTCCAAATTTCTGGCAGTTCCCCTGTTGCCAGTGATTTGTTATACACTATGGAGAGTGGGAGGCACAGTTCTTCTGCTCCTTCCTTTAGTATCCAAGGGGAGATTCCATCTGGGCCTATAGCCTTTGTCACATCCAACTCTAGTAAACACTTCCTTACTTCCCCGCTGGTAATCTCAAACTCTTCCAGTGGTTCCTGGTTAGCTATTCCCTCTCTTATCTCTGGGATTTCTCCTTGCTCTAAGGTGAAGACCTCTTGGAATTTCTTATTCAGTTCCTCACACACTTCCTTGTCGTTTGTAGTGAATCCTTCTGCCCCTATCCTTAATTTCATAACCTGTTCCTTTACTGTTGTTTTTCTCCAGATGTGGCTATGCAGCAATTTAGGCTGAGTCTTTGCCTTGCTTGCGATGTCATTTTCGTATTGTCTTTCTGCCTCTCTTCTCATCCTGACATATTCGTTCCTGGCATTCTGGTATCTTTCTCTGCTCTCCAGTGTCCTGTTATTCCTATAGTTTCTCCATGCCCTTTTTCTTTGCTGCTTAGCTAGCCTACATCTCTGATTAAACCATGGGTTTCTCATCTTCATTTCACTGTTTTCCTTTTGGGCTGGGACAAACTTGTTTGCTGCATCCTTGCATTTTTTCGTGATGTAGTCCATCATATCTTGGGCCGTCTTTTCCCTGAGCTCTGTTTCCCATGCTATATCTGTTAGGAATTTCCTTATCTCCTCATAGTTTCCCTTTCGGTATGCTAACCTTTTGGTTTCGGTATCCCTCCTCGAGTTCAATAACCCTTCTTCAATCAGGTACTCAAACACCAATACAATGTGTGTGTGTGTGTGTGTGTGTGTGTGTGTGTGTGTGGAGAGAAAGAAAAATAGTAGTAGAAACAGTTGATTGACAGTTGAGTGGCAGGCCAAAAGAACAGAACTCAACCCCCACAAGCAAAACTAGGTGAATACACACACACAGAGGAGGTGTGTGTGGGGGGGGGGGCAGAAGGTCCAAAGGTATACCATTACACAAGTCCCAGGACTTAGTAGCATGAGTTATGAAGAATGGCTGTGGGAATTGCACCTCACGTCGCTGGAAGACAGACGAGTTTGGGGAGACATGATCATCACACACAAAATTCTCTTGGGAACTGACAGGGTGGATAAAGAAAGACTATTTAGCACGGGTGGTACACACACAAGGGAGACACAGGTGGAAGCTGAGTACACAAATGAGCCACAGAGACATTAGACTTTTTCTGTGTTAGTAAATGGAATGTGTTATGATCCCGGATAGCTGAGAATCGAGTCTACCTTGAGAGTTATTCTGCATGACCTGACCTAAATAAGAGGTCACAGAAATATAGACATGAAGATACATACGTAAAACAATTGGGTAAATTTGACAGACAGTTTAAGAGTATGGGCAGTGATCAAGAATAGAAATGAAGGACTTGACATGAGATGTCGAGAGTTTGTGAGGAAGGTAGGAGGCTCAAGGCAGGGGTCTTGACCTCACTCGAGTAGCTGATGTTGTGGGAGCAAGATGCAGTGTCTGTGAGCTCCTGGTAACAGAGGAAGAATATCATGTTACGTGCTCCACCAAGAGGAGAATTAGTCAGGCGTTCTTGTATGAAGCCTGGGGACGACTCAGTGCTCGAGCTAGGAAGGAAAGAAGCCCAGTAGAGGAGTTTAAATATCGATTTTGTGGGCTGAGCAGCGAGCTAACATCCGATCCTGGGGTCAGGGCGTGCCCTGTACATTTACTCTGTGGTAAGCTCATTTTAAGCCAGTTTACAGTGATGACCTATAGTTGATCGTAGCATGTGTCTGTTGATATGTTAGGCATGTTTTGATAAGGCAGAAGGCCTAAATAAGAGAGTAAAGATGGAGGAACTTCCTGGAGGGCGGAGCAACGTCCAACCACTCCTACCGCTGGTGGGCGACTGAGTGAGAGGGCCGCCCAGGAAGCGGAGGGCTCCCAGGGAGGGCAGAAAATGGACCAGCCCAAACGTGGGGGAGTCACCTCACAGCATGTAGAAAGCAGGAAGATGTCAAATGAAACATTTATTGTGTGTGATTCATTTTGTTTATGTGTTTATAGAGGAACACTTTTATTGGCGTGTCGATGGGTTGCAGGTTTGTCTAGGGAAGGAGTTGCTGTGAACTTATAGCCAGCAGAGAGGGAGTAGTTGATGAGACTCCAAGGTTGTGGAAGGTACTGAGCTCTGTGGAGGAGCAGCCATGTAGTGAGGAGCAGACCTCAAGCTGTGAGAAGAAGAGCAGTGGAATGAAGTTTCATATGCTTCTGTAATACCAGTGGTGAAGCACCATTGTTGCACAAGGAAGACTTCATTGTGTAGCAGCCGGGAGAGCTGCGGAGGACCCTGGTAGACGGTTCTAGGAAAACCTGAAGATATCAGGGTAGTGAACTTCCAGATGTGGAAAGGAGGTTCTTAGTGACTACTTGTAATTCCTGAGCCAGTAGGCTCAGGAATTTGTACACCAGTTGATTGACGGACCGATTGATGGACCAAAGAGCTGAATCTCAACCCCTGCAAGCACAACTAGGTGAGTACATACACACCAAGAGCAGACTTGGGTATGAACTAGACCTTAATAATGAGATGAAGTCAATATTGGGGAGTCAATTGTCCATGTAATTCTACACCAGGGCGAGCGTGGGAGCGCCGTTCGACGTGGCCCGGTAGCAACGCTCCTCTTGGTCGTGGAACATAAGTAGGTATCAATGCTCCTTAACGTCACGGAGCGTCGGCAGGTGTTCGTGTTACTGTTACGTTACACTTCTTTATAAACACAGTGCCCTGGAATCCGGGGCTGAGGCCGAATGCATGGCCATGTTGCACATTTCTTTAACAAAAGTCTCCTGTGTTTCATGATATATACATTATTCTCTCTTTGTTGTGTCTCGATCTTTCACCTTCTAGTTCTCTAAAGTTATCTTAAGCACCAAGATATCCCGATCTTCCAGGATATCATACATTTCTTGGTTATTTTTCGTGAATGACTGTAATTTTGTAGGTATATATATATATATATATATATATATATATATATATATATATATATATATATATATATATATATATATATATGTCGTACCTAGTAGCCAGAACTCACTTTTTGGCCTACTATGCAAGGCCCGATTTGCCTAATAAGCCAAGTTGTTTTCCTGAATTAATATATTTTCTCTATTTTTTTTCTTATGAAAAGATAAAGCTACCCATTTCATTATGTATGAGGTCAATTTTTTTCATTGGAGTTAAAATTAACGTAGATATATGACCGAACCTAACCAACCCTACCTAACCTAACCTAACCTATCTTTATAGGTTAGGTTTGGTTAGGTAGCCGAAAAAGTTAGGTTAGGTTAGGTTAGGTAGGTTAGGTAGTCGAAAAACAATTAATTCATGAAAACTTTGGCCTATTAGGCAAATCGGGCCTTGCATAGTAGGCTGACAAGTGCGTTCTGGCTACTAGGTACGACATATATATATATATATATATATGTCGTACCTAGTAGCCAGAACTCACTTTTTGGCCTACTATGCAAGGCCCGATTTGCCTAATAAGCCAATTTTTCCTGAATTAATATATTTTCTATAATTTTTTTCTTATGAAATGATAAAGCTACTCATTTCATTATGTATGAGGTCAATTTTTTTCATTGGAGTTAAAATTAACGTAGATATATGACCGAACCTAACCAACCCTACCTAACCTAACCTAACCTATCTTTATAGGTTAGGTTAGGTTAGGTAGCCCAAAAAGTTAGGTTACGTTAGGTTAGGTAGGTTAGGTAGTCGAAAAACAATTAATTCAGGAAAACTTGGCCTATTAGGCAAATCGGGCCTTGCATAGTAGGCCAAAAAGTGAGTTCTGGCTACTAGGTACGACATATATATATATATATATATATATATATATATATATATATATATATATATATATATATATATATATATATATATTATATATGCAAGAGGAGGCAAGTCACTAGCCTCATCAGTCACTAGGGCAATAAATAATTTCCCCAGAGCTGACAACTTGATCCCCATCCCTCCTCAACGCAAAAACCGTCGTGGAAGACCCAAGAGTTCCAATGATAATTTTAAGCTTGGAACACAAGTGACCAAGAAAATTGAAGAGGGCAACACAGTAGGGGCAATTAGGTTACTTACCAGTGAAGAAACAATCGCCCCTAGAGATACAGCAACTGCCGACTCACTGAGAGAGAAGCACCCTCCCAGAGAACCATGGGAACCCACTGCTCGGGACACAAATGCCCCAGACATGGGACCTCTATTCCTCCAAGCATCAGAGGTATACAAAGCCATCATGTCATTTCCACCAGGCTCAGCAGGGGGATACACTGGAGTAAGACCTCAGCACCTCAAGGAGATGACAAACCCAGTTCTCGGCGAAGTTGCCGAGACACTGCTGTCAGAGATCACGAAGTTTGTCAACGACTGTCTCTCCGGGTTGATCCCAGATACAATTAAACCGTTCTTCTTCGGAGCATCCCTTTGTGCCCTTAAGAAGAAGGATGGTGGAGTCAGACCCATTGCCGTGGGCAACACACTTCGGCGCCTTGTTGCTAGGGCAGCTGTCAGAAAAATCAGCATAGACGCTGCAACGATGCTTCGACCCCATCAACTAGGTTTTGGTGTCCCCCATGGCTGTGAAGCAGCAGCTCATGCAGCACGAGCCTATATCAAGGACCTCCCAGTAAATAAGGCATTAATTAAATTAGACTTTAAAAATGCCTTCAACCAGGTAAAAAGGGATGTGGTACTGGAAGCAGTTCGAACCAGCTTTCCTTGTCTACTTCCTTTCGTTTCAGCAGGGTACAGTAGGGAATCGACACTGTTGTTTGGGGAACATGAAGTTGTTTCCGCAGAAGGTGTCCAGCAGGGAGACCCACTTGCCCCTTTTCTTTTCTGCATGGCAGCTAAGGAGGTCACAAGTAGGTTGTCCAGCGAATTCAACATCTGGTTCCTGGACGATGGCACCCTGGCAGGGACACAGGAATCCCTGCTAGGAGATCTTCAGCTAGTGAAATCTAGGGGAGAGGAGTTAGGCCTTACACTAAATCCATCAAAGTGTGAAATCATCTCGTCCAACCAACCAATCATAAATGCAGTACAAATCTTATTGCCAGGAGCCCAAGTGATCGCTCCCACCGACAGTGTGCTGCTAGGGGCACCTCTGGGCTCGAACGCCATTGAGGTAGTCCTCGAAGAAAAGCTTAAAGACCTGAGGAGGATGGAGGCGCGAATAGGGGCTTTGGATGCTCATGATGCGTTGTACCTTCTTACAAGGTGCCTGGCCTTGCCCAGACTTACCTATTTCCTCAGGTGTGCTCCTTCTTTTGACAGCCCAAAATTAACGGAATACGATTCACTCCTAAAGACAATAACTATGAAAGTGTTAAACCTCTCCCTGCAAGATGACCAGTGGGACCAAGCAACGCTCCCAGTTAGACTCGGGGGTATAGGTATTCGCAAGGCGACACAGTTAGCATTGCCGGCATTCTTATCCTCGACCAGTGCTACAAGTGAATTAGTGAAGGAAATACTACCAGAATACCTAAGGAACTCCATTGGGATTCGTGATCCCAAATTTGTGGAAGGAGCTGGTCGGTGGGACACACTCGCCAATTCACACACCCGACCAACTTGTCCAAACGACGGTAAACAGGCCAAATGGGATAGCCCCATAGTGGAGAACATCGCCAAAGCATTGCTGGACGTAGCTTCTCAGAAGGACAGAGCGCGTCTCCTAGCTGTGCAAGCCCCCCATGCTGGGGACTTCCTGTTGGCAGTCCCTAATTCCGCCTTGGGCACCCGCCTGGATCATCGGGCCCTAAGTATTGGTGTTGCTCTGCGCCTTGCCGCCCCTATCTCCACCGAGCACCGGTGTATTTGCGGCCAGGCACGGGCAGACCAATACGGCAGCCATGGTCTCATCTGTCGTAAGACACAGGGAAAGATTGCCAGACACGAGGCAGTCAATGACATCATCAAGAGAAGTTTGGCTACAGCTGGGTGTCCAGCACAAAGGGAACCCCAGTTGTGCAGACCTGACAACAGCCAAAAACGCCCAGATGGAGTCACCCTGCAGCCATGGAGGGAAGGTAAACAGGTCGTATGGGATTACACCTGTGCATCTACATTGGCTGATACCTATTTACGTTACAGCTCAGCGGAGGGAGGTGGGGCAGCCACCTTCAGGGAGACCCAGAAAATCCACAAGTACAGAGACCTAGAACGTTGTTACAGGTTCGTGCCGATAGGCTCAGAGACTCTGGGCGCCTGGGGTAAATGTGCACTCAAGTTTTTAAAGGAGGTTGGTGAGGAACTCATTGGGAAAACTAGAGACCCACGAGCAGCCAGTTTCCTGTTCCAGCGCCTCAGTGTCGCAGTGCAGAGGGGAAATGCGTGCTGTATCCTGGGTACGCACCCAACCTCCGAGGAGCTGGACGAGGTCTTCGAACGCTGATTGTTTAATTGTTATATATTTGTGTGTGTGTGTGTGTTCTCTGTAAACTGTAGCATTGCAATAAAATAAAACAAAACATACAAAAAAATAATAGGGGTGGTAGGAGAAGAAAAGAATTAAGTATTCAGTGAGAATCCACAAGATCTTCTCTGAATGCTCTTTGTTTTCTTCTTCGAGGATGTGGGTCCCTGCAATTGCACCAGAGGTGGTACCCTAATATATATATATATATATATATATATATATATATATATATATATATATATATATATATATATATATATATATATATATATATATATATATACATTGTCACGGGGGGTGGGCCGGGGCTCTGCTAGCACTCGGCTGCTAGGGGCTCGAAAGGCCGAATACTCGGCCCCTCCGACTCCCGGGATTCACCGGAGTCTCCTTGGTCCCACAGGAGAGGACCAGCAATGCCCACCTCCGCAGGTCTTTGCTTCCACCACTGAAGGGGTGCCACTGACTCACCCTGGAAGCCCTTCAGTCAACCACGGGGAAACTGCTATCAGCAATTCCGGCCTAGACCCGTGGAGGAGTGAAGGAAGACTCGGGCTTACCTTATAACAATGACCTCCCTGAGTCTTGCCTGCCGCACAAAGAGCTTGCAGGAACTTCTTTCCCGCCTGTCTTCTCTATCTTTTCCTCAACAAGGTCGCCAGCTGGGTTATTATATCTGCACCCCAGCAATGCAGTTCAGTGGGTGTATTATTATATTGTTTGTTGCCAGTGTGTTGCTACTCCCAAGACAATGAGAAATTCTATAGGGAACGTGATGTCCCCTAAATGGTACTATGGTGACCCTCGTGTATGCTCAATAGAGAAATATAATAATAATAATAATGGAGGCACACTCAAACACAATAATAAAATGTGTGAATTTACTGATACGAATACATGATCACACATATGACTATAAGTGATATAAGAGAATGATAATAATAATAATAACTCTGGAGATTGTCAGCAACTCTTCTCTCACGTCCTCCAGACTCCTTCAACTGGGCAGATAGACAGGAGTCACGCACTCTCTCACAGAAGGGCCTCTTCACCACGTCGGCTCCTCTTCTTCACTGTCCTGCCATCCACACACACTGTCCTCTCTGACAGTCCTGGACATAAGCTGCCCTGCAGCCTATTCTGCTACTAAAGCCTTAATATCCTATTTCCACATATATAAGTGAATATAATGGCCTATCTAGCCTACTCTCACAAAGGGGTAATGGGAGGGAAAATGATCTACCTTAACAATCCTTGGCTCACGACGCCTGTCCCTCGATGGTGTGAGGGTCCTGTGCTTCCTGAGTCGATCCTCGGCGATCCAGGAACGTTCCCACAGGTCCTCAGGTGTCGTGAAGCCTTCGCGTCTTCGCCGTTCCAATCCCTGGGGTTCAGCTATCCCAATCCTGGTCCATCAATGGGCGCTGAGCTTATCACCATATTCACCCACACGTTCCTTCCACGAGGCGTTGCTCCTCGCCCTAGGAACGGTGTCGTCCCTCTAACAACCTCAGTGGTTGTGACCCGGTCACAGCTATGCCTGCCCGCCACACCTCTTCCAGGCCCTCACATCCAGCGTCGCCGCCCAGCGTCGTCACCGAATCTTTCCCAAGTTTGGCACTTCTCTGCTCAATCAACTTGGTTCCTTTTGCTTCCCAGAAGCGCGGGGTCTCCTATATATCAGGTGGGCTGCGATGGCTAGCTCTAATCCACTGAGAAAGGCCTGTTTAGCCTCCAATCCTTGAGAGCTGACCGAGATGCGTCCTCACGCTCCCACTGTCAGTCAAACTCTGACGTTGGCGACGCCCGGGGCACTCGGTGGCGTCACGGCGGGCTCTGATTGGTCGCCTGTGACCCGAGCTACCCAATCCGTACACGGCTTGGCGTCCATTCCAAAAGGTCATATCTGCAGTAGGGGATACTCTTTCATATAATCCGGGCGCCTCTTTCCCCTTACCTACAGACTTATAATGTAAGTTTCTCCTGCAGGGAGAGTCGATATGACTCTTATAGCAGGCAACGAAAGAGATAGGAGAGGGCACCGTAACATACCCCTCCCCTTAAAATAAGAGTCATATCGGTTATGAATCGGGGAGGGCATCTGCTACCACATTCTCCCTTCCTTTAATGTGCCTGATTTCTAGCCAGTACTCTTGTAATAGTAGGCCCATCGTCAGCCTTTGGTTCGTGTTCTTCATCCTGTGCACGAACGTCAAGGGGTTATGATCGGTGAACACTTGCCCGGTCTAGTACCTCCACCCACAAGACGTCGAAATGTTTCAGTGCCAGGATCAGGGCTAGGGCTTCCTTTTCCGCACTGTACTATAAGCCCTCTGG
>WNGS01063313.1:0-10402 GCA_020271785.1 Procambarus virginalis | reverse complement strand
AGGTGAGAGCTACGCTCATGATGTTCCGTCTTCCCAGCACTCTTTGTCATATAACGCTTTGAAACTACTGACGGTCTTGGCCTCCACCACCTTCTCACCTAACTTGTTCCAACCGTCTGCCACTCTATTTGCGAAAGTGAATTTTCTTATATTTCTTCGGCATCTGTGTTAGCTAGTTTAAATCTATGACCTCTTGTTCTTGAAGTTCCAGGTCTCAGGAAATCTTCCCTGTCGATTTTATCAATTCTGTTACTATTTTGTATGTAGTGATCATATCGCCTCTTTTTCTTTGGTCTTCTAGTTTTGGCATATTTAACCCCTGCACTGCGCAAAGCGCCTTTAGGTGCTCCGAGCATTGTGCTTTTTGGTTTTTAATTAGGCTTTATTTAATGTTTTTTAATTTTTTCGTTACTTTGTGTTTTGAAATGGAAAAAGTGGACTTTGGAAACATTTTGACATTAATTTTACCTGAATATTTATAAAAACTACAAAAATATGTCCTTGACAATTGTACCAAGACGTTTCTGCCGAAAACCAGTCATCCGTGAAGCGGTGTCCGGACCACGGTCACAGGCGGACACGGGGTTGGCGCTCTTGGTGGGAGGTGGAGACTTGCCCCACACTCTTCGATTTTGCACGTGGTGATAAAGGATATTGTGAATTTGTTCTCGATTGTTAACAGTGTCGAAGAAATGACTGAGGCGGTATGCCTAAGTGGTAGTGAGGAGGACAGACAAGAGGATAACAGACGGTTTGAAGTAGCAATTAACAGAAAGAAACGGAGAAATATGAACAGACAGCGAGACAGTGAGAGTGACGATGAAAATACAAAGAGACCAAAGAATGAGACCCTACTCATCAGGACTCAAGACAAGCCAGTTAATAGAAGGAAGAGGCTGTTGTTCCCTACAACATGCCAATTGAATTTCCACCAAAAGCTGGCGTGGACGGTACGTCTGGCTAAAGAATGTTTGGATTATGAACCACTCTTCAAGGAGGGCCTTCACTGGCCCTACATAACAGTTGGGACTGAACAGGCCGTGGAACGCCTCACGACGGTTGGTTTTGAAAATGTAGTGATGGTTCCCCCAGAAGAAGGTATGTTGCACACAAAGATCATAGTTTTCAAGTTTCCAACTTATTTAGATCCTGACTGTCTTCTTCTTAACAATGATAATGTTGTCTGGGCGAAGAGAAACATTGTCCGTGGTGACAAACAAAGCCAGATTGTTGCCTTGTGTGACAGTGTTCCCCCCCTTCTAATTCTCCCACGCCTGCTGTAAGAGTCATGTCCACTATTCCCGAGCGTTCTCTACGTTGCAGGCTTCAATTGAACATGTGTGGGAGAGAGTAGTATTCTCGATGAGCCGAGAAATTCGCGAAAGAAGAACATTTTGGCCTGTGGGATAGGCCCTTTAGGGAGCCAAAATGGCGCTGGCGAGTCTGTTCTCCCGCCAAAACTGTGTGACGTCAGTGGCGCCAGATTGGTCACCGTCAGCGACGTGGCACTGGGAGCCAATGAAAACCGACTTTGGAAAATGTGACGTCACATAGGCTGGGGGGTCCAGCCGTAGCGGCGCCTTGGCGCGATCAGTCTTTCACGACACGTCCGAGAGGCAGGACGTGCGATCGGTCATCCTGTCAGAGTGACGGATTTACCGAACTCCGGTGGATGTAAGCGTCTCCAGTTGTTAGCGCGCACTTTGTGAGGTCTTCCTGCAACCCCGATGTGGCTCAGATAAGGAATTGACAGAATATTGAGCAACAAGTGCTCCGGAACAGGTGCGTTGCAAGAAGTGGGCCAGGCATCGTCGCGTGTGACGTCCTTGGCAGTTCACCAGTATAAGAGACAGCTTAGTGGCCGGGCCAATCCACCGTGAGTGAATCGAGTTGACCACCTTGTCAACTTGGTTGAACGTGTGATCAACGATCCTGTCAAGTTTGACAGTAACCCCACCTTCGTGGAACCCTACGAGTCAACAGTTGGATGCAAGCACGTCGAGAAGTCTTCCCAAATACCTAGCGATATATCTAGACGACGAGGGAATTGACAGTGTTGTGAGCTTCAAGTGCTCTGAAGTCGGGTGCTGTGCGTGTGGAGCTTAAGCAGTAACGTCTGGGACGGCTGATAACTTCACAGTGACTTCGTAGTGGTGAGAGGCAGTTCCTCTGGGAGTACAGTGACAAGGACTATTTGGGAAACGTGCGACGACCGCCAGACGTAGGCTGGCTGCCGTAGTTGGGAGGAAAGTTGACGGCCAGGAGACCGACTTCAACCCTGCGACGTACTGTAGAGGAAGGAGCACGGACCTGCAGTGTACAGAAAGCGGCGAGACGCGAAAATCCTAAGGCGTTGGCTTGTGTTTCTGGAGGGTGTACGAGGCGAGAGCCTGGACCAGGAGCTACAACCCAACTGTCATCCTAGGATAGGTGAAGTAGGTGTTTACAGTTACCCTCCCATTTCCCCTTTAGTTAGCTATATATATACTTGTCAGAATATTTTATATGTCGTGAGCAAGTCTCACCTGAGTCTAAGTCACAGAGAGCACAGTGTGTGGTGAGGCTACCCAGAGCGCTCCCAGTATCAGTTTACATATATATCTCTGTGGGTGTGTGCAAGCACCAAGATTCATTAAGGAATTTACTGTGACTAATTCATTTCTTGTGATTATTATTATTATATATATTGGTAGTAAACCAGATTTGGTGTTAGGCTATTAGCCCAGAATTTATATAAATGCCTGTGTATGGATCTCCATGATTTATTGATATAAATGCCCGTGTATTGATCTCCATGATTTATTGATATAAATGCCTGTGTATTGATCTCCATGATTTATATATATATATGCCTGTAATTTGATTACTGTACATGCCTATGTACTATGCCTGTGTACTGAATAGTATCATATACGTGAAGTGATTGCCAGTGATAAATCTTTAAGAGAAAGTATAGATTTAAAGATGAGTTCAGTGATCAAGCGAGTGCATTCACAGTAAATATTATTAAGAATAGAGTAATCTTTTGGTACGGTGAAAAGTCACTGTGAGTGCAGTGTGAATAAGATATGAATGGTGAGACCAGTGAAATGGTGTATCGCAACCCAGTGAAATCATAAGTATGCCATGTGAATGTTAAATACAGTGTTTTGCGTGAAGTTAAATAAACGGGGATCGTGATAGAATTAGAAAACAAGTACTAGTCTTTTCTCACGGTCGCAAGGGCCCCGGTCAGCTGATATCTGACAGGTGACGCGTGGCGCTGCCGGGTGTTGCCATATCGGTGCGCTCCAGATTACTCTGCTACGGATTGAGCAGTTGTCATACATTGTTCCTGATACATTGATGCATATATATTTATCGTTGTCTTTTAAGTAAAATACCAAAACTCTTTGGTGTTTGATATCATCCCCTCCATTGATCTTGTGACCGTGTAAGGAAGTAAAACAGAGTGACTTGCCTGAGACCACACTATTTGAAATTGCTCTTACCACAATTACCACAATTACACCTCACCACTGCAGTGTTACTGGACACCTAAAAACACCAGTTGGCGACCTTGAAGGCTGTGTAAGAGTTCTGTGTCGGGGCGGGCCACAGATTGAGGGAACGATCTGTGCCTCCACTCATCTTGCAACTTAAGGCCGGTTGTGAGATCGACTGGGGTACTCTCCGGGGCGTGCAGTGGAGCCTAGAGGATCGAGGGAAGACCCGTAGAACGACGGTGAGTAAGGGTATTGTCGGAGCAACCACCTGGAGAGGAGATCCAGTCTACCGTTGCTTTAACCCTTCACTAACAAGAACCGTGAC
Source organism: Procambarus virginalis (assembly GCA_020271785.1). Classification (NCBI taxonomy): domain Eukaryota; kingdom Metazoa; phylum Arthropoda; class Malacostraca; order Decapoda; family Cambaridae; genus Procambarus; species Procambarus virginalis. The sequence goes on along the minus strand of WNGS01063313.1, from coordinate 6,592 downwards.
ACCCCGACACTTGGTAAAGGGTGAGGCGCTAGAGAAAATTTTTGTGCAAGGACTAGGCTATAGGAACGTTGCAAAATACGTTGAGGAGCCCATACTGTGTATGAAGTGCTCACGTTGGGGACATATGGCATGGAAATGCCAGTTTGACCCCAGGTGTCGGTATTGTGGGAAAAAACATGACTCACAAGAGTGTAGAGTCAAGATTGAAAGAAGTGAAAAAATCGTACCATTTTGTTGCAACTGTCGAGGCAGCCACAATGCTGGTTCCTCTCTATGCCCCATGAAGCCTCATCTGAAAGAGACTAGGACGGGTCCTGCAAGCAGGATAGATGTGTCCTCGCAGCAAGGAAAGATTGTGCAAGAGGAACTTGGAGGAAACAGCTGGAAGCCAACGACAGCCCCTATGATCAATGTGTGGGAGAAAGGGACGGAGAAAATAAAGGCGAGCCTAGGGAAGTAAATCAGGCAGTGGAAAAACTGAAACCTTGTGAGGACAAGGTTCAGGACAATATGGTCACCTCTGAGGTAGGTAATCAAATTTTGGAGTATCTAAAAAAACTAGATAAGAGGATTGAGGCATTGGAAAAATTGGCTATGGAAGGTAGACGGGGTGAAGATGGTGGTGAAACAGGACGTGTAATTGAAAGTAAAACAGGACGTGAAATAGAAAGTGAAAAGTGCGTAGAAGAAAGTAATGATGTGCATGACGTAACGATGATAGAGGATAGTCAGGAGCATACACTTTCTAGTAGTGTTAGCGGTGTTCAACCTCCTGTTGTGACAAATGTTGAAAGATCGGTTAAAGTAAAACGGTATACAGAAATAACAAAGAAAATAGATATGAATAATATTACCTTCGATGTTAGTAGTAGTTGTGCAAGTGAGGAGAAAGAAAAAATGTTACGGTGTTGGAAGAAGTTTCTAAGGTACTCTCGTATCTAATGGAATGTGACGGGCAGGGCAAAGGTAGTTTTATTATTAATCATGGATGAAAGTAAATTGAGAATATTATCTTGGAACGTTAATGGATTAAAAACTAGAGCGGTGGATGTACACTATTATACTCTTAGAGAGGATATTGACATAGTAGCACTCCAGGAAACTGGGGATAGGGATGGTAGCATTCTGAGGCTAAATGGCTATAGAGGTTTTCACTTATATGCTGATGGAGGAACTAGGGGGGTCTCATGTTATGTCAAAAGTACCATACCTGTCGAGATAACTGGAATCCCTCAGAGATATAGAGGTATTGAAAGTATTTGCTTGCGGATACAATTAAAGGACCGAGAGTTAAATTTCATTAATCTATACATCTCTGATAGCTCCCTTGATTTAAGATACTTGCCAGATTCCTTCTTTTCTGAAGATACACTTGTGGTAGGGGATTTTAATGCCAGACATCCAGCTTTAGGATCAAGGGGTAAAGCAAATAGGAATGGTTGCAGATGGTACCAGTTTTTGCAGGAACATGAAGATGTTCAGCTGCTGGGCGAGCCCTATCCTACTCATTTGAGGGGAGGGAGATTAGATTATGCTTGTTTGATAAATGCTGAGGGCATAGAGGGGAATTGTCTTACTGTGGATGAAATGCTAAGTGATCATTTTGCATTACAAATACAGCTTAAAATAGATAAAAAGCGTGCCTGCCTTCAGAGGAAAAGGATAAAGTTTAATGAGGGAGAATTAAGGGGTCTTGTTGGCCATATTAAGTCTTGGTATGATACTTATAAGCCAGTTTCGGCAGAAGCATTTTATGAAGATTTAATTAAGGAGGTAGATGTATTTAATGCAACATTGAACCGGAAAACATCTAGTATAAAAAAGCATCCCCCCAGAAAAGAAAATTATACACATGACGAGATGCTTAAGGGGTGGACATTAACAATGAGGAGAGCTCACAGGAATTGGAATAGGAATGGTAGGACTGAGGAAGGGAAGAATGCTTTACTGGCAGTTGCTAGGCTGTGTGGGGAGAAGAGAAAGGAAATTAGGAGCAAGTATTGGCAGGAGTTTGCAGAGAAAGTTGGGAGTAACAGAAACTTGAAAGAAATCTGGCAAGACGTAAATAAAATAAGGGGTAAAAAGCATAATTTTGTTGCACATCCTGACCCGCAAAGAATTGCAAATGGTCTCGTAAATAAATGGGCGGAAGCTGCCAAACTTAGTTCATTACCCGCTGTAACGAGAGAGTCATTAGATTCTTGGAAAGATCTAAGAATGGATTTTATACTTACAGCAGGTAACAGTGGTGATGTCACTTGCACAGGTATTACCAGAGAAGAACTAATAACGGCGATTAAAGTTGGGAAATCTACCGCCCCTGGGGAGGATGGAGTAACTTATGAAATACTTAATGAACTTGCCATTATGACGAAAAGCCCACTCTTAGACCTCTTTAATATTAGTTATAAAGAGGGCAGTATTCCCAGTAAATGGAAAAAAGCTATGATCATCCCTATCCCTAAAGCCAATGGAGAGTACAGACCTGTGTCTTTAACCTCGTGTTTTTGTAAAATGATGGAGAGGATCATTTTAAATAGACTTTTATATATAATAGGTGATCAGCTGTCTAGTAATTTGTTCGGGTTCCTCAAAGGAAAAAGTACCTCTGATTGTATTATTAAATGTCTAGCTAATGAAAATGATTATTATAGAATTTTTATTGATTTACAAGGAGCTTTTGATAAAGCCAACAAAGAGGTTATTTTATATGAATTAGCTGGTCTTGGTGTTAAAGGGAGATTATTGCGCTGGATAGGGGATTATCTTTATGAAAGGAGGGCTCAGGTGTGAGGTCCTTTTGAACTCGGCACACCTCAGGGAGGCGTGTTGAGTCCCACCCTGTTTAATGTACTAATGAATAAGATAGCATCTGAGAGATACTCAAATGGGGTAACTCCAATCATATATGCCGATGATATTTTGTTTCAGGGCAAAGATATTTCAAAGGTTCAAACAGTGTTGGACAATTTCGGATACCTGTGTCACATATGGGACTGGTGGTTAATGAAAACAAAACTAAGTTTGAATGTAGAAGTCGGAGGCCCATTATATTGAAAATAAACGGTAAAAATATAGAGAGAGTTAATATATATAAATATTTAGGCATATATGTTGGATATACCCATGAGAGTTTGGAAGCTGAGATGAACAGACTGTTGGGTCAATGTCGGAAGAGATTACAACCTCTGAAGGCCTTGGCATGCTGTGGAAAGGGAGTGGGAGTCCCTGTGCTACGAATGATATACTTGAGTACTGTAAGATCTCTTATTGATTATGCTGCACCTGTCATTTCTTGTTTTGGTAAAGGTAGGATGGGCAAGTTGGAGAAGGTACAAAATGAAGCCATGAGAATTATCTTAGGATGCCCAAGAAATGCTATGATTGAGATAATGAGGATGGAGCTTAATCTGCAGAGTATTGGGGATAGAATTTCAGAGATAAATGTAGCCTCTGCCATTAGATTAATGAGAGGTGGGGGAGCTAATGAATTAATCCTCTCGGTTCAAAAGGTGGGAAGTAGTGAACAGTGTATGATGAAGAAGAGAGTATATATGAATAACTTATGTTCTAATGTTATAAAGTATGATGTTATTACAGAGTGTATTGCTGTGCCCAAGAGAAAATTCACACCACCATGGGAGGATTGTAATGTAGATGTAGTAATTACTCCCTTGCAAAAGAAAAAAAGTATGTATGAAATAGGAGAGCTGAGGGCGACATATGATTGTATAATTAGAAAACTGCCCACAGAAAACACTCTACATGTATATTGTGATGGGTCAGTAGCTAGGGATGGGAAGGCAGGATGTGGAGTCTTGATCAGGGAGTACACTGACATCGGCACTGTAGATACTGTTATTGGACGCCGCTTAACTGACAATGTCTCTTCAACGCAGGCTGAACTCCAAGGAGTATTAGCAGGATTACAGGAAGTAGTCAAATGTGGTAAAAATGCTTGCTTCTTTATTGACAGCAGAGGAGCGTTAGAGTCTTTAAATAGCAGACGCCCAGTATATCAGAATATTGTGATAGAGTGTAGAGAGAATGTTAAGAAATTAGAAAAAACTGGGTATAAAGTAAGATTCATGTGGATCCCTTCACATGTGGGAATCCTGTTGAATGAGGTAGTTGATGACATAGCGAAAAGAGCCACTGAAAAACCTCTTGTTGATGTTATATGTCAGTTAACCTTGAAACAAATAAAAACAAGAATCAAGATGATCCAAGAGGGTGAAGAAATGATAAAGAGAATGGCAATGGTGGACAGTAGTAACACACTTAAGCATTATTCAATAATAAATACAAATTCGTCCTTCACCTATGGTAAAGGAAAGTCTACTTGGAAGGATTCAATTTACATGAGATTAAGATTAGGATACAAATATATCTGGCAATACGGTGTTGATGTCAGTGAAGAAGATAAGGAGTGTAAATTATGTAGTATGCCGCACGCCCACACCTTAGAACATTATGTATTAGAGTGTCAACTTATTGAAAACTATAGAAATAAGGAATTAAATAGTGTACCACATCAAATTGTTTGGATGTGTGATAATGGTATGATAGACAGTATACTTAGGAGCTACAAGAAGTTTGCCCCAAGAGTGTGACAATTATATACTGTACTTACTATATTAACCTGGAATGTTAAATGGGATTCTTGTAATATGCTGTACTTACTATATTAACCTGCAATGTTAAATGGGATTCTTGTAATGTTATTTGTGTATTTGACTCACTGAATTTGTGCGCCCCTTGAGGGACTTGAAGTAGAGGGGGGTAGAAATAGCCTAAGCTACTCTATCCCTTTGAGATGTATTTCTTGCTTATCTCAATAAACATACTTGAACTTGAACTTGATCTGCTGAAAATGGGTGAGCAGTGCAGGGGTTAATGCCTCTAACCTCTCCTCGTAGCTCTTGCCCTTCAGTTCTGTGAGCCACTTAGTAGCATGTCTTCGCACCTTTTCAGTTTGTTGATGTGTGTGTGTGTGTGTATGTGTGTACTCACCTAGTTGTGCTTGCGGGGGTTGAGCTCTGGCTCTTTGGTCCCGCCTCTCAACCGTCAATCAACAGGTGTACAGGTTCCTGAGCCTATTGGGCTCTATCATATCTACACTTGAAACTGTGTATGGAGTCAGCCTCCACCACATTACTTCCTAATGCATTCCATTTTTCAACCACTCTGACACTAAAATTTTTTTTTTCTAATATCTCTGTGGCTCATTTGGGCACTCAGTTTCCACCTGTTTCCCCTAGTGCGTGTGCCCCTTGTGTTAAATAGCCTGTCTTTATCAACCCTGTCGATTCCCTTGAGAATCTTGAATGTGGTGATCATGTCCCCCCTAACTCTTCTGTCTTCCAACGAAGTGAGGTTTAATTCCCGTAGTCTCTCCTCGTAGCTCATACCTCTCAGCTCGGGTACTAGTCTGGTGGCAAACCTTTGAACCTTTTCCAGTTTAGTATTATGCTTGACTTGATATGGACTCCACGCTGGAGCCGCATACTCCAGGATTGGTCTGAAATATGTAGTATATAATGTTCTGAAAGATTCCTTACACAAGTTTCTAAAGGCCGTTCTTATGTTACCCAACATGGCATATGCTGCTGATGTTATCCTCTTGATATGAGCTTCAGGGGACAGGTCTGGCGTGATATCAACCCCCAGGTCTTTCTCTCTCTCTGACTCTTGAAGTATTTATACTTAGCTCTTGTCAATATGGCTTCAGACCCAAAAAAAGCACAAACGGTGCACATATTAGTATGATTAACTTGATTCATGCAGCTCTTGATAAAAATGAGTTCCTTGGTGGGTTATTTGTGGACCTGCGTTAGGCTTTTGACACTGTCAACCACCAAAACCTTCTTCTTAAATTACATCAATATGGAGTCAGAGGACACTCCCTGCAATACCTCAAATCTTACCTTACTGACAGGCTCCAGTATGTTTCTGTGAATAATTCAATTTCTCCCACCCTACCCATCAACATTGGTGTTCCTCAGGGCAGCATACTTGGCCCTCTCCTCCTTCTCATCTACATTAATGACCTTCCAAATGCCTCACAACACCTCAAACCAATTCTATTTGCTGGCCTTCATTTGACACAACCTTCATTTACTCCAGTCCTGACCCCCCTTGCTCTAAATGCCACAGTAAATACTGAACTAAATAAAGTCCATCTTTGGCTAACTGCCAACATGTGCTAACCAATGCTGTGTGCTACCCCAAGATGTGCTGACTGAAGCTGTGATAGAGGAATCTGCCGACACTGTGTACGAAACGACACTTTGATGTGTACAAAACCTGATGTTTTGGTTACGAAACGACGCTTCGTGCTACAAAATTCTTCACGCTGTGAACTGACTGCTGACAACTGCTGTACCAACTGCTGCCAACTGCTATACCAACTGCTGACAACTGCTGTGTTGCTGTGAGTAGGAACAACACATGTATACAAGGGCTAGGTAAGAAATCAGTTGCTGCTGTGTTGTGCACTGTTGTGAACTTTTGCATTAAAATGCTTGTGTGCTTTGCAAAATTAAAGTAATTACAGTGAATTCTTAAATAACATATACAGTGCAGTAAGTTT
>WNGS01063308.1:35447-46184 GCA_020271785.1 Procambarus virginalis | reverse complement strand
AGGGGCACCACGACCAGCTGCACAGCACCCCCAGGAGCACCGCGACCAGCTGCACAGCACCCCCAGGAGCACCGCGACCAGCTGCACAGCACCCCCAGGAGCACCGCGACCAGCTGCACAGCATCCCCAGGGGCACCACGACCAGCTGCACAGCACCCCCCAAGGGCACCACGACCAGCTGCACAGCACCCCCCAGGGGCACCACGACCAGCTGCACAGCACCCCCCAGGGGCCTGGTTGATACCTGGTTGGTTGATACCTGGTTGATGGGGTTCTGGGAGTTCTTCTACTCCCCAAGCCCGGCCCGAGGCCAGGCTCGACTTGTGAGAGTTTGATCCACCAGGCTGTTGCTTGGAGCGGCCCGCAGAGCCACATACCCACCACAGCCCGGCTGATCCGGGACTTCTCTTAGGAAACAGTCCAGTTTTCTCTTGAAGATGTCCACGGTTGTTCCGGCAATATTTCTTATAGTCGCTGGGAGGACGTTGAACAACCGCGGACCTCTGATGTTTATACAGTGTTCTCTGATTGTGCCTATGGCACCTCTGCTCTTCACTGGTTCAATCTTGCATTTTCTTCCATATCGTTCACTCCAGTACGTTGTTATTTTACTGTGTAGATTTGGGACCTGGCCCTCCAGTATTTTCCACGTGTATATTATTTGGTATCTCTCTCGTCTCCTTTCTAGAGAGTACATTTGGAGAGCTTTGAGACGATCCCAATAATTTAGGTGTTTTATCTCGTCTATGCGTGCCGTATATGTTCTCTGTATTCCCTCTATTTCAGCAATCTCTCCTGCTCTGAAGGGGGAAGTGAGTACTGAGCAGTATTCGAGACGGGACAACACAAGTGACTTGAAGAGTACAACCATTGTGATGGGATCCCTGGATTTGAAAGTTCTCGTAATCCATCCGATCATTTTTCTGGCTGATGCGATATTTGCTTGGTTATGCTCCCTAAACGTTAGATCGTCGGACATCATTATTCCCAAATCCTTGACATGCTGTTTTTCTACTATGGGAAGATTTGATTGTGTTTTGTACCCTGTATTATGTTTCAGATCCTCATTTTTGCCGTACCTGAGTACCTGAAATTTATCACTGTTAAACATCATATTATTTTCTGCTGCCCAATCGAAAACTTTGTTGACATCTGTTTGTAGTTTTTCAATGTCTTCAGCAGAGGTAATTTTCATGCTGATTTTGTGTCATCTGCGAAGGATGACACGAAGCTGTGACGTGTATTTTTGTCTATATCAGATATGAGAATAAGGAACAGTAGCGGTGCAAGGACTGTACCTTGAGGTACAGAGCTTTTAACATCGCTTGGACTCGATTTTATCTGATTGACTGTTACTCTTTGTGTTCTGTTCGACAGGAAATTGAGTATCCAGCGTCCTACTTTTCCAGTTATTCCCATTGACCTCATTTTGTGAGCTATCACCCCATGGTCACATTTGTCGAAAGCCTTTGCAAAGTCTGTGTATACAACATCTGCATTTTGCTTTTCTTCTAGGGCTTCTGTGATTTTGTCATAGTGGTTGAGTAACTGTGACAGACAGGATCTTCCCGCTCTAAATCCATGTTGTCCTGGATTGTGCAATTCATTGTTTTCCATAAAACTAGAAATTTGATTCCTAATCACTCTTTCAAACACTTTTATTATGTGTGATGTTAGTGCAACTGGCCTATAATTTTTGCCAAGGCTTTACTCCCCCCCTTGTGCAACGGAGCTATATCTGCAGATTTAAGTGCTGCTGGTATCTCCCCTGTATCCAGGCTCTTTCTCCATATTACGCTGAGTGCTCTCGCTACTGGTACTTTACATTTCTTTATGAATATTGAATTCCATGAGTCAGGCCCAGGGGCTGAGTGCATGGGCATATTGTCAATTTCTCTTTCAAAGTCTTCCGAGTTTGTGGTAATATCCGTTATATTATCTGCAGCTTGAATGTCATTCATAAAGAAGCTGTCTGGGTCATCAACTTTCATGTTGTTAATTGGTGTGCTAAACATAGCCTCATACTGGCTTCTTAGAATTTCACTAATCTCTTGTTGTCCTCTGTGTACGTACCTTCATTTGTAATTAACGGTCCAATACTGGTCGAGGTTTTGGATTTTGATTTAGCGTATGTGAAAAAATATTTCGGATTTTTCCTTATCTCTTGTATAGCTCTCTGTTCCAATTCCATTTCCTCAGACTCATATGATCGCTTCAACGTTTGTTCGATTTCTTCGATCTCCCTGCTTAGGCTTATTTTCCTTGCTTGTGATAGTTGTGTCTGCCGAAGCATTTCCGTAATTTTTTCCTTCTCCTGTACAGTCGTCTGCGTTCTCTTTCTAGAGTGTTCCTCTTTCTGCCCCTCCTCACCGGCACGTGCTTCAAGCAGACCTTGTAAGCTTCAGCTGTCAGTTGAGCTATTCCCTGTGTGGGAGTTTTGTCGCTTAAGACCGTCTCCCATTGAATGGTTGAAAGGTCTACATTTATTTTTTCCCAGTCAATCCTCTTATTGTTGAAATTGAATTGATTGAATATTCCTTCTCGCTTGTTGGGTCTCTTAGATCTACTACCGTTATTTATGCTAGTTCGCACTTCAATGAGCTTATGGTCTGAGTATGAAGTATCTGAGATTGTTATGTCTCTGATTAGTTCATCATTGTTTGTGAATAACAAGTCTAGTGTGTTTTCGTTCCTAGTTGGTTCTGTAATCTGTTGATTGAGCGAGAATTTGTCACAGAATCTCAAAAGTTCTCTGACCTGTGGCTGGTTATTTCCCGGGTCATTCCCTGCTATGATATTTGTGTTTGCCATTCTCCATCTTAGACTCGGTAAATTGAAATCTCCAAGGAAGATAATATCTGGAGCTGGGTTTGCTAGGTCATCAAGTATGTTCTCTATTTTGTGCATCTGCTCTGTGAATTCCTCAACCGTTGTATCTGGCGGTTTATATATTAAAATAATAATTAGTTTAGTTTCTCTACCTTAATTCCAAGTACCTCTACCACCTCATTAGTTGAGTTTAGTAGTTCTGTGCATACCAGGTCCTCTTTAATATACAGACCTACTCCCCCATTTGACCTAGTTTTTCTATCACATCTGTATAAATTATAATTTGGAATCCAGATTTCACCATCCATGTAATCTTTTGTATGAGTTTCCGTGAATGCCCCAAATATGGAGTTTGACTCTAATAGGAGACCATTTATGAACTTGACTTTATTTCTTGACTTTGGCTTTAGACCTTGAATGTTTGCAAAAATGAATGATTGTCCATATTGTGTGTCACTTCTGGAAGGTTTTGGTGGTTCTCCCTCCTCTCTACCCTGACCCAGGGTGTGTTGTTGTGGCAATGGTTTGTCCAGTTTTGGAAGTGATATTGGGGAGTGTGGTAGTCTCTGTGTAGTTGGGGGGTGTAGTATGTGTGGGCTTGATGACGAAATGTAGTCCAGTCTCGGGCATTTCCCCCTCTCCATCCGTACTCCTGCCACGTTTCTGCCTGTCTGTTTCTCCCTCTGTTTCTGCCTGCCTCTAAAAAATGTTCAGGGCTATTATATTGGACTTCCTCTCTTATATAGCGCTGTGTACCTCTGACGTGGAAATCGGGGCAATGAAGATCGTAGCATTTCCTCTCATTAACTGAGAGTTTGCATAGCTTAGGGTGAAAATATCTACACTCAGTATCAAAACGACATCTGCCTTTCCCTAACCAGTTCCGGCATTTCCGTGGGTGCATGAATGAGCATTCCGTGCCTCTGGCCCATATCTGCACTGTCCTTTTGCATAATACCTGCAAATATTTTCATCTGTGATTGCATTATTCTTGTTTGTATCCGTGTACGACTTGGCTACCTCTGTGATTTTTGTTCCAACTTTCTCGTTTCTGCATTTATTCTCGGTATTACCCTTATCTTTCGCCTTGTTGCTTTCGTCTTTCTCATTCGTCTCATTTTTTATCTCCTTATTCATATCACCAGTTTGCTCTACAATATTGCCTTCATTTTTGTGTACCTCGACGCTATGTCCTTCTACATTGCTACTTTGACTCTCTAAATTCTCAATCCCTGGGTTGTGCTCAGAGTTCGTTGCTGTCTTTATATACTCTGCATATATTTCTGGTAGTTTTTTTGTGAATTGTAGCCTGTGTACTTCACCANCTCGAACTTTTTAACGAAATCTGTGTATCGGCGTTTTGCTTGTCGTCCATGGTAACTAGGGCCATGACACAGTGGTTTAACAACCAAGAGGCAGGAACGTCCTGCTGTTGACCAGGATTACGTAGACATGATCACGTGAAATTTGTCATCTTACCTCTGAGCACACTTTCAAAGAATGTTGTGTGTTATGTTAATGCTGTCAGTCGGTAATTTGTGGCGTCTGATTTACATCCTCTTTTGTGGAGTGGTGCGAGCTCCGCTGTTTTAATGAGTTGGGGATAACACCAGTGTTCTGACTCCGTCTCGAACTGATGTTTATGGCCTGAAAGTGTTTATTTTACGTGTTGATGGATCAACCCGTCATCCTAATAGAACGTCGCATGTTAACGTATGTGATACCTAAAGCCAAAAATTGTCGTACTAGAAAACGGTACCAGCTCGAGAAAGTGACGTACTGTCCCGTTTTCTGTTTTGGGTCCTCTGGTAGGTTAGGATAAAGGCACTTTACTACGACAGTTTCTTGACTTTGGAAAATCTTAGGAGGACGAGCTGGTTGGATACAGAGATCAAGGAATCTGAGGCCCGGTGCAGGGGATGCTACCTATGGTTACTTCAGCGGGTTAGGATGACATCTGATTCATGTTGATATCACATTTATGGAGACATCGTTTGGATTAAGTGTCGATCTTCGTGTGTTTAGGGGTTCACTGACACAGTTGTGTGGAGCCTGGCCTTAGGCCAGGCACGGGGAGTAGAACAACTCCCAGAATCTTCTACAGGCAAGTACTGTATCCTCAAGCTTCAGTATTTCCCTAATGTCTTTGATGCCATCAGTGAAAGTTCTGTCTTTCTTGCGCAAGTGACCCAATACTTCTTAATATTTTTGTTCGCGATTAAGTATTTCGGGTTCCTGTTGATTTTACTGATGACCTTTTGCGCCGTGTGTCTCTGCTGGACTTTATGAGTCTTGTATCTTTAGTTGGGCTGCTTCTCCACACAGCCGGCCACGTCGACCTTCACGGGGGGGGGGGGGGGGGGGAGAAGAGACAGTCTAGTGTATTTGTTTTTCTTGCCCTGTGGAGACAAATGTCGTCCTCGTTCAGTTACCATCTTTCCTCAACCCGCAACTCACTGCCTCACAACTTCACCTGGTATACACACATTAAAAGTAGATTAATCTACAAACAAATCTGAATCAGGCGCGACAGTAAAATTACAATATTTAGATTTCAAATACCAAGAGCCGTTATTTACCGTATAATATATATGCACTCTGTGGGGAGGTTAAAGTAGGCCTATCACCTACAGCTTGCAGGAAACACTGTTATGACCTCTGTGTGGGACGCAAGAGGCCCCACCACACTACCCCTGCTTGATGGGGTTCAGGGAGTTGTTGTTCTCCCCAAGCCCGGCCCGAGGCCAGACTTGACTTGTGAGAGTTTGGTCCACCAGGCTGTTGCTTGGAGCGCCCCGCAGGGCCCTTAGTGACGCTAGTGACACTAGCAGGATCTTCTTGAAATACCTTAATCACATCATTATTGAGCATCATACTGAGAAACACATTTAATAGGAGAATGACTGGTATATAGCTTAGCTACACTAAGCTATAAAGTAGTGGGTAACTACCAGCAAGATGTGGCTCATCCCAGAACTGGTCAGTGATCATCCTGTGATGTACAGCCAATACTCTGGCCAAGATAGTGGCCCCAATCCCTACCACAAGGTGAAGATTGACGTGACACACAATCTTATACACCACTTTATGGTTTACAGTCACACGGTACACTGGGTATACACCCATACTAATGGACGACTTTAAGGGTAACATAGGGGTGATAAACGAGGTCCCTAAACAAAAAAAACATGGAAGAGCTGGTAGAGATGACTTTGCCGATAGTTACAATCAACCCACTTGCTATTACAATCAACCCACTTGCACAGTTACAATCAAGCCAATCAACCCACTTGCAGTTACAATCAAGCCAATCAACCCACTTAGTTACAATCACGCCAATCAACCCACTTGCACAGTTACAATCAAGCCAATCAACCTACTTGCTCAGTTACAATCAAGCCAATCAACCCACTTGCTCAGTTACAATCAAGCCAATCAACCCACTTGCTCAGTTACAATCAAGCCAATCAACCTACTTGCTCAGTTACAATCAAGCCAATCAACTCACTTAGTTACAATCAAGACAAATCAAGCCACTTGCTTTCCAGCTTTTCTCAATGTTATCAGCGCTCTTCTCGAGCTCAATGGTCAAAGAACACAAACTGAGAACAATTCGGAGAACGTATCAATAGAACTGCAATTGTGTCAGACATACTGAACAACTGTGAAAGGATTACTAAGTATTGTAGGTGTTCAACTTGATCACACACCGCAGAATGGTGATGGTAATGTACAGCATTTATATAACACCAAAGTTACCACAATGATATTAAAATACAATGATAACCCCTCAGGTCTTAGGGATAAACGTAAAATAAGCCACACAGAGCTGACAATAGCTACGGACACACTGTCTCTGGTGGGGAGGGCATGACTTACAACACCTAAGGTTACTTGAGTGATCTCCCATGTATCCCTCTGCTTCACCTCTACCTAATCAGTCATATACAAAGTATTCTGCCTAAGAAATGGACACAGAAACCTAGCTCTCAACATTCCACATCTATTTCTCTCACACCTTGCACTTATACAGTCTTAGAGGTTCCCAGAACACACGCTACAACTACAACACACACACTACAACTACAACACACACAGTACAACTACAACACACACACACTACAACTATACTACAACCATTACTTGACGCATAGATCAAGAAAATAGTGGAATGCGGCCATATTCCAGCCCGTCCTCTCAAGGTTTCCTAACGTGAAGAAACTGTCATACTGAAGTGTCCTCTCCTAACCTACCAGAGGACCCAAAACAGAAAACGGGACAGTATGTCAATTTCGCAAGCTGCTACTATTTTCTAGTAGGACAATGTTTGGCCTTAGGTAGAGTATACGTCAAAAAAGCGACGTACTGTGAGAAGGACGGGTTGCACATTTTCTCCGTGGATATAACAAAGATTTTTTGCTCCGTCTTCCCTCCACTTTGTTAATTATAATTTTAATGGAGTTCCGCTGGAAACATTTGAATCTTAGAAGTTCCCTGGAATCCAGGTCAGTAATTTAAATCTCATTAAGAGCCTTTCTTAAAATATCTTATTAAGCTTCTTGGACCTCTCAAAGCTATTGTTCAGTAATGTGTGTAAGTTATAATAAAGTATGCTGGTATTCTTGACCTTGCTTACTTTATCATCATGCATTATATTATGTTAATTGTTCTACTAAACAACTACAAAGAGTAGATGTAGAGTATAACCAGGCCTAACATATCATCAGCAACGTCCTACAACTGCTGGAATTGTCAGCCCGAGGAAGGAACCAAGACTGTGTGTATGCGAGGATAGTCCTCCATAATACTTGTCCATGTTCTACGTTAAACTTTTAACAAATAATGGTCCTTCCAGCACTATTCAAATTAAGATCTGCTGTTAACAATTGTGTTGCCTCAACCCTCCACAAAGCCTCCCTACAGGTGTAGTGCCAGTAGCCTCATGCCATGATTCTCTTCATCTTGATGACATTAACTCCATCTCTCACTGGGAAGATGTGTAGCCGTGTTTTCATAATATAACTGAACAGTTCAAGACAAACATACAACACAAAACTATGAGATTCATAACACCACAAACTACTGCTCAGCTCGTCCTCATTAGGGGCACGTCCGGCCGGCCGAGCAGATAGCACACTGGACACCTGATCCTGTGGTCCCGGGTTCGATCCCGGGCGCAGGCGAGAAACGATGGGAAGAGTTTCTTTCATCCTGATGCCCCTGTTACCTTGCAGTAAATAGGTACCTGGGAGCTAGTCAGCTGTCACGGGCTGCTTCCTGGGAGTGGAGGCCTCGTTGAGGACCGGGCCGCGGGGACACTAAAGCCCCGAAATCATCTCAAGATAACCTCAAGGTAACGTGCGCGTTAATCCAGCCGCCAAACACACTGTTTATGAACAAATAACCACAGTATAAACAAGTGATGACACTTGAACCTTTCTTAAGCACTGCCTCGCTCTCTAAGGCACGCGTCCCCGCTCTACCTTCACCCTCCTCCTCCATATACAAGTAATTATCAACATAAACACCTGACTTGACCTACGCCAATGAACATAGGTTTAATAATAAATAAACTAAATTGGGTTCCTGGTCACGGGCTCACCATAGCCCGTGCTACTTGAAACTTTTTGTTCTGAGTAGCTGAAGCTAAAGCAACAACAACAACGGGTACCTGGTTACACACCTGGGTCAGGTGCAGGGCCACCTACCTCCCTCCACGAGAATGGTAGGTCTCTCACCCCTCCCCCCCCCTCCCTCCCTCCCTCTCTTTCTTCCCCCCCCCCCCCTCTCTCTCTCTCTCTCCCTCTCCCCCAACATCCCCAGCTACACCCTCTCCCCCTCCCTTATCTCGCCTTCGCTCTTAGTCATCCTTTCCACCTTTCTCCTTTCCCTATTTCCCTTTCTCCAATTCCCTTCCTTTTATCTATCTCAGAAAACGTAATACTGCAACCCTGAATGTATATGATTATGGAAATCACAATCCTGAATTTGCTAAAAAAAAAAATCGCAGGGGGTTGCTATAGATGCCAATATTTCTTTAAAGTGCGGCACTGTGGCCGACCCTGACTGGCCAATGACACTCCCACACCCCCTATGATACATCTTGGAAAACGAGATGAGGCTAGCCCCAGGGAAGGGGGTGCCCCCGCTCCCCTCCCCAATTGCTGTCAACAATTTAGGCTGCTCATGAACACCAATATTGGTATATTGAGAAGAGATGAAAAACGCTGAACATTGATAATACAAATATAAACTGTCTGGAGTAAGGAGGGACTAACACAGCAACACTTGGGGGCCACAGTCTGGAGTAAGGAGGGACTAACACAGCAACACTTGGGGGCCACAGTCTGCAGTAAGGAGGGACTAACACAGCAACACTTGGGGCCACAGTCTGGAGTAAGGAGGGACTAACACAGCAACACTTGGGGGCCACAGTCTGGAGTAAGGAGGGACTAACACAGCAACACTTGGGGGCCACAGTCTGCAGTAAGGAGGGACTAACACAGCAACACTTGGGGGCCACAGTCTGCAGTAAGGAAGGACTAACACAGCAACACTTGGGGGCCACAGTCTGCAGTAAGGAAGGACTAACACAGCAACACTTGGGGGCCACAGTCTGCAGTAAGGAAGGACTAACACAGCAACACTTGGGGGCCACAGTCTGCAGTAAGGAGGGACTAACACAGCAACAATTGGGGGCCACAGTCTGGAGTAAGGAAGGACTAACACAGCAACACTTGGGGGCCACAGTCTGCAGTAAGGAGGGACTAACACAGCAACACTTGGGGGCCACAGTCTGCAGTAAGGAGGGACTAACACAGCAACACTTGGGGGCCACAGTCTGCAGTAAGGAAGGACTAACACAGCAACACTTGGGGCCACAGCCTGCAGTAAGGAGGGACTAACACAGCAACACTTGGGGACACAGTCTGGAGTAAGGAAGGACTAACACAGCAACACTTGGGGGCCACAGTCTGCAGTAAGGAAGGACTAACACAGCAACACTTGGGGCCACAGCCTGCAGTAAGAAGGGAATATTCTAAAAAAAAAATAGTTTAATTTTATACAGCCTTACGAGAGCTTTGGGATGAGGGGAAATGAGTGTATAGGGAATGGCAGAAGAAAATGGGAGTGATAAAATGAATGAAGAGGCAGAGAAGGAAGAGGAGGAACATGAAGCCCTTGAAGACAATGAACGAGAAAAAGAGGGTAAAAGGTGAAGGTTAAAAATAGAATGGAAAGAGGTGTGTTAACGGTGGAGGGGGAAGCGTGTCAAGAGAGGCACACTGTGTTACCCAGGTAAAGGAACACTGGTAAGGAATAAACGGAACATATAACAGAGTGGAGATGATGATTACGTGAGACACAAGGGAAAGAAGGGACGACGTTAACATCATGACGGGCAGCTTCCACCAGCCACCTTCCTTATTACATCCTTAATACCCACCACCACCACCCTCTCTCTCGCTCTCCTCTCTCTCCTCTCTCTCTCTCTCATCTCTCTCCTTCTCTCCTCGTCTCTCTCTCTCTCTCTCCGTCTCTCTCTCTCTCTCTCCCCCTCCCTTCCTCTCTCCTCTCTCTCTCCTCACACACACACACACACACAAACAGTGTGGTGTGTGCGTGTCAAGGGGCTGGCTGGCTGAGTGGACAGCGCTCTAGACTCGGACCTAGGGACCAAGGTTCGATCCCGGCACCCCGGCGGAAAAACAAATGGGCAGAGTTTTCCTTCACCCTGATGCTACCTGTTACCATAGCAGTAAATAGGTACCTGGGAGTAAGACAGCTGCTACGGACTGTTTCCTGTACTCACCAATTGTGCTTGCGGGGTTTGAGCTCTGGCTCTTTGGTCCCGCCTCTCAACCGTCAATCAACAGGTGTACAGTTTCCTGAGCCTATTGGGCTCTT
>WNGS01063300.1:0-15536 GCA_020271785.1 Procambarus virginalis | reverse complement strand
TGTGTTACATATGTTGTAAATATACATAAACAACATGGAACATTGGTGTGAAAAACTGTATGAAGGGAGGAGCAATGTTGGCGAATACAATGTTGGAGGAGTGAGGGAGGGCTGGTTGGGTGTGACAGCTCACACTCGCGGTGTTCTGAATGTGTGACAGTGTATAGTCTGTAAATTGATTGTATATATACATAAATTAGCATGATACATGGTAAATATGTGCAACATATATGTACACAAGTGTCATGCACGTAACACAGTGTCCTCGGACAGTACGGATGTTTTACTGCCATAATATGGTGTACGTGTTCATTATACATAGGATTAGCATGTAAAAACAAATATAATGTATTTAGAACTGTGCGCAAAAAAATGAACAAAAATATATTCGCGGCAATTCGTGCCCGCCTCGGGCACCCTACTGTCCCCGGGAGCATACGTCATGGGTGAACGGGGAATGACGACGTCACGTGCCAACTTACGGACCCCATAAGAACATAAGAATAAAGGTAACTGCAGAAGGCCTATTGGCCCATACGAGGCAGCTCCTTTCTATAACCCCCCAATCCCACTCATAAACATGTCCAACCCACGCTTGAAACAATCGAGGGACCCCACCTCCACCACGTTACTCGGAAATTGGTTCCACAAATCAACAACCCTGTTACCGAACCAGTATTTACCCAAGTCTTTCCTAAATCTAAACTTATCCAATTTATACCCATTGTTTCGTGTTCTGTCTTGAGTTAATACTTTTAATACCTTAATAATATCCATTTTGTTATGTTCATTCATCCACTTGTAAACCTTTATCATGTCACCCCTAACTCTTTGCCTGTCCAGTGAAAGCAATTTAAGCTTTGTTAATCTTTCTTCATATGAAAGATTTCTAATTTGGGGAATTAAATTTGTCATCCTACGCTGGACACAGTCAAGTGAATTTATATCCATTCTATAGTACAGCGACCAAAACTGAACTGCATAATCTAAATGGTCCCTAACCTGAGCAAAATATAGCTGAAGAACAAGACCAGGTGTCTTGTTACTTACGCTTCGATTAATAAATCCCAGTGCTATATTTGCCTTGTTACGAACGTTCATGAATTAATCCTTTGATTTTAAATTCTTACTAATCATAACTCCCAGATCCCTATCGCAACCCGACTTTGCAATCTCATCACTATCCAGCTCGTATCTTGTAACTCTATCATCATTACCTAGCCTCTAAACTTTAAATTTATCAGCATTAAACTGCATTTGCCAATCTTTTAACCATTTGAAATCCCTATTTAGATCAACTTGAAGTCATAGTGAGTCTTTTTCCTTGTTAATTTCCCTACCGATTTTTGTATCATCGGCAAATTTGCAAATAATGCTACTCAAACCTGAATCTAAATCATTTATATATATTATAAACAACAGAGGTCCCAGGACAGAGCCTTGAGGTACTCCACTAACAACATTATCCCACTCTGACCCAACCCCATTTATACTAACTCTCTGTTTCCTTTGGAATAACCATGCCCTAATCCAACTTAATTTAGCACCCCCAATACCAAGAGCCTGTATCTTTTTAATCAATCTTTCATGTGGCACTGTATCAAAATCTTTGCTAAATCAAGGTACGCAACATCACAATCCTTACCACTATCAACTGCCTCAACTATGCTGGAATAAAAAGATAGCAAATTTGTTAAACATGAATGGTCATTTATAAAACCATGTTGCAACTCATTTATTAATTTATGTTTTTTTCAAGATGAAGACAAATTGTGTTCGCACTTATCGATTCAAGTAACTTTCCCACAATTTCCCGTTAGGCTAATTGGCCAATAGTTAAGCGCAAGTGATCTATCTCCTTTCTTAAAAATTGGTACCACATTAGCTACCTTCCATGACTCTGGCACTCTGCCTAACTCTATTGATTCATTAAATATGGTAGACAGTGGCTCGGAGATCTCCTCTTTGCATTCTTTAAGCACCCTGGCAAACACTTCATCCGGCCCTGGGAATTTGTTTGGTTTTAGTTTTACTATTTGTTTAATTACATCCTCCTTGGTTACTGCTAAACTATTCAACCTGTCCTCGTCCCCACCCACATAGACTTGTTCGGATGAAGGCATATTGTTAAGTTCTTCTTTAGTATATACAGATATAAAAGATTTATTAAAAATACTACTCATCTCCTCATCATTATCCGTTATTTGACCTGTTTCAGTTTTTAATGGACCTATCCTTTCCTTAGTCTTAGTTCGATAAAACTGAAAAAAATTAGGATTTGTCTTCGCTTGCCCTGCTATGCGAACTTCATAGTTTCTTTTTGCTTTCCTTATCTCTTTCTTTAATATTTCTAACCAGTTGTGCGAATTCCTGTTCTAAACTGACTTCCCCATTCTTAATCCTTTTGTACCACGCTCTCTTTTTACCTATAAGGTTCTTCAATTCCTTTGTTATTCACTTTGGATCATTTGTATTCGATATATTCAATTTGTATGGTATACTACGTTCCTGTGATCCTAACTGGGATTTTGTTATAAACCTCGCGGATAGACAACTTGATAATGACACGATTACTGCATTAGGATATGGCCTGAGCTTTGCCACGTCTAACGGAACAGTCAATTATGTAGATATTGCCAAAGGTTTCAGCAATCTCGAAAAGTATAGCGATGTCTCAGTTGAAGATATTAATGTGTGCAAAGGCATGATGTATGGTGTTTTACTTAACAATTCTGTTCCTAATTGTCCAAGTCGATTTGTTCATGCATTCAAAAATCTCAAAAAGATAGTTCATTACACATTACCAAAGCTGATAAATCAAATGCAGTAGTTATTATGAATAAGGATGACTATGTCCGAAAAATGGAGTTACTCCTTGAAGACAGGGATACTTATCTATTGATTAATAGAGATCCTACTGAACAAAGTGATTGCACAGTTTAATAAAACTCTTAAAACGGTATGTAAAGGAGATAAAGAGCTGATATCTAGGCTAACAAGTCGATCCCCCTCTCTACCTTACATGTATGGTCTTATAAAAACTCATAAGTCATATAATCCGGCAAGGCCGATTATTAGTTCAGTTGGTTCGGCGGCTTATAAACTCTCTAAGTGGTTAGTGAAAGTTTTGTCCCCTATAGTTGGTACTATTTCCAACTCACACGTGACAAACAATGTGGACTTAGTTCATAAGCTATCCACACTGAATTTAAATTTTGATTTTAAACCAATAAGTTTCGATGTGACCTCTTTATTCACTAAAGTACCTGTTGATGATTTGTTAGAATTTCTACGTGAGGAACTGCCCAATTATAATTTGAGCTTGCAGACCAACAAAGTATTGGAACTTATTAAATTGTGTATAAAAGACAATTATTTTAGTTTTAATTGAAAATTTTTCAAACAAACATTTGGAATGGCGATGGGCAATCCTCTTTCCCCAGTTTTAAGCAATTTGTATATGGAATTCTTCGAAACAAAAATCTTATCCAGGATTATCCCTGCTAATTTCGTTTGGTTTAGGTATGTTGATGATATTTTGTGCTTATGGCCGTGTGACAAAGACCTGATAGTTTTTCGTAATGAACTTAATTCTTTGGTACCTTCAATAAAATTCACTTGTGAGACTGAGGAGAATGGTACTCTTCCGTTTTTGGACATTATGGTTCATAGAATCACTAGAAAGTTCAAATTTAATGTGTATATGAAACCAACGAACGTGGGGTCGTATGTACATTTTTATTCGAATCATCATAGTAAAGTTAAACAGGCAGTATTTTCAAGAATGTTTCTACGAGCTTTGAGGGTATGCAGCCCTGAGTTTTTTGATGAAGAGATAGCTAAAATATATGAAATTGGGAAGAGTTTACAATATCCTAAGAGGTTTTTGGATTTCTCGTTCGAACAAGCCAAGCGTACGTTTTATAATCACGTCCCCAAGGCGAAGTCAGAAATTATTAACTCATTGGTGGTACCTTATGCGAGTGGACTTGAAAAACTGTCTCCGATTTTTAAGAAACTTAATATAAATTTGGTGTTCACTAATAGTACGATCAAGTCCAATTTAATAAAAAACTCCCCTGATATAGCAGGATGTGTGTATTCGATTCCCTGTAATGATTGTGATTTTGTGTACCTAGGACAAACAGGAAAGTCCTTTCAATTGCGGTTGTCACAACATGCTTATAGTATTAGAACTGGCCAAACGTCTAATGCATTATATCTGCACACGAGTTTATGCGATCACACTATTAATTGGAATGGGGCGAAAAGCATTACCAATTGTGGTGATTTCGTGGAAAGGAATTTGATTGAGTCTGCTCTAATCAGTCAGTGTCCAAATCTTCTTAATGTTAGTACTGGTATGTACAAACTTGATCCATTTTTAAGTTATAATATTGCACAACAGTTTAAGAAAAAACTCTGATATAGAGACTTACAATGTCTCATTACAATTTTATATTCACATATTGTGTGTTCATGAGGCTTTTCTTTAACTTTCATCCTTATTCTCGGACCGCTTAATCCTCTTTGACCATTGTAAACTAATCTATACCTGTTTCTGGTTAATCCTTTTCCCTAGGGATGGGTTAGTCAGGTTCCAGGTGTCGGCTTGTACCCTCTCTCTATCTCCTTTAGTCAGTCTTGTGTTGACAACGGCTCTAACAGGCCGAAAGGTTCACTTTCTTTTCATATTTCTCTGTGGACTTTCCGCATATATATATATATATATATATATATATATATATATATATATATATATATATATATATATATATACAACGTTTCGAACCTCCATGGTTCATTCTCAAGTGAAGAAATTTTACAATGTGGTTGATTTTATACCCGCACTGGGTCAGGTGATAAGACAATAAAGGTGAAAACATAGGGGGATACATAGGGGATAAAAGTGGGGTCAAACATATGAACATAAGAATAGAGGTAACCGCAGAAGGCCTATTGGCCCATACGAGGCAGCTGGTATCTCCATACAAAGATTAATCCAGTGTAATTGGCCTGTTATGTTGAACATTGTCTTCTGTGCTGGCATCGTTATGTTCTGGTCTTGTCCTTACTCTCATTGTGGGTAGAGTAAATAGTTCCATGATTTGGGTGTTCATGGTAGGTTGTTCTATTCTTATGTGGATTGCTTCAAGAATTTGTAATCTTCTTGCATCTTGGGTTTTGTCCATTATGCATGTATTTTTGTTCAACATTTCTCTTGTTAGGGTGATGTCATGGGCTTGTCTCATGTGATTCCTAGGGGCACCGGATTGAAGATGGCATGTCAAACGCCTCGTCAGCTTGGTCGACGTCATACCTATGTACTTAGATTGAAGGTTACATCCTTCGTGGGGGCAAGTGTACATGTATACAATGCTTGACTGCTGTAGAGGGTTCTCTGTCGGCTTCGGGCTGTTTTTGATAAGGAGTTCGGAAGTCTTCTTGGTTTTATAGAATATTGTCAGGTTTATGTTTTGGTTAGGAGTAGTGCTTTTTACTCCTTAACGGATTATTTCTTTCATTATTCTTTCCTCTTTTATATGATCACTGTGCATGGTTGATTTGTAATATAATTTTATTGGAGGTATTGTGGTTTCTGTTCTAGGTTCTGGATTATACCAACGGTCCAAGTGTCTTCTTATAGCAGCGTTTATTTCCGCGTTGCTATATCCGTTGTTCACCAATTCCTGACTTACTCTTTCAAACTCTCTACTCACGTTGCTCCATTCAGAGCAGTGGGTAAGCGCTCGACGAATATAAGCATTGAGAACACTGGCTTTGTATCTTTGGGGGCACTCACTTCTACCGTTCAGGCATAATCCTATGTTGGTGGGCTTGGTATATACGTTGGTGCTTAAGAGGTTCGTGTTTTTGTTATTAGTACATCCAAGAATGGCAGACTGTTATTTTCACTATTTTCATGTGTAAATCGGAGTACTGGCTCTCTCTCTAGATGTCTTCTTAGGTCAATTAGTTCATCTGAGTCTTTTACTATTACGAATATGTCATCTACATAACGGCAATATACATTTGGTTTTTGTCTGCTACTGAAGACCCTGTCTTCGATGGTTCCCATATACAAATTAGCAAATAAAACTCCTAATGGAGAGCCCATTGCTACTCCGTCTTTTGTAAAACATGTCTCCTTGTGGACTGATGAAAGGGGCTTCCTTTGTACGTGNTGAACTTTTCTTTATATCTATACTTTCTCTTAAAGAGATATCACTGGCAATCACTTCACATATATGATATTATTCAGTACACAGTCATGTCATATATAAATCAGTAATCAAATTTCAGGCATATATATATAACATCATGAAGAATCAACACAACAGGCAGTTATATCGATAGATTATAGAGATCAACACACGGGCACTTATATCAATAGATTATAGAGATCAATCCACAGGCATTTATATCAATAGATTATAGAGATCAATCCACAGGCATTTATATCAATAGATTATAGAGATCAACACACCAATATCTGGTTTACTACCAATATATATATAATAATACTCACTGGAGATTAATAATAGTCACAATAAATTCTCTGATGAATCTTGGTGCTTGCACACACCCACACATAGATATATATATGTAAACTGATACTGTGAGCGCTCTGGGCAGGCTCACCACATACTGTGCACTCTGTGACTTAGACTCAAGTGAGACTTGCTCACGACATATAAAATAACCTGACAAGAAAATATTAGCTAACTAAAGGGGAAATGGGAGGGTAACTGTAAACACCTACTTCACCTATCGTAGGATGACAGTTGGGTTGTAGCTCCTGGTCCAGGCTCTCACCTCGTTCACCATCCAGAAACACAAGCCCCACGCCTTAGGATGTCGTGTCTCGCCGCTTCTGTACACTGCAGGTCCGTGCTCCTTCCTTTACAGTACGTCGCAGGGTTGAAGTCGGTCTCCTGGCCGTCAACTTTCCTCCCAACTACGGCAGCCTGCCTACGTCTCGGCGGTCGTCGCACGTTTCCCAATTAGTTCTTGTCACTGTACTCCCAGAGGAACTGCCTCTCACCACTACGAAGTCACTGTGAAGTTACCAGCCGTACCAGACGATGCTGCTTAAGCTCCACACACACAGCACCCGACTTCAGAGCACCTGAAGCTCACAACACTGTCAATTCCCTCGTCGTCTAGATATATCGCTAGGTATTTGGGAAGACTTCTCGACGTGCTTGCGTCCAACTGTTGACTCGTAGGGTTCCACAAAGGTGGGGTTACTGTCAAACTTGACAGGATCGTCGATCACACGTTCAACCTGGTTGACAAGGATGTCAACCCGGTTCACTCACGGTGGGTGGCCCGGCCACTAAGCTGTCTCTTATACTGGTGAACCGCCAATGACGACACACGTCGATGCCCGGCCCACTTCTTGCAACACACCTGTCCCTGAGCACTTGTTGCTCAATATTCTGTCAATTCCTTATCCGAGCCACTTCTGGGTTGCAGGAAGACCTCACAGAGTGCGTGCCAACAACTGGAGACGCTTAAATCCACCGGAGTTCGGTAAATCTGTCACTCTGACAGGATGACCGATCGCGCGTCCTACCTCTCGGACGTGTCGTGAAAGACTGATGTCGTCTGGCGCCAACACGGCCGGACTCCCCATGCCTATGTGACGTCACTTTTCCCAAAGTTGGTTTTCATTGGTTCCCAGTGCCACGTCGCTGACGGTGACCAATCTGGCGCCACTGACGTCACACAGTTTTGGCGGGAGACCAGACTCGCCAGCGCCATATTGGCTCCTTAAAGGGCCTATCCCACAGGCCAAAATGCTACATTTTCGCAAATTTCTCGGCTCTTCGAGAATACTGTTCTCTCCCACATATGTTCAATTGATGCCTGCAATGTAGAGAACGCTCGAGAATAGTGGACATGACTCTTACAGCAGGCGTGGGAGAATCAGAAGGGGGGACACACCGTCACAATATATATATTTGTGTATATATATATATATATATTTGTATATATATATATATATATTTGTGTATATATATATATTTGTGTATATATATATATATTTGTGTATATATATATATATATATATATATTTGTGTATATATATATTTTGTATACGTCGTACCTAGTAGCCAGAACGCACTTCTCAGCCTACTATGCAAGGCCCGATTTGCCTAATAAGCCAAGTTTTCTTGAATTAATATATTTCTCTAATTTTTTTCTTACGAAATGATAAAGCTACACATTTCATTATATATGAGGTCAATTATCTTTTATTGCAGTTAAAATTAACGTAGTTATACGACCGAACCTAACCATCCCTACCTAACCTAACCTAACCTATCTTTATAGGTTAGGTTAGGTTTGGTAGCCAAAAAGTTAGGTTAGGTTAGGTTAGGTAGGTTAGGTAGTCAAAAAACAATTAATTCATGAAAACTTGGCTTATTAGGCAAATCGGTCCTTGCATAGTTGGCTGAGAAGTGCGTTCTGGCTACTAGGTACGACATATATATATATATATATATATATATATATATATATATATATATATATATATATAGATATATATATATATATATATATATGTATATATATATATATATCTAGATATCTAATATATATATATCTAGATCTCTATATTTGTGTATATATATATCTTTATCTCTATATCTATCTATATATATATCTATATTATATATCTATATATCTATTTATATATCTCTATATCTATATTTATATCTATATATATATTTATATGAATATTTATATTTATATGAATATTTATATGAATATGCAACGCAACGCAACCAGTTGCGTTGCTCCTGGGAGTATGGGTTCGAGTCACTTCTGGGGTGTGAGTTTTCATTCGCATATAGTCCTGGGGACCATTCAGGCTTGTTCGCATATATATATATATATATATATATATATATATATATCTATATATATATATATATATATATATATATATATATTTTATATATAATATATATATAAATATAGTTTTTGTATTTTTGCTGATTTGTTATGTAAATAATAAAAGAAATATAAATTATTTTATTTTTTTTACCCTTAAATTTGTAGTAATATTTACATTGAAAATAATATAATTAAATTTCAAGAATTTTATCTTTAAAGACAAAGATTTTAATTAAGAGCTTCAGATTAGGCTCAAAGCTTTCGTAAGAGATTCATATCGGTATATGAATGGATTATGAATGATTCATGTTAGGATTGTAAAGTTGTCACAACGTTTCTAATGTGTTAGATTCGTAGGTTTGGTTGTAAGTTTTGGAAACCTATTTAATTCCACACAAAAAAACCTATCTGATACGAGAAAACGAACGTTTCCAATCCTTTCAAACACTTTCCAGATAGGTTGTGGCAACATAAAAATGTTTGCTGGGAGCCTACCTGTGACGACGCGTGAAAGAGACCTTGGTGTGGACGTAACACCTAATCTATCTCCTGAGGCACATATAAATAGGATAACGACAGCAGCGTACTCTACACTGGCAAAAGTTAGAACATCATTCAGAAACCTAAGTAAGGAGGCATTTAGGGCTCTTTACACTGCCTACGTGAGGCCAGTCTTAGAGTATGCCGCGCCATCATGGAGCCCCCACCTGAAGAAACACATAAGGAAACTGGAGAAGGTTCAGAGGTTTGCGACGAGGCTTGTCCCAGAGTTACGAGGGATGGGGTATGAGGAGCGCCTGGGGGAACTATGCCTTACGACACTAGAAAGAAGAAGGGAGAGGGGGGACATGATAGGAACGTATAAAATACTCAGAGGGATTGACAGAGTGGACATAGACGAAATGTTCACACGGAATAGTAACAGAACGAGGGGACATGGGTGGAAACTGGAAACTCAGATGAGTCACAGAGATGTTAGGAAGTTTTCTTTTAGCGTGAGAGTAGTGGAAAAATGGAATGCACTTGGGGAACAGGTTGTGGAAGCAAATACTATTCATATTTTTAAGACTAGGTATGATAGGGAAATGGGACAGGAGTCATTGCTGTAAACAACCGATAGCTGGAAAGGCGGGATCCAAGAGTCAATGCTCGATCCTGCAAGCACAGATAGGTAAGTACACACACACACATTACCCCTCTTCCTTTCACACTTCCTCTGTAGCATACCAGATATCTCCCCCTACACCCAAACCCCTCAAATACAGTGGGACCCCCTCCAGCTTCCTTACTCCCTCCCACAATGTGACGACCTGACCTGAAGTAACATCTCCGCAACCCCAGTTTCCCACACATCCCTCCCCTACAAACACACACACACACACGCACACACGCGAGAATGCGCACGCACACACAAGCACAAACACACAAACAGACCTCAGAGAAAAGTCTGTACAGGGTATGATGGACTATGTTACCCAAAAGTGTCAGGAGGCAGTAATCAGGTTCATCCCGGCCCAAAGGAAAAAATCCGAGAAGCAACAGAAGAATCCATGGTATAATAGGGCATGTATGGAAGTGAAGAAAGTGAACAAAAAGGCGTGGAGGAACTTCCGGAATAACAGAACACCAGAAAGCAGAGAGAGATACCAGAGACCCAGGAATGAGTACGGCAGGGTGAGAAGAGAAGCAGAGAAAAGTTTTGAAAATGATATAGCAAACAAAGCCAAGACCGAACCAAAGCTACTCCACAGTCACATCAGAAGGAAAACAACAGTGAAAGAACAGGCATTGAAACTTAGAAAAGGCGAGGACAGGTATACAGAGAACGACAAAGAGGTGTGTGAAGAACTCAACAAGAGGTTCCAGGAGGTCTTCACAACAGAACAAGGTGAGGTCACTGTGCTAGGAGAAAAGGAGGTAAACCAGGCAGCCTTGGAAGAGTTCGAAATTACGAGAGAGGTCAAGAGACACCTGCTGGATCTGGATGTTAGAAAGGCTGTTGGGCCGACGGGATCTCACCTTGGATACTGAAAGATAGAGACAGGCTATTTAACACAAGGGGCACACACACATGGGACACAGGTGGAAACTTAGGGCCCAAATGAGCCACAGAGATATTAGAAAGAACTTTTTTAGTGTCAGAGTGGTTGACAAATGGAATGCATTAGGAAGTGATGTGTGGAGGCTGACTCCATACACAGTTTCAAGTGTAGATATGATAGATCCCAATAGGCTCAGGAATCTGTACAACTGTTGATTGACGGTTGAGAGG
The DNA here is from genome assembly GCA_020271785.1 of Procambarus virginalis. NCBI lineage: Eukaryota > Metazoa > Arthropoda > Malacostraca > Decapoda > Cambaridae > Procambarus > Procambarus virginalis. Next base: position 4,357 of record WNGS01063300.1, on the reverse strand, counting down.
ACAGACCAAAGAGCCAGAGCTCAACCCCACAAACACAACTAGGTGAGTACAACTAGGTGAGTACACACACACACACACACACCACACACACACCCACACACACACATACACACACACACACACACACACACACACACACACACACACACACACACACACACCACCACACACACACACACACACACACCACCACACACACACACACACACACACACACACACCACACACACACAACATACACACTCTTTGGATTGGAGAACTGGAATTGGAAAGAAACAGACAGGGAACAGAAGGAGCGGAAGTAGAGGGAAAGGAATCAGGGACAACAACCCAGATCCCTACGTTCCCCGAAGGGAGTGTGGAACCTCCATAGGCAACTCAACACCCCAGTGGAGGAGGATCACACCCATCTCTCACCCAATACAAGCCCTACCTGCCCCAACCCCTGCACTCCTCTACCACGATTAGCCCTCTCTTCTCCCCCACCCCCTATCCCCTCCCTCCTCTAAGCCCTCCCTTCTTCCCCACCCTCCAAGCCCTCCTTCTCCACCCCCACAAGCCCTCCTTTCTCCCACACCCTCAAGCCCTCCCTCCCCCCTTCCCCCCAAACCCCCCTCTTCTCCCCATCCCCCTATGCTCTCCCTTCTCTCCCACCCCTCCAAGCCCTCTCTTCACCCTACTCTCTCCAAACCAGATCCTCCCAGCCCCCCCCCACAACCCAGGTCCGAGAGAGAAAGACCTGGGGGTTGATATCACGCCAGACCTGTCCCCTGAAGCTCATATCAAGAGGATAACATCAGCAGCATATGCCAGGTTGGCTAACATAAGAACGGCCTTTAGAAAACTTGTGTAAGGAATCTTTCAGAACATTATATACCACATATGTCAGACCAATCCTGGAGTATGCGGCTCCAGCATGGAGTCCCTATCTAGTCAAGCATAAAACTAAACTGGAAAAGGTTCAAAGGTTTGCCACCAGACTAGTACCCGAGCTGAAAGGTATGAGCTACGAGGAGCGACTGCAGGAATTAAACCTCACTTCGTTGGAAGACAGAAGAGTTAGGGGGACATGATCACCACATTCAAGATTCTCAGGGGAATCGACAGGGTGATAAAGATAGGCTGTTTAACACAAGGGGCACACGCACTAGGGGACACAGGTGGAAACTGAGTGCCCAAATGAGCCACAGAGACATTAGAAAGAACTTTTTTAGTGTCAGAGTGGTTGACAAATGGAATGCATAAGAAGCGATGTGGTGGAGGCTGACTCCATACACAGTTTCAAGTGTAGATATGATAGAGCCCATTAGGCTCAGGAAACTGTACACCTGTTGATTGACGGTTGAGAGGCGGGACCAAAAAGCCAGAGCTCACACCCCGCAAGCACAACTAGGTGAGTACAACTAGGTGAGTACACCCGCGCACACACACACCCGCGCACACACACACTGGGCCACACACACACACCCGCGCACACACACACACAAGCATGCCACACACACACGCACGCACACACACACACGCACGCACGCACACACACACACGCACGCACACACACAAGCGCACACACACTAGGGGCCAGGTAGCCTGGTGGATAGCGTGCAGGATTCGTAATTCTGTGGCGCGGGTTCGATTCCGCACCCGGCAGAAACAATGGGCAAAGTTTCTTTCACCCTGAATGCCCCTGTTACCTAGCAGTAAATAGGTACCTGGGAGTTAGTCAGCTGTCACGGGCTGCTTCCTGGGGTGTGTGTGTGTGTGGTGTGAAAAAAAAAGTAGTTAGTGTAGTTAGTAAACAGTTGATTGACAGTTGAGAGGCGGGCCGAAGAGCAAAGCTCAACCCCGTAAAATACAACTAAGTGAATACAAATAAGTGAATACAATTAAGTGAAGTGAATACACACAAGCACACACACACACGCGCACACACACACGCGCACACACACACACGCGCACACACACACACACGCGCGCGCACACACACACGCGCGCACACACACACTCCCGCACACACACACACCCGCGCACACACACACCCGCGCACACATACACCCGCGCACACACCCGCGCACACACACACCCGCACACACACACGCACACACACACACGCGCACACACACACACGCGCACACACACAAGCGCACACACACACGCGCGCACACACACACACACGCGCGCGCACACCACACACACGCGCACACACACACACACGCGCACACACACATGCATGCACACACACACACACACACGCGCACACACACACACACGCATGCACACACACACAGGCACGCACACACACACACGTGCACACACACACACGCACACACACACACGCGCGCGCACACACCACACACACAAGCGCACACACACACACACACACACGCGCAAGTAGTATAAAGTAGGACTATGCGCGCAATTTTGCTTTTTTCGCCTGCAGCGCATAGTCGTACTCTTTTTTTCGTTGCCCCGGTGAGATTTGACTGCAGCGCGTAGTCGTACTCTTTTTTCGTTGCCCCGGTGAGATTTGACTGCAGCGCGTAGTCGTACTCTTTTTTCGTTGCCCCGGTAGATTTGACTGCAGCGATCTGGCACACTGTTTTTTCGTTGCCCCGGTGACCCATGCACAGACATCGCTAATGGTCAATGACGTCATCAACTTACCTGGGGATTAAAAGGCCGGCTCCTGGCCCCATCATTTTCATCACCTCAGCGATCGCTAATGGTCACCCCGTCTCCATCTCCCTGTCTTAAGTCCGTTTTCTGTTATAGTGTATTTATTCCCATTTTTTTCAATATTATAGCAAGGGGATTCAAATGCTGTCTTCTGTCCAGCCAATGTGCAATAGCGCTAACCATTATATGCTCGTTTTTTTCTCAATAAGGTATTGCCATACTGTTCCCATTGTCTAAGATTTCATATCAACATAAGAAATGAGTTCACCCCTGTTACCAATCCAGTATTTACCCAGGTCTTTTTCCATAAATCTAAAACTCATTGCACTTTATGCCCATTAATTCATATTCTGTCTAGTGTTGATATATTTTAATAGCTATGAATATCCCAGTTTATCATGTTCATTCATTCACAGCTCTATCATGATACAATATTTCTTCGCCTTTCTAGAGAATGTAATTTAAGCTTTGTCTTCAAGGATCGTTTATTGATCATAGGACAAATAAAAATGAAACCCACTAACCTCCAGTTGTATGAAAACAGTCCCCTGCCAGGCATGGTGACTTCAATGAAATTTCAGTAGTAGGTCCAATATAGCTTCATAAACTAATAGTCCTTGCCAGGCGTGGTGACTCCAATGCGATATCAGTACTAATCCAATAATTTCTGCATAAACGCATAAATGTATATGCAAGTGCATAAATACATATGCACATCTCACATTCACTCAAAAAACATGCCTCCCCCCACACCTTGCTGTAGAATATAACAAATCAAAATACTCATTCAGTAAAAGCAAGACTCTCATGTTTTGAAATAAGACCCTTCTGCAGTCATCATCTTTTCTGACGTCATCAACCCCAATGCGCTGTAAGCCACCCAATGAGCTCCCAGCCACGTGCTATTGCGGGTCCTATAGGAGGTTCACACATAAGTGTGAACTCTTAATCACTCCTAATACCTCACCTATACTCTGTAACATCATAGGCGATATTCAGCTGCAATGGCTCATATTTTCGCTCATTGCTCCTATTTTCTGTTATTCATAAACCCGATCAAACCATCCTAACCTAACTTATTATATATAACAAAGAATACATTCTACAGATCAGTTGCTGACATTGTTTAGTGACATCGCAAAAAGCGACCTCAGGTATGGGGATGAGGTATTGATGGCCATTAGCAATATAAGTGTCAAGGTATCACAGCACCTGACTGGTCAACTACGTCACCAGATGACCAATGCAGCTTTAGCGTCCTACCTGTATGTGAACTGTATTTGATGTTATTTTTTAAAAATGGCTAGACTAACCATCCCCACCTAACCTAATCAGAGGTTTGAGAATATACATTTTAATCATCCGCAACTCTAATCATTATTCAGTGATAAGTTCAAAAGTATAACAGCAACCCAAATGTCGTACTGCAATTTAAGCAGAATTGTACTTCTGGCAGCATAGCAGGTAAGAAGAACATTAGAATAAAGGTAACTGCAGAAGTCCTATTGGCCCATACGAGGCAGCTCCTATATATTTTCACCCAATCTCATTCATATTCATGTCCACCTTATGCTTAAACAACCAAGGGATCTCACTCAAAGTAATCGTTTACAAAAATAGTTTTAATAAATACCTCTCATTCTAGTTGTATACACAACAGCAATTATGAAACCCAATAGCTAGA
>WNGS01063294.1:0-10678 GCA_020271785.1 Procambarus virginalis | reverse complement strand
GGGATTTGTTTGGTTTGAGTTTTTCTATTTGTTTAAGAACATCCTCCCTGGTAACTGCTAAACTCGTCAACCTGTCCTCTTTCCTACCCACGTAGACTTGTTCGGTTGAAGGCATATTGTTAAGTTCCTCTTTAGTAAATACAGATACAAAATATTATTAAAAATACTACTCATCTCTTCATCACTATCTGTTATTTGACCTGTCTCAGTTTTTAATGGGCCTATCCTTTCCCTCATACAAATAAATAAATTGAATAAATCGTATACTAATGACCCGAAACGGTTAACAAAGGATCTGAAGAAGCTAATTGGTAGAAAGAGAGCTTGGTACAAACGAATTAAGAATGGTGAAGTCAGTTTTGAACAAGAATTCGTACATTTGGTTAGAAATGTTAAAAAAAAGAGATAAGGAGGGCATAAAAAGAAATTATGAAGTTCGCATAGCAGGGCAAGCAGGGGCAGATCGTAAATGTTTTTTCATTTATATCAAACAAAGATTAAGGGAAAGGATAGGTCCATTAAAAGCTGAGACAAGTCATATAATGGATAATGACGAAAAGATGAGTAGTATTATAATAAACATTTTAACTGTGTATTTACTAAAGAAAAACGTAACTCTATGCCTTCAGCCGAACAAGTTTATGTGGGTGGGGACGAGGACACGTTGACTAGTTTAGCAGTTACCAGGGATGATGTTATTAAACAAAAGAACATAGGAACATACGAACAAAGGTAATTGCAGAAAGCATATTGGCCCATACAAGGCAGCTCCTATTTATATCCACCCAATCCCAATAATATTCATGTCTAACCAACGTTTGAAACAATGGAAGGAACCCCACCTCCACCAAGTTACGCGGTAATTGTTCGACAAATCAACAACCCTGTTACCAAACCAGTATTTACCCCATTTCTTTCCTAAATCTAAACTTATCTAATTTATACCCATTGTTTCGTGTTCTGTCGTGTGTTGATTTTTAATATCCTATTAATATTCCCTTTGTTATGTCCATTCATCCACTTGTAAAGCTCTATCATGTCACATCTAACTCTTCACCATTCCAGTGAATGCAATTTAAGCTTCGTTTTTCTTTGATCATATACCAGGTTTCTAACTTGGGGAATTAACTTTATCATCCTATAATGGATGCTTTCAAGTGAATTTATATCCATTCTATAGTACAACGACCATTACTGAACTGCATAATCTAAATGGGGCCTAACCAGAGCAAAACATAGCTAAAGAACAGCACCAGTTGTCTTGTTACTAACGCTTCAATTAATAAATCCCAGTCTCTGTCATGTTCATAGTAAACGACACTATCCGTTTGTATGCACTGCGTTTCATACTCCAGCAGTAGATAAACAACAGAGAGCGTACAGGACGCCCGCCAGGCTTGGAAGCTGCTAGCCATGTATCATTATTAGTATTAAAGTCAGTAACCAAGCAATGGCTTTATATCAACCCTACAACCAAGACTTCCTCAGCAACACATAACACCACACTGGCGACGAGGATGAACTGTGAACTCAGGTATTTGTTCAGCTCAAATCAAAAGGAAGAAGCATGCTGTCTCGCCCCGGAGGAGGAGAAGTCGTGCAGTTTGTGAGCACCGTACCAATGCTGTGCTACCCAATGCTGTGTGCTATCCAATGCTGTGTGCTACCTGATGCTGTGTGCTAACCAATGCTGTGTGCTAACCAATGCTGTGTACTACCCAAGCAATGTGCTGACTGAAGCTGTGTACTGAAGAATCTGCGATATAAATATCTGCCGATGCTGTGTACAAAATGACGCTTTGATGCTCTTTACAAAACCCGATGTTTTGTGTACGAAACGACGCTCTGTGCTACACGATTCTTCATGCTGGTGAGGCTGTGAACTGTCTGCTGTGTTGATAGTACTGAAAGCTCATCAAACAACAACTGCTGTGCCAACTGCCGTACCAACTGCTATGCCAACTGCTGTGCAGCTGTGAGTAGGAACAACACCAGATGTTCAAATGGCTAGGTAAGAGGTCAGTTGCTGCTGTATTGTGCACTGTTGTGAACTTTTGCATTAAAATGCTTGTGTGCTTTGCAAAATTAAAGTAATTACAGTGAATTCTTAACTAACATATACAGTGCAGTAAGTGTTTAGTATTCTGAGGAAAATTTAAGTGATAAGTTTACATTTATACAGTAAAAATGGCAAATATACCTCAGTTTCCTGCATTTGATCCTGACTGTCACCAGACAAACCTGTCACAGAGGTGGACCAGATGGCTTAAAAAGTTTGAAAATTTGTTGATAGTTTCAGACATCAAAAGTGCTGAAAGAAAGCGTGCCTTTCTACTTCATTATGTAAGTGATCGAGTTTGTGACATTTTTGACACACTGAAAAACACTGGTGGTGACAAAGATTATGATATTGCCAAAACCAAATTAAGTGAACATTTCAAACCTAGACAAAACACTGCTATGGAAATTATGCATTTCAGGAGAGCCAAACAACTCTCTAATGAAACTGTAGATCAATACCACACACGCCTACAGGGTTTAGCAGCCCATTGTGAGTTTGCTGATGTTGACAAAGAAATTAAACAGCAAATAATTGAAACATGCACATCTACACGTCTCCACAGAAGAGTTCTAGAACTTGTTGATGATAAAAGTTTTCTTACCAAGATACTGGATATTGCTCGTCGAATGGAAGATGCTGCACATGATGCTCATGTCATGAAGTGCAGTGCCAACAACGGTTCTAACACTGTCACTAACAGTGATGAGGTACGTAAGGTTCAGGGAGGACACCGTGATCATAGAAGATATCATGCCAAACCTAACAGCAAATTGAGCAGAGAATTACATCACAACTGGAGTCATGGAACAAGACTCAAGCAGTCACAACGACCCACATCAGAGGGTGTCAACAATAAATGTTACAATTGTGGACGAGACTACCCACACCAAGATAATGTTTGTCCTGCTCATGGTAAGAAGTGCTATGAGTGTGGAAAACTAGGTCATTTTGGTGCTATGTGTCATTCCGCACTCAAGAAACCACAGTCAATGAATAAAAGTACTGTACGAGGATCAGGTCATAGGGGTCGAGGTGGTAAACGCAATATTGCACTTCATATCCAGAATGTTAATAATGTACAAAACAACATGTCATTACAACCAGTCTCAGATGACAGTGAATGTGATTATACTTATGGAGTACAAGCAATCACAGAATGGAATGATCTTCCAAACAACCCAGAGACTATAGTATACATTGCTGGTATTTGTCTCAAAGTTCTCATTGACACTGGATCAAACACTGACACCATTGCTGAGTGCCACTATGAGAAATTCAAAAAACAGTTCCCAAAGCTTGAGAACTACAATGGCAAAGCCACTGCCTATGCTGCAAGGGTTGTCTTGCCAGTGATTGGAACTTTCCATGCAGAGATTAAGTCAAAGAGTGCAATGCTCATTACTACATTCCATGTTGTTAGGAATGCAAAGAAGTCTCTACTCAGTTACAAAACTTCAACCAAACTGGGGCTACTTCAGCTTTCTAATGCTGTAGCAGTGGAATCTGCAAACAATGTTGATGCTATTGTTGCAGAATTTTCTGATCGATTTGAATCCATAGGTTGTTATACTGATAGCAAAGTACATCTGCATATCAACCCATATGTAATTCCAGTTGCCCAACCACATCGCCGACAGCCATTCCATACTCGCAAGAAAGTCGATGCCAAACTGGATAGGCTGATGGAACTGGATATCACTGAACCAGTAACAGGCCCAACACCATGGGTAAGCCCAATTGTCATTCCACCAAAGCCGAAGAATCCAGATGAGATACGCATCTGTGTGGACATGCGTGTTCCCAACAAGGCAATAATGCGTGAACGTCTTCCTACACCCACTGTAGATGATATGATCTACCGCCTGAATGGTGCAACTGCATTCAGCAAGTTAGATTTAAACAAGGGCTATCATCAGCTTGAACTTGATGATGAGAGTCGCTTCATCACAACGTTTACGACACATCGAGGTCTGTATAGGTACAAGCAGCTCAGTTTTGGTATTAACAGTGCTACTGAGGTATTCCAGCACATCATCAGCCAGGTATTGCAAGATATACCTAATGCCGATAACATGTCTGATGACATCATTGTTTATGGCCGTACCCAAGCTGAACACGACAAAGCTCTTCGTGCAACATTGCAACGCTTACGAGAAAAGAATCTGATGCTAAGCCGAGCAAGGTGTGAGTTCAATCAACATAAAATTTAATTCTTTGGACATATACTTAGTGACAAAGGTCTGTCTCCAGATACTAAGAAAGTTGCAGATATCAAGAATACTGCATCTCCTTCAACATCCACTGAAGTACATAGTTTTTTGGGAATGGCAAACTACTGTTCTCGCTTCATTCCAGATTTTGCTACTATTACGAAGCCTCTACGTGAGCTCCTGAAGAAAAATGCATCATGGTACTGTAGTGATATCGAGCAAAATGCATTTGATGCTGTGAAAGATGCACTAGTAGAGAATACGACTGCTGCGTATTTTGATCCATCAATGGACACTGAGTTAATGGTGGATGCTAGTCCTGTTGGTTTAGTTGCTGTTTTAGCCCAACACAAACCTGGTCAACCAGATTCCAGAGTAGTAATTGCCTATGCCAGCCGTTCTCTCACAGATGTTGAGCAACGATACAGTCAGACAGAGAAGGAAGCTCTTACTCTTGTATGGGGCTGTGAACATTTCAATGTGTATCTGCTTGGTGCACCCTTGGTGTATCAGGTTGGGTTACCGTTACCTGTGGCAGGTGGCGGATCTCCCAATCCTGAGCACTCCAGTTGCAAACTCTGTGAGCAGGAACTGCGGCACGATCTCCCACACTACATCACCGAATGCCCAGTTATTAGACCTCTCAGACCAGTTGGCATGAGGTACCTGGAGCTTTGCAAATACTTTATTCATTCTCGTATTCTTGAAGATATCCCCACAGTGTACCCAAAATTTGCCAGTGCATGCTACTAAACATATAGCCCTGTATGACTAACCATCCTACGAGATGGGGACTTTTATTACTACTGCTGCCCTATTCAATCCTGTGCTTATGATATGCACAAAATACTTCCGGAGTCGGCCAGTGCAGACTGCCTATCACATGCTTCTGTATGACTAACCATCCTGTGTGATGGGGATTTTTAGCATCACCTTGTTAGCTTTTTTGACACACTGTACTCCACTTCATATAGTCTAGGGTAGCTGCACTAATGCAGATGTACCTCATGTATTAATAACAAAAATTGGTGCACCCTTCACCACGATAAAGCTTGAGCGAAAAGGCATTAACAATCAAATAATTCAAACTGTCAATAACGGGCTTCAAGAAATCATCTTAGATGCGCCAGGAAGAACTGGTAAAACCTTCCTAATTAGATTAATTCTGGAAGCATATCGATCGCAAAACCTTTGCTTTTGCGTCGTCCGAAATTGCTGCGACATTGCTACCAGGTGGAAGAACTCCTACTTCGACTTTGAAATCCCCATTGGCCATTCAAAATGAATGCACAGTGCCCCACAAACAAACGTTCGAGGCTCTTGATCGATCATTGCAAGATTTGTGTGGAAACATCAGACCATTTGGGAACTCATTAATATTGCTTGCAAAAGACTTCAGGCAATTTTTATCTGTAATTCCTCGATCGACACCAGCGGACGAAATAAATGCTCGCCTGAAATACTCTACTTTGTGGCGCCACGTAAAGACATTTAAACTAACTACAAATATGCGTGTAGTTATATAGCTACTGCAAAACGATCCATCAGCTGAGATATTCTCACATTAATTTCTAGAAATTAGGAACGTAAACGGGCCGGATGATCTGACCTCAGGATGAATTTCATTGCCTCATAACTTCTGCAATTTAGTGATGTCAGAAGAAGAATTGATTGAAAAAGTATTTCCCAATATTGAAACCAATTATAAGAATCACGATTGGCTGAGTGAACGAGCTATTCTTGTGGCCAAGAACAAAACGTCTACGACCTTAACAATATTATTCATTCTAACATTCAAAGCGAGGCAGTCACATACAAGTTCGTCGACATTGTTTAGGAAGCAGATGAAGCAGTTAATTATCCAACAGATTTTTTTAATTCACTCGATCTGCCAGGGATACCATCACATGTACAGCAATTGAAAATAGGCTTGCCAATTATCATGTTGCGAAATATCAACCAGGCAAAACTTTGCAACTTACTTTATAGTAAGTAAGTAACTTATAGTAAGTAAGTAACTTACTTACTTACTATAAAAAGTAAGTAATTAAGTAAGTAATTATCAAAAAGAAGGCACCAAACCGGGAAGGTTATGTAGCACCATCAAGTGTGCGGGATAATCAGAGAGCGCTAAATATCACCAAGGATGCCAATGCGAGAACAGAAACGCATAAGGCGAACGATATCAAAAGTATTCGAGTCACCGAGAATACTATCGAGAGACAAGCGACCGCGGGGGACGGTCAGAAAACAAGACACATGCTCGTCCTGGAAGTCAGGACATTCAACAAGGATATGCACGACCGTAAGGGGGACAATGCAAATAGGACAATAAGGAGCAGGGCGGCGCTCCATCAAGTGACCATGAGTTAAACGAGTATGGCCAAGATTCAACCTCGCCAGAGCCGTTTCCCATCACCGATTACAGTAGCAGGAGGACGGCCACGAGGACACACAACCTTTAAGAGATCGTAGTTTGTTACCAGAAACAGACGACCAACAAGCCTGCCAACGGGTAAGGATGGAGGAATGGATAACCGGGTAAAAGTCGGAATGAGGAATACCTTTACGAGAGATGGGACAGGAGCGGACAGCTTCCCGGGCGCAGCACCCGCACGCTCATTTAAAGAGACACCAATATGGCTGGGAACCCAACAAAACTCAACCGACTTAAATTTACTGTGAACAAGAAACAGCCAATGCTGGATCTCGACAATAACTGGATGAACCAGATTAAAGGACACGAGAGCCATGAGGGCAATACGAGAGTCAACAACAACTACAAAAGAAGATTGACAACGAAAGAACAGGAGACGAAGGGCATAGAGAATAGCATAAAGCTCTGCTGTGAAGATGCTAGTCTCTGGAGGTAAGCGACACATATAAGTGTGATCAGGAAAAACAACAGAGTAGCCAATACCATCCGCAGTGAAGACGGAAACGGAGTGCGAGTGAGAAGAAAAGTGCTAAAGGAAAAGGCGTTTTAGAACCGTCGGAGGGGTAAAAGCTTTAGTGATGTGGGTCAAGGATGTACAAAACTGCGGAAGGGGGACTTTCCACGGGGTCAAAGAAGGAACAACACGAGGAGGAATATTAGAAATACGAACGGAATCCTGTAAGCGAGATAACCGGACAGAAAGAGGGATGTGGTGAAGAGGAGCAGGAACCGCAGGAGGGGTAAAAGTTAAAGCACGACAGAGGCGAGAGGAAGGATGTTGCAAGGATCGTGCAAGATAGCGAAGACAGTAGCGATCACGTTGGTCCTGGAGAGACAGGAAGCCAGTGTCAACATACAAGTTGAGGACGGGAGTCGAACGAAAGACACCAGAGCCTAGGCGCAACCCAGTATGATGCAAAGCATCAAGGCGGCAAAGAGTAGAAGGAGAAACAGACGAGTAAGCAGGGCAACCATAATCGAGCTTAAACAGGACGAGAGAGAAATTTAAAGCAAGGAGAGTGCGCCTATCCCCTCCCCAAGAAGTATGGGACAATACCCAAAGGAGGGCAAGGGACTTAGAGCACTCAACACGGAGGTAAGAGATATGGGGAGACCAAGACAAACGAGTGTCAAAGAATAACCCCCAAAAGCTTCGCAGAATCTTTGTACTCAAGGGGATGACCATAAAGTGACAAAGAAGGACGAAGAACGATCTGTTTCCGAGTAAAAGTCATGGCACAAGTCTTAGTAGAAGAGAACTTGAAGCCATGATTGGTGGCCCAAAACTACAAGGCATCAATCGCAAGTTGAAGCCGACGTTGAAGGAGAGGCGAATCATCACCCTGACAGCAAAGGGTAAGATCATCGACATAGAGAGCAGAGAAGACGCCGGAAGGAAGAGAGGAAAGAAGACCATTGAGGGCAACCAGAAAAAGAGTAGTGCTTAGAACACTACCTTGGGGCACACCTTCGTATTGCTGAAAAGAGGCAGATAGAGTGGTACCAAGCCTCACCCGAAAGGAACGACGAGAGAGGAAGCTGCGGAGAAAGAGAGGGAGATGACCACAAAGGCCAGAAGAATGAAGCTGGGATAGAATTTGATAACGCCAAGTGGTGTCGTAAGCCTTTTACAGGCTAAAAAGGACGGCAACAACCGTGGTCTTCGCAGCAAAAGCAGTACAAATATAGACCTTCAAGTTCACCAGGACATCTGTTGTGCTGCGGCACTTGCGGAAACCAAATTGAGAAGGGGAGAGGAGGTGATGGTGTTCCAGGAACCACATCAGACGAATGTTAACCATACGTTCAAAGAGTTTGCAAACACAACTTTTGAAGGCAATAGAGCGAAAGTCCTTAGGGGATGTTCCCAGAGACCCTGGTTTGCGAACAGGGAGGAAAATGGCATCGAGCCAGTCCTCAGGGACTGACGACGACGCCCAGATCCGATTATACAGATTCAGTAAATACTGAGACGTGCATAGAGGGAGATGGCGAAGCATCTCATAATGAATGCCATCGGAGCCCACTGCCATAGAACCGCAGAGGGCCAGGGTGGAACGAAGTTCACTGAGAGAGAAGGGATCGTTATAGGGAAGTCGAAGACGAGTGCAGAAATCGAAAGGACGATTTCACTACCACGTTACGCGGCAATTGGTTCCACAAATCAACAACCCTGTTACTGAACAAGCATTTACCCAAGTCTTTCCTAAATCTAAACTTATCCAATTTATACCCATTGTTTCGTGTTCTGTCTTGTGTTGATACTTTTAATACCCTATTAATATCCCCTTTGTTATATCCATTCATCCACCTGTAAACCTCTATCATGTCACCCCTAACTCTTCGCCTTTCCAGTGAATGTTCAAGCTTTGTTAATCTTTCTTCATATGAAAGATTTCTAATTTGGGGAATTAACTTAATCAGCCTACGCTGGACACGTTCAAGTGAATTTATATCCATTCTATAGTACAACGACCAAAACTGAACTGCATAATCTAAATAGGGCCTAACCAGAGGTAGATATAGCTGAAGAACCACACCAGGTGTTTTGTTACTAACGCTCCGATTAATAAATCCCAGTGTCCTATTTGCCTTATTACGAACATTCATGCATTGAACCTTTGGTTTTAAATTCTTTCTAATCATAACTCCCAGATCCCTTTCGCAATCCGACTTCGCAATCTCAACACCATCTAGCTCGTAACTTGTAACTCTATCATCATTACCTAGCCTCACAACTTTACATTTATCAGCATTAAACTGCATCTGCCAATCCTTTGACCATTTCAAAACCCTATTTAGATCAACTTGAAGTAATAGTGAGTCTTCTTCCGTATTAATTTCCCTACCGATTTTTGTATCATCAGCAAATTTGCAAATGTTGCATCTCAAACCTGAATCTAAATCATTTATCTTTATAAATAAAAATGGAAATGTTCGTTTGTTCAAAATCGCTAATCTCCGAAAGTACTTCACCGATTGCTATGAAATTTTCACACAACGTTCCATTCGCATCTTAGCAGGTTTTTATATACATACTATACTATATAGATACATACTATATATTATATATATTCATGTATATTTTATATAGATTCTATATAGATGTCACGTTTGTGACGGTAAAAAACATGCTTTTTTAGAAAAACTGTTTTTCATGTGAGAAAAATCTTCGAAACCTCTTTACCGATTGCTTTGAAATTTTGACACAACGTTGCATGCGAATAGGCGCGTCTTTTTATATATCTACTATATACATACCTCACCTGTGACAGGAAAAAACATGCTTTTTTTGGAAAACAGCGCAATCTGTTGGATGTAAGGGCAACACACACTGTAATCTCCGAAAGTTCTTCACCAATTGCTTTGAAATTTTGACACAATGTTGCATTCAAATAGGCGCGTGTTTTTATATACCTACTATATAGCTGCCCCCTCTGTGACAGGTAAAAACATGCTTTTTGAAAAGCAGCGCCATCCGTTGCACATAATGACAACATGCATGCTATACTAAATATGTCACGAACTCCATTTCAATGTTTCCGGTTGAATGATAAATTTTATTTTTCATAGATTTCTATTTATTTTATTTTTTAGTGAATATTTGTGTGACATTGTGTTGGAATTGAGTTGTGTTGTTTACCATTTCGTTCATTTCGTAAGTATAAGTATAGATGTCACACCTGTGACAGGTAAAAAATTATGCTTTTATATTTTTCATATTTTCATTTCAATTTTTAACTGTTTTTCTTATATTCAGTGATGTGGGAACATCAGATCACTTGATGTTCCAAATTTTCTGATGTGAACATCAGGCCATTTGGGAAGGCATCGGACGAGGGATTGGGGAATGGTGGGGTTGATGAGGGAGGGAAGTGAGAGATAGTGCAGAGGATGAGGGGACAAGGGAAAGGGGTAACGGTAGGGGGAGGACGAGGGGATGTGGGAGTTTGGGATGGAGGGGATGGG
>WNGS01063283.1:22591-34230 GCA_020271785.1 Procambarus virginalis | reverse complement strand
TATATTGGTACTACATTAGCCGTCTTCCATATTTCTGGTAGGTCTCCCGTGTCCAGTGACCTACTATGCACTAGGGAGAGTAGGCGAGCAAAGCGCTCCTGCACACGTTTTCAATATCCATGGTGAGATTCCGTGCCGGCCCAACAGCCTTTGCTGCACTGGGCAGCTACATAGGTGCTTTTGGAACCGTCATGATCGTGTAATTTCGAACCTTTCAGGACGCCTGGTGTAGGCTGCCACCTCGGTATACCTTGTAGGGTTGCGCCGAATTTCTCCTTGTTCTATTGTAAAGGCCTCCTGGAACATTTTGTTGAGTTCCTCACCACTCTTTGTCATTCTCTGTGTACCTGATCCTCACCCATCCCTACGTTTCATCACCTGTGCCGTCCTGTGTTTGCCTCCTGACGTGTGACTTTGTAGTAGCTTTGGTCAGTCTGTGGCTTTATTAGCTATACCATTTTCATAGCTTTCCGACCTGGGTGTGCGCGCGCCGCGCGCGCGCGCAGGTTGTGTGTGTGTGGTGTGTGTGTGTGTGTGTGTGGGTGTGTTGTGTGTGTGGTGTTGGTGTGTGGTGTGTGTGTGTGTGTGTGTGTACAAAAATTTCGCACATTGTATTGTGTACATTTGATTTAAATAACAGTTTACTATCTGCAAAAAAATGTCAAACTATTTGTCAGTCCATTGTCTATCTCTGCCTGCCGGCCTACCTGCTAAAACTTGTCCACACAATATGCTGTTGAATATCTATCTCCATTGCTCACTTACCATTAACTCCTACATTATTAGCCAAATGATCTCATTAACAATTCTCTGCACATTTCAAGCACCTACCTTCCTTCTAACATGAATCACAACAACTAATACACTCAACTCAGTCCCAACACCTTTCTTATTCCTTCCTCAACACCTCGCCATATACACCCTATCTCTCAAATTAAATTGAAATACCTAACTGCCAACCTTCCCCCCCAACTGCAAAGGATGATCCATGGTAGCTCACCCGGACCCACCCTCCCCCTCCCCTACCAACACACTGCACGACCCCACAAGGAGGCCGCCGTAGCCCTACCCCATACATCACCCCGCCCACACAGAAAATGGCAGCCAACACTATATTTACCCAGCCAAACCCTTCGTTCACCTATGTACTATTTATTCTTGAAATAATCAAGAATAAAAAAACCGGATTTAAGTTCCCTGGAAAAACACATATATTTATCAGAACGAGCCTAAAATATCACATATTAGATATTAGATTGCTGGTTTACATTCACAAACTCATTTGGATATACACACTAATTATTAATTAATACATACTTTTAAACACACACACACTTGTAAGTTAACCTAAATTCTCCTATATTCATTCATAAAACTGCCTCACCCGACTTCACCTCATCAAATAAAGCTGTCAAATATTTCTAACTGTCAACACAAACTCACAACTTCACTTGTCAATCATTGCAACTGTTGATAAATAGACACTAACTAACTTTGATATGAGATATAAATACAAGTGGCAAATTTCATTCAGAAGGCAACTCCAGCGTGGCCTAGTCGGATATAACATGTTCTTAATCCGGATAGACCTGCGTTCGAGCCTGTCGAAACGGTTGCAAAAACAGGGCACAGATTTCTGTGAATGTCCTCTCCTGTAGAAGCATCAGTTTTGATAGACTCTCTGGATAGCTGAAGCTTGATTAAGTGACCCCTTGGAAAGTGGGGAAGGGTTGAAGTCCGGGGGCCCTCGGAAGGATACCTGGATCCACTGACCTTGGGCAGGTCTTTCAATTCACCTGGATTTCAGGTAGGGAGAAGGGAGGCAATTTGGGTCGACACAAATGGCTTCCTGGAACCAAAACCCCATGGATACACGAAAACTGACACGCACACGGACACTCATGGACACGAACCGAAGGTTCATGTCAGATAATAAGAAGGGAGGATAGGTTAGTTAGGTTAGGTTGGTAAGGTTGACTAGGTTGGTTAGGTTGACTAGGTTGGTTAGGTTGGTTAGTAAAGTTATTTAGTAAGGTTGGTTAGGTTAGTTCGTTAGGTTGTTTCGTTAGTTGGTTCGTTTGGTTGGTTGGTTAGGTTAGGTCAGGTTGGTTTAGGTTAGGTTAGGTTGGTTAGGTTAGCTTGGTTAGGTTGATTGGTTAGGTTAGGTTGGATTGGTTGGTTAGGTTAGGTTGGTTAAGTTGACTAGGTTGGTTAGTTAGGTGGATTTGGTTGGTTAAGCTAGGTTCGTTGGTTAGGTTGACTAGGTTGGTTACGTTGGTTGGTTAGATGGTTGGTTAGATTGGTTGGTTAGATTAGTTAGGTTGGTTGGGTAGGCTTGCTAGGTTATTTTGGTTGGTTAGGTTGGTTGGTTAGGTTGGTTGGTTAGGTTAGGTGGTTCGTTAGGTTGGTTGGTTAGGTTAGGTTGGTTAGGTTGACTAGGTTGGTTAGGTTAGGTTAACTAGGTTGGTAAGTTTGGTTAGTTAGGTTGATTACGTTGGTTAGGTTAGTTGTTTAAGTTCGTTGGTTAGGTGGTGGTTAGGTTGAATAGATTGGTTAGGTTACGTTAGGTTGGTTAGGTTAACCAACCTATCCTACATGGTTAAGTTAAGTTGGTTAGAATTAGAATTAGGTTAGAATTGAGATTATAATTTGAGGTTAGAACAAGCATAATTTATGCTTAATATTAGTAAAAAAATAATTATTAATATTAATAATTAAATAATATGTTTAATAAATATTTTTAAATATTTAAATATATATAATATTTATAATTTATAAAATACATATTAGATATTTATAATTTTTTTAATTTAAATATAATACAATATTTTTAATACTTGTTAATAATAATTATTAAATTAAATTAATTAAATATTATAAGAGCAAGTTTAATAAGCAATTTTGATTATATGTATGCCTAGGTTGGTTAGGTTAGGTAGTTTAGGTTATGTGGTAAGGTAAGGTTAAGATGGTTATTTAGGTTGGTTAGGTTAGGTTATATATGTATTATTCCACTGACTGATCTATATATATTCATATATATATATATATATATAATATATATATATATATAATATATATATATATATATATATATATATATATATATATATATATATATATATATATGTGAGAAAGCTGCATGAACGCGCAAGCCATATATCACTAAGAACTCTTTGACCCGGCCAGGATTCGAACCCATGCCGTCCAGGATCACCCCTAAACGTACACAGTACCGTGACCACCGGTAGACGATCATTGGTGCGGTGGTCACGGTACTGTGTACGTTTAGGGGTGATCCTGGACGGCATGGGTTCGAATCCTGGCCGGGTCAAAGAGTTCTTAGTGATATATGGCTTGCGCGTTCATGCAGCTTTCTCACATATATATATATATATATATATATATATATATATATATATATATATATATATATATATATATATATATATATATATATATATATATATATATATATATATATATATATATATATATATATATATATATATATATATATATATATATATATATACTGACCCCCCCGCACAATACTGACCCAAGCTTTGAGCTCGGGGGTCAGTATGGTGCTTCTGTAGTTGCCTCGATTCTTTCCTCCTTCTGCAATAAGTTCTGCTTGTAAGGTGTCTTTGGTGGTGACCTTCTTTTGTGCTTCGAGGTCAAATATGTCGTCCAACAGGATCTCCATAGGAGATAGTTATCTCTCCTGATAACTATCTCTCAGGAGATAGTTATCAGGAGAGGCGACAAGTCGCCAATATACGTCATCCTTAAGAAAGACGAATATCTGGCGAAAATGAACCTCATACTCTCTGACCAAACTAAATTCCAAAGGGTAACGAAGGACACTACAGCCGAATTGAAAGCAAAGGTCAACAAATTGATTGAAACTGTGAATGCCAAGAAATCCGGACTCCACCTGCCAAAGATTATTGGGGAATATAAACCTGGATATGCGTATGGAAATGTCAAGACGCTTAAGCCTGGAAACCCACTTCGGCCAATCATCAGCCAGATACCCACACCCACGTACAGACTGGCGAAACGACTCAACGGCTTACTGACTCCTTATGTCCCTTGCGCCTTCAGCCTGAAGTCCCCGAAGGAATTTGTTGACTTACTGCGGGGAACACGGGCAACAGGGATAAGAGCCTCGTTGGACGTAGAATCACTGTTTACCAACGTACCTGTGGATGAAACAATCGGGATGATAATGGACCGAGTGTATCGTGATCCGGCCTGTACTCCTCTTGACATACCAGAAAATATCCTGAGGAAACTACTCCAAGCTTGTACTAAGGAGGCACCCTTCTTGAGCCCGGATGGGCACATGTATAAGCAAGTAGATGGGGTCGCCATGGGTTCTCCCCTAGGTGTCCTGTTTGCGAACTTCTACATGGGTACTATCGAGAAAAAAGTCTTAGTCGACTTGAACTTGAAACCGGCCATATACTGCAGGTATGTTGACGACATTTTTACACAGGTACCTGATGTCAGACATCTGCAGGAGCTGAAAGAGGCGTTTGAGCAGAGTTCTGTGTTGCGTTTCACTTACGAGATGGAGAAGGATGGGAAGCTACCCTTTCTAGATGTAACAGTCATGGAAAGGAGCGGAGGTTTCCACACTGCAGTCTACACTAAGGAAACAAACATAGGAATGTGCCTAAATGCCAACAGTGACTGCCCAGACAGGTACAAGAGGAGTGTTGTTAACGCTTATGTCGACCGTGCTCTCAGCCACAGCTCAGAATGGAAGCAAGTCGAAGAAGAACTCTGTAGGGTAAGGCAGGTCCTAGTCAACAACGGCTTCTCCAATGGTTTCATTGAAGACATCATAAGAAGGAAAGTGAAACGCCATGCAACCTCTGAAGAGACAACTAATACAACACCTATACCCCCTATTAGACTATTTTACAGGAACTTCTCCAAAGCTCATAAAACAGAGGAAAGGGTCCTGAAAGAAATGTTATCCCTACAGACAAAAATCAGAAGATACAACTAACGATTTACTATAAAACCAAAAAAACGGCCAGCCTTCTCATGAGAAACTCTCCAGACACGAAGCAGAACGCTCTAAAAGAGATAAACGTCGTCTATGCCTTCAAATGCCCTCTTGGGGACTGTAAGCCTCAAAAAACTCAGTATATAGGCAAGACAACAACATCTCTTTCCAGGCGTTTAGCGATGCATAAGCAACAGGGCTCCATTAAGGAACATATATTCTCTTCCCACAACCAAACCATCACCAGAGAAATCTTAACAAACAACACAGAAATCATTGATAGATACAGTGACAACAGGTGGATTGACATCTGCGAGGCACTACACATCAAGAAGTCAACACCAGCAATCAACAGCCAATTAACGCACAACTATATTCTACCCACTTCAAGACTCCGCTCCAATATAGAAACATCAAGAAATATGGGCCAATAGGCCTTCTGCAGTTCTATTGGTACCCAACCTCTACTTCTACAAATCTATACCCCGTTTTCCATGTTCTGTGTTTCACCCCACTATTGTATTACATCACCTCACCCAAATGCAGGTATAAAAGCCAATGTTGTTTCATAACGCATAAGTTGTGTGCAGATAAACTAAAGTCTTTGAAAATGTAATAAGTTTTACGAAACGCGCTCAAGTGTCGCGTCAGACTAGAAATAAAATTGAATTTTGGAGAATTGATTTTTCATTTACCATCACCAGTAAAAAGAAACATAAGGAAAATAGAGAAAATTCGTGTTAGAATTACTAATCCTACTTTTTCGGTCATATTTAATAATATATATATATATATTGTCGGGGTTTCACGGTGTTCTCGTTACAGAAGGGTTAAAGCAACAATAGACTGGATCTCCTTTCCAGGTGGTTGCTCCAACAATAACCCTTACTCACCGTCGTTCGGCGGGTCTTCCCTCAATCCTCTAGGCTCCACTGCTGGCCTCGGAGAGTACCCCAGTCGATCTCATAACCGGCCTTTAGATTATAAGATGAGTGAGGACACAGATCGTTCCCTCAATCTGTGGCCCGCCCCGGCACCGAACTCTTATACAGCCTTCAAGGTCGCCAACTGGTTTTTTTAGATGTCCAGTAACATTGCAGTGGTCAGGAGTAATTGTGGCAAGAGCCAAAATCCAGTAATATAGTATCAGGCAGGTCACTCTACTTTATATCATTACACGGTCACAAGATAAATGGAGGGGATGATATCAAACACCAAAGAGTTTTGGTATTTTACTTAAAAGACAACGAGAAATATATATGCATCAATGTATCAGAATTAATATATGACAATCGCTCCATTCATAGCATAATATTCTAGAGCGCACCATATGGCAACATCGGCACGTGTCACCTGTCAGAATGCCAGCTGACCGGGCCCTCGCGATCGTGGGAACAGACTAGTACTTGTTTTCTAATTGTCACGATCCCCGTTTATTTAACTTTTTCCAAAACACTATTCAACAATCACATGGCTTACTTATGATATCGCTGGCCTCACGATCAACATCTTATTCACAATACTCTCACAGTGACTTTTCACTGTACCAAAAGATTACTCTATTCTTAATAATATTTACTGTGAATGCACTCACTTGATCACTGAACTTTTCTTTATATTTATACTTCCTCTCACAGAGATATCACTGGCAATCACTTCGCGTATATGATATTATTCAGTACACAGGCATGTCATATATAAATCGGTAATCAAATTTCAGGCATATATATCAATAGATCATAGAGATCAACACACAGGCATTTATATCGATAGATTATAGAGATCAACACACGGGCACTTATATCAATAGATTATAGAGATCAATCCACAGGCATTTATATCAATAGATTATAGAGATCAATACACCAATATCTGGTTTACTACCAATATATATATAATAATAATACTCACTGTAGATTAATAATAATAGTCACAGTAAATTCTCTGATGAATCTTGGTGCTTGCACACACCCACACATAGATATATATGTAAACTGATACTGTGAGCGCTCTGGGCTGGCTCACCGCACACTGTGCTCTCTGTGACTTAAACTCAAGTGAGACTTGCTCACGACATATAAAATATTCTAACCAGAATATATATAGCTAACTAAAGGGGAAATGGGAGGGTAACTGTAAACACCTACTTCACCTATCCTAGGATGACAGTTGGGTTGTAGCTCCTGGTCCAGGCTCTCGCCTCGTTCACCATCCAGAAACACAAGCCCTACGCCTTAGGATGTCGCGTCTCGCCGCTTCTGTACACAGCAGGTCCGTGCTTCTTTCCCTACAGTACGTCGCCGGGTTGAAGTCGGTCTCCTGGCCGTCAACTTTCCTCCCAACTACGGCAGCCAGCCTACGTCTCGGCGGGCGTCGTACGTTTCCCAATTAGTTCTTGTCACTGTACTCCCAGAGTAACTGCCTCTCACCACTACGAAGTCACTGTGAAGTTATCAGCCGTCCCGGTCGACACACGCACAGCACACGACTTCAGAGCACTTGAAGCTCACAACACTGTCAATTCCCTCGTCGTCTAGATATATCGCTAGGTATTTGGGAAGACTTCTCGACGTGCTTGCATCCAACTGTTGACTCGTAGGGTTCCACGAAGGTGGGGTTACTGTCAAACTTGACAGGATCGTCGATCACACGTTCAACCTGGTTGACAAGGCTGTCAACCTGGTTCCCTCACGGTGGGCGGCCCGGCCACTAAGCTGTCCCTTATACTGGTGAACTGCCAACGACGACACACGTCGATGCCCGGCCCACTTCTTGCAACACACCTGTCCCCTGAGCACTTGTTGCTCAATATTCTGTCAATTCCTTATCTGAGCCACTTCTGGGTTGCAGGAAGACCTCACAGAGTGCGTGCCAACAACTGGAGACGCTTAAATCCACCGGAGTTCGGTAAATCCGTCACTCTGACAGGATGACCGATCGCGCGTCCTACCTCTCGGACGTGTTGTGAAAGACTGATGTCGCCTGGCGCCAACACGGGCGGACCCCCTATGCCTATGTGACGTCACTTTTCCCAAAGTTGGTTTTCATTGGCTCCCAGTGCCATGTCGCTGACGGTGACCAATCTGGCGCCACTGACGTCACACAGTTTTGGCGGGAGAACAGACTTGCCAGCGCCATATTGGCTCCCTAAAGGGCCTATCCCACAGGCCAAAATACTACATTTTCTCAAATTTCTCGGCTCTTCGAGAATACTGTTCTCTCCCACATATGTTCAATTGATGCCTGCAATGTAGAGAACGCTCGGGAATAGTGGACATGACTCTTACAGCAGGCGTGGGAGAATTAGAAGGGGGGGGAACACCGTCACAATATATATATATATATATAAATAAATATATATATACATATATATATATATATATATATATATATATATATATATATATATATATATATATATATATATATATATATAGGTATGGTATAGGTTAGGTTAGATTAAGTTTGGAAAGAGGCCAGGAGTTATTGCTTTAAACAACCGACGGACGGCTAAAGGGGCAGACTCCAAGACTCCAAGGGGCTCAAACCTGCGGGCACAAATAGGTGAGTACACGTAAAAGTGTAACATTTTTTATTATTATTTTTATTTTTACATGCATAGCACGCAAATTAGTTATAATAAAAAACAAGACAAGAACATTAGAAAACACAACGAAACAAAACAAGAAACCACCGGCCAGAAGGGCCGACAGCACAGTACAACATATTACAAACACTGTAAGTGCACGAGAAACATCGCATACACCATGACACAAATTACAAAACAATGTCAAGCAAGCAAGCACAGTAACAGTACAAAACAAAACATCACAAAACAAAGCAAACATCAACAGTAACAACATAAAACATTACAAGAAAATCCCAATATACAACAAAACACAATAAAAATGACAAACAAGTACAACATGTAAAGCAAGCAAAAAACACCAGTGCAAATTTATATCACAGAAAGAAGACATAAATATAAACATGTACACCACACCAACCGCCTTGCAACAAACAGAGAGGCCCAAAATATACAATAATAACAAACAAGCACTCCATGCAATCAAGAAACAAAACATAGTAACAAATACAACAAACAAACAAGCACCAGCCTGAAGGACCGAGAACAACACAAAGGGCACCATGAAATTCGATACAAGAAAAACTCCCAGCACACAACAAACTAAATATGAAAACAAAAAAACAATAATCAATAAACAATATTAAATAGGCAAAGAAAAATACAAACAAAAACAAAAACAACACAATCTAGCAAGGCTTAAGAAATACACACATGACAAAGAACCAACACAAATCAAATACAGGAATAAAAAACGCCCTCACCAAAACACCTGCCTCGCAACAAAGAAGGGAGAGGCACAGGTCAAAGGACAATAGGGCAAACAAAAGGCCATAGGGGCACACAACACTACAGTAACATGGAATCAGCTGACATATTTGCCCGGGAACAAGACCGGGAGAACCGAACATTGAACGCCTCCCAAAGCAGCAATTCCCCCAAGTGGTCGGACCCCCCACCAAGGACGCCTTGGTATCCGGAATCCAGGCAACAAACACCAGCAAACAGGGAACCCAGATGGTGTCACTCCAGAGGTGAGTAACCGCCACCCTACGCCATACACTGGGAACCCGCCCATTTTGAAAGTCTTCTGGTACTTCAGACCGCAAGAACTCGGCAACCACGGCCTCCAGAGTCTCAAGTCGCAACTCCACAGGAGAGAACTCGTCAGAGGGTACCGTCACAGGGCACCAGCGGCCAAAGGCACACCACCAGACGACTGCAGGGAACCAGGGCGGCGCGCATCCTTTCGTAAAGTCACGACCGGGCCATGCCCAGCACTAGCATCCGCACTATCCCTGGAAGCGGAAGCCACCACACCCCACTGCGGAGAGCCCCATGGCAGGGAAGGAACAGAAGGCACACCAGAGACACTGTCATCAGCACCAGCAGGCACATGAACCTCCGCCACCACCAACCGTGGAGACAACGACGCATCCGGATCTTTAAAAGTGTAACATGAATGACTTGTTCCTTCACGACCACAAACGGAGATTCCAGGGTTCAAACCCCAGGCGGGCAGGGCTGTAATTGTTGATAACGTTTCTTATCACCAAATGGCTCTGTTCACCTAGCAATAAATAGGTATCCAGGAGTTAGTAAGCTAGCTACTTGCGGCGTGGTGAGTGAGTGAGGGTTAGTTAGTGACTAGTTGACCTTGTGGGGTGGGCGTTGGAGACCACTATATAAGCCTAACATGTGTATGTATCAACTGCCTGTCTGCCTGTCCCCCGACTCATTGATGTTACATGTATTGACTAAATGAAGCCTAAGAGAGCATATCCAAGGCCTAAGATGAGTCATTTATGCTTCGAACAGGTTTTCTAAGGTTCTTTAATTAGCGGTGGGTGGTTGGGTGGCATTTGTCAGCAGCAACTTGTGCGAGATCAATGGCAGCGGCGGCATCCCAACATTTCTATTTTGGAGCAACAGTAGTAGTAGTAGTCGATTTCTTGTTGGTTGGTTTGAATAAATAGTTGTAATAGTACTCTCATTAATGGAGAATGGCTGGTATGTGTGAGTATCCTGCAACCGGCGCAGTTACCATTATCTTGACTCACTCACTCACTCTCTCACAGACATGTGATTGGTTTACCACTGTATACAATAGCAACAGCCATACTAACCTACCATCTTGAGAACACTGCTTCTCGTCCCATCCATCAGCCAGGTTAAGCACCGTTGACTTTGGTTAGTACCTGGATTTGTGACCTGCCTGGGAACACCAACGCTTGCTGCTTCTGCTGCTGCTGATGGTATTCCTATTTGGGCAGTCTCCGTGGGTCATGTGTGTGTGTGTGTACTCACCTAATTGTGCTTGTGGGGGTTGAGCTCTGGCTCTTTGGCCCCGCTCTAAACCATCAAATAACAGGTGTACAGGTTCCTGAGCCTAGTGGGCTCTATCATATTTACATTTGAAACTGTGTATGGAGTCAGCCTCCACCACATCACTTCTAATGCATTCCTATGTCAACCACTCTGACACTAAAAAATTTCTTTCTAATATCTCTGTTGCTCATTGCGCACTCAGTTCCACCTGTGTCCCCCAGTGCATGTGCCTCTTTTGTAAAAAGCCCTGTCTTTATCTACCCTGTCGATTCCCTTGAGAATCTCGAATGTGTTATCATGTCCCCCACTAACTCTTCTGTTTTCCAACGAAGTGAGGTTTAATTTCCTCGTAGCTCATACCTCTCTGCTCGGATAATAGTCTGGTGGGAACCTTTGAACCTTTTCCAGTTTAGTCTTATGCTGGACTAGATACGGACTCCATGCTGGAGCCGCATACGCCAGGATTGGTCTGACATATGTGGCATATAATATTTTGAAAGATTCCTTATATAAGTTTCTCAAAGGCCATTCTTATCTTAGCCAACCAGGCACATGCCGCTGATGTTATCCTCTTAATATGAGATTCAGGGGACGGGTCTGGCGTGATATCAACCCCCAGGTCTTTCTCTCTCTTTGACTCCTGAAGTACTTCATCTCCCAAATGATACCTTGTATCTGGTCTCCTGCTTCCTACCCCTATCT
>WNGS01063283.1:0-21591 GCA_020271785.1 Procambarus virginalis | reverse complement strand
GGGTACTGTGTCAAAGGCTTTTCAACTGTCCAAAAAAATGCTATCTGCCCATCCTTCTCTTTCTTGCTTAATCTTTGTCACCTGATCGTAGAATTCTATTAAGCATGTAAGGCAAGATTTACCCTCCCTGAACCTATGTTGGTGGATTGTAACGATGTTTCTTCTCTCCAGATGTGTTACTAGTTTTTTTCTCACAATCTTCTCCATCACCTTGCATGGTATACAAGTTAAGGACACTGGCCTGTAGTTCAGTGCCTCTTGTCTGTCACCTTTATTGTATATTGGGACTACATTAGCCGTCTTCCATATTTCTGGTAGGTCTCCCGTTTCCAGTTCCATAAAAGGCTGATGCATAAGCTGGAGAAACAGGCAGGAGTAACTGGTAGGACGCTACAGTGGATAAGGGAGTACCTAAGCAATAGGAAGCAGAGAGTTACAGTGAGGGGTGAGACCTCAGACTGGCGTGAAATCACCAGTGGAGTCCCACAGGGCTCTGTTCTCGGACCTATCCTGTATCTGATACGTAAATGATCTCGTAGCGGGCACAGACTCATTCCTCTCAATGTTTGCTGACGACGCCAAAATTATGAGAAGGATTAAGACAGAGGAGGACAGCTTGAGGCTTCAAGAAGACCTCGACAAGCTGCAGGAATGGACGAAAAAATGGTTGTTAGAATTTAACCCAAGCAAATGTAATGTAATGAAGATAGGCGTAGGAAGCAGGAGACCAGATACAAGGTATCATTTGGGAGATGAAGTACTTCAGGAGTAAGAGAGAGAGAAAGACCTGGGGGGTTGATATCACGCCTGACCTGTCACCTGAAGCTCATATGAAGAGGATAACATCAGCAGCATATGCCAGGTTGGCTAACATAAGAACGGCCTTTAGAAACTTGTGAAAGGAATCTTTCAGTACATTATATACCACATATTGTCAGACCAATTCTGGAGTATGCGGCTCCAGCATGGAGTCCATATATAGTCAAACATACGACTAACCGGAAAAAGTTCAAAGGTTTGCCACCAGACTAGTACCCGAGTTGAGAGGTATGAGCTACGAGGAATTAAACCTCACTTCGTTGGAATACAGAAGAGTTAGTGGGGACATTATCACCACATTCGAGATTCTCAAGGGAATGGACAGGGTAGATAAAGACAGGCTATTTAGCAAAAGGGGCACACGCACTAGGGGACACAATTGGAAACGGAGTGCGCAAATGACCAACAGAGATATTAGAAAGAACTTGTTTAGTGTCAGAGTGGTTGACATATGGAATGCATTAGGAAGTGATGTGGTGGAGGCTGACTCCATACACAGTTTCAAATGTAAATATGATAGAGCCCAATAGGCTCAGGAACCTGTACACCTGTTATTTGATGGTTTAGAGGCGGGGCCAAAGAGCCAGAGCTCAACCCCCACAAGCACAATTAGGTGAGTACACACACACACACACACTGACCCACGGAGACTGCCCAAATATGAATACCATCAGCAGCAGCAGAAGCAGCAGCAGTTGGTGTTCCCAGGCAGGTCACAAATCCAGGTACTAACCAAAGTCAACGGTGCTTAACCTGGCTGATGGATGGGACGAGAAGCAGTGTTCTCAAGATGGTAGGTAGTATGGCTGTTGCTATTGTATACAAGTGGTAACCAATCACATGTCTGTGAGAGAGTGAGTGAGTGAGTCAAGATAATGGTAACTGCGCCGGTTGGAGGATACTCACACATACCAGCCAATTCTCCATTAATGATAGTACTTATTACAACTATTTATTCAAACCAACCAACAAGAAATCGACTACTACTACTACTGTTGCTCCAAAATAGAAATGTTGGGATGCCGCCGCTGCCATTGATCTCGCACAAGTTGCTGCTGACAAATGCCACCCAACCACCCGCCGCTAATTAAAGAACCTAAGCAAACCTGTTCCAAGCATAAATGACTCATCTTAGGCCTTGGATATGCTCTCTTAGGCTTCATTTAGTCAATACATGTAACATCAATGAGTCGGAGGACAGGCAGACAGGCAGTTCATACATACACATGTTAGGCTCATATAGTGGTCTCCAACACCCAACCCACAAGGTCCAACTAGTCACTAACTAACCCTCACTCACTCACCACGCCGCAAGTAGCTAGCTTACTAACTCCTAGATACGTATTTATTGCTAGGTAAACAGAGTCATTTGGTGATAAGAAACGTTATCAACAATTACAGCCCTGCCCGACCGGAATTTGAACCCTAGAATCCCCGATTGTGAATCGAGAAGGAACAAGTCATTTATATTACACATTTATGTGTACTCACCTATTTAAGCCTGCAGGATCGAACATTAAACTTGGAGTCTGCCCCACTCGTGTCTATGCTATAAGCACATACTTGCATGAACCACAAGAGAAGATTATGCAAGTATGTGCTTATAGTCTATGCTATAAGCACATACTTGCATGAACCACAAGAGAAGATCATGCAAGTATGTGCTTATAGCATAGACACGAGTTCTCCCACATTGACAGTGGCTTGATGAAAAATGCCTGAGTAACCCCTCACTAATCTGGCGCCCTTGGGAGGTGGAGATATTTGAGGTAAATACTTCGAAGTCTCTATCTCTTTTAAGGGTCTGACTTGGTGTAGTCGGTTAAGACATACTAGTTATGGCAGCTATTGGAAGATAGTTGTGCTTTCTGGGTTCGAGTCCCACTGGTGGGTGTTGTCTAAAGATTGTTAATCTTCTCTTGTGGTTCATGCAAGTATGTGCTTATAGCATAGACACGAGTTCTCCCACATTGACAGTGGCTTGATGAAAAATGCTTGAGTAACCCCTCACTAATCTGGCGCCCTTGGGAGGTGGAGATATTTGAGGTAAATACTTCGAAGTCTCTATCTCTTTTAAGGGTCTGACTTGGTGTAGTGGGTTAAGGCATACTAGTTATGGCAGCTATTGGAAGATAGTTGTGCTTTCTGGGTTCGAGTCCCACTGGTGGGTGTTGTCTAAAGATTGTTAATCTTCTCTTGTGGTTCATGCAAGTATGTGCTTATAGCATAGACACGAGTTCTCCCACATTGACAGTGGCTTGATGAAAAATGCTTGAGTAACCCCTCACTAATCTGGCGCCCTTGGGAGGTGGAGATATTTGAGGTAAATACTTCGAAGTCTCTATCTCTTTTAAGGGCCTGACTTGGTGTAGTGGGTTAAGGCATACTAGTTATGGCAGCTATTGGAAGATAGTTGTGCTTTCTGGGTTCGAGTCCCACTGGTGGGTGTTGTCTAAAGATTGTTAATCTTCTCTTGTGGTTCATGCAAGTATGTGCTTATATATATATATATATATATATATATATATATATATATATATATATATATATATATATATATATATATATATATATATATATATATATATATTGTAACGATAATCTCTTCCCAGAGATTGAGCCTGCTCTTCCTTCTTATCGTCACGTTCCCAGTAATATGCAAGATACGTTTTACAGTGGCTTAAACGTATATCAAGACCAGCCACGCACCTGCAAACTCCCCCTCCCCCCACTCCTGCACACCTGGTCGACCCGCCAACTGCTACTCGCAGCCAAACTACCGACTTGCGGCCGTCCTGCATTCTCATTGGCCGTTCAACAACACACCACTCCAGCTCCACGCCAATCACATTCCTCGCAAGCCAACGTCGGGATCACTGGCAGCCCTACCAGTCAGAATATATCTAGTGCTCTTGCTGCGAACACCTACTTGACTCACCTTGTGTGATCAAATAGAGGTTGATAGCTTGCGCATATATTCCCAGCACCATTTATCTTTGTATTCCTGTTAACGTAACCAGTTCCCCCCTTTTCAGTTTGTTATATATACTTTTACGTGTTTTACTTTTACATTATTTTAAATGGCAAGGAATTGTCTTTATTTTATTTTGTTTTCTAGATTAAGTAAAGTGCATTTTTTTATATTTGTGTTTTCATGTATCTTACCTTACCATACCACAGTGCATCAGAGAAGCAGTCACTCTTTTTTTTTTCCTTTTTTTATAACTTACATATATGTGGCCCAGCATTGACATCTGCTATTTGGAAGACTGCCGACCACCATTTCCAACACGTTACCGTCACATATAATTGGGGGCCTGTCCTAGGAGCTGCACTCAGGTATTGGTAATTGTAGTAAGCGTACTTGGCTTTCATCCCCTTGCTTTCAATATTTACATTAATCATTTTTATTCATATGGTGCTGTGTATATTGTGCAGTACGGGAGTAGCATATGGTAAGTGTGAGACAACTTTGGATTACGTGGTGACTGTAGGCCTCAGTCATACTCTTAATTGGTCGTCTCCCCCTTCCGTGTTATTACCCGTGTTTAACATCTTTTGTCCCTCAGATATTTCTCACATTTTTGACAGATTATCACATAGGTACCCTGGTACTGTGGTCTGTCTCCGGGTCAATAGCACCTAATTTCTGCAATCCGACTCTAGGAGGAAAAAGAGGGCCAAAGTTCCTCTAGCACGGACTATTATTGGCGAACTGGGACCTCGCCGATAGTTCTCGTCACCAGTTGACACTCGCACCCCTACTCGTTGGTCAGAATTGATGGTATTTACTCAAGGTAGGGAATTAGCTTTCTTTCTTTTGAGCACGAAGTTCGCTAATTCTGTAAATACCATATTCAATTTCAGTGGGTACCTTGCTTATGTTCTATAGTGACTCGGCAAGGTATGACTACATTTTTGGACTACCTCATTTCCTTAGAAACCATTTAGTGTTTCACTTGTCTTTTGAAACTCGGTTTCAACTAATTAGTAGGATTTTCTTGCCTTTATCCTCCCACAGTGAGTACCAGGTACAAGATTTCCTGCGACCTTAATCATTTACCATCTTGAATTAACTTTAATTATTAATAATTCCACAGGATAGGTATCAGTTGCCACGTTTCCTGTTTCTGACATTCACCATATTCTCACAGTATATTCGTGTCTCATTTATTTACCATGTTTCGTATCCAAACTTTCAAGGCAGATCCAGAAGGTGAAATCGAGAAATTACGTCATGCTAAGAGGGTCGAATTGAGAACTCTTGCACATGAGTATCAATTAGAAGTTCCCCCTGACGCCAACAAGTATGCCATACATAATATAATTTTAGATTATCTTTTGGATGAAGGGAAGATAGATTCTGATACTCACGAACAATATACCATTTCAGATAAGCATGATTTGACAGCAATAAAGCTCAAGCTAGAACTTGCTAAGATCGAGCCGGAGCAACAACAGGAAGCAGCTGCAATCAGAGAGCATGAAGCTGCACTCAGAAGGGAAGAACAAGAAAGAGAAATCCGCCTCAAGGAGCGTGAGGCGGCCCTGGCCAAGGAAGCAGCTGCCATCCGGAAGGAAGAAAGTGAAAGAGAGGCCGCACTGAAGAAAGAAGAAAGTGAACGGGAGTTGGCCTTACTCAAAGAGCGTGAAAAATTACAACTGAAGTACAACGACAACAACTAGAGATGCAACGCGACCACGACAAACGGCAAGCAGACTCGGTTCTAGACTATCATAGCAGAGAACTCGCGATGGACGCTACACACCAAGCTCAACTCCAACAAGCTGCAGCTAGTCTTCCTCCAAGTTTCAATGTCTCCCATGCAAGTAAGTTAATGCCCCCGTTCATCGAAACGGAGGTTGATGTTTTCTTCACTACTTTTGAGACCCTTGCTAATCAACTTAGTTGGCCTGACGACCAATGGGCTACCCTTCTCCGAGTACATTTAACAGGTAGAGCAGCCGTCACACTCAGCACTTTGGCATCGGAAAACGACTACACCACCTTGAAGCAAGCTGTGTTGGACGCCTACCTTCTCTCCACCGAAAGCTATCGACGAAAGTTCCGTGACTACGTCAAGGCAAGTACCACCACCTTCTTAGAATTTGCTAACACCAAACGGAGATATTTCATGAAATGGCTGGAGGCAGCACATGTCTCTACTTTTCCAGAGCTTGTCAACCTCATACTGGTTGAAGAATTTTTGAGACGTGTACCTCCTCCTGTCCGCCTATACTTAGCAGACAAAGAAGAGACCGATTTGGTGAAGTGCGCGAAGTCAGCTGACACTTACAGCCTCATCCACCGGCTGACACCAGAACCTACCAGTAAGAAGTCTTGGTACAGTTACGAGAAAGCGAGCCCAGATCAAGGTACCTCTCAACTGTACTGCAGGTATTGTCGACTCTATGGACATACCATAGAAAATGTGGTAAGTCCCAATCTAAAGGTAACACAGAACCCCTAAGCCCAAACCTACTCACCCAAGTCCGGTAAGCCTGTAATGAATGTTGGTGTTCATGCTAATGATCTCTCTCTCTTTAGCAACATCTATATCCAGGAACTATCACTACCCACGGTTCAGATTCAGAGGGACGTTTTGGACTTAAGATCCTGCGGGACACAGCGGCTCTACAATCGATCGTCTTGAAATCAGCTGTGCCCAACGTCGCCTACACAGGAGAGACTGTATTCATCACTGACCTTACTGCTACTACTCCTTATCCTCTTGCCAGAGTTTACCTAGATTGTCCCTTCGTGACCGGTGAAGTCCAAGTCGCCGTCAGGGAAAAGCCTTTTCCCATGCCTGGAGTGCAACTTCTCCTGGGCAACGACTTGGCAGAAGACCAACAACCGACCAACTGATCGTCAAGGACATATCCCAGGTGAGCAACTCTGTGTTGGATAACCCGATTTTTGAGCATGTTCCAGCAAAGGTTCAAGAGAGTGATGAAGGTTCTCCTCCTGTTATGGTGACCACCCGTGCTCAAGCTGCACGACCACAGCCAGCTGACTCTACTGCTACCGCTGTCCCTCAAGACCCTTCGAAACTACCCCCAAATCTGACTCGACCGCTTTGGAGTTCCGTAAGTTACAGAGAGATGATCTTACCTTGACACCATTATTCTTTCAGGCTGAGACCCAATCCGACAGTGTTCCTGGGTTCTTTATGGAGAACGAATTACTCTATCGCAGGTATAGACCCAGTAAACTGAAGGACGAGGACGATTGGGCAGACGTTGAACAACTAGTGATTCCTACCAGCCTGCGGCCCACGATTCTACACCTGGCCCACGGAGCACTGTCACACTACGGGTTCAACAAGACTTACCATGGAATTCGACAAGACTACTACTGGCCAGGTATGGTTAACGATGTCAAGAATCATGTCAAACTGTGCCACGTGTGTCAGTTAGCCGGGAAACCGAACGTTTCCATTCCCAGAGCACCACTGATACCCATCCAGGTGCCTGAGGAACCGTTCCACAGACTTATTATTGACTGTGTTGGTCCTTTGCCTCGGACCAGTGCAGGCAACGCCTATATCTTAACTATCCTGTGTCCTACCACCAGATTCCCCATAGCAGTTCCAGTGAAAAACATTACGGCTGCTACAGTGGTGAAGAATTTATTGAAAATCTTCACCCAGTATGGATTTCCGAGGGAGATTCAGAGCGACTGTGGCACCAACTTCACCAGTGATCTCTTCAAACGGACTCTGGAGGAGTTCAACATCAAACAGGTACTGTCCAGCCCCTATCATCCTGCTTCACAGGGTTCTCTCGAGCGTAGTCATCAGACTATCAAGGCACTCTAAAAAAGTTTTGCAATGAGACCTCAAAGGATTGGGATAGGCAACTTGATCTCATTATGTGTATTTTCAGAAGTCTTCCCAACGAGTCACTAGGAGTATCTCCTTATGAGATGCTCTACGGACGTAAGTGCCGTACACCTCTCAAGGCTTTCAAGGATTCTCTACGTGATGCCACCTTCAGTGAGCATCAGAATGTGCCCCAGTATCTTCAAAACCTCCGACACATTCTAGAGAGGGTCCATTCCTTTGCTAGCAACAACCTACAGAAAGCCCAAGAGAGGATGAAGACTCGTTACGACCAGCACTGCCAAGTAAGGAAGTTTAAACCGGGAGACTTAGTTCTTGCCTATTTCCCTATCCCAGGTTCTCCTTTACAGAACAGGTTCTCAGGACCCTACCGTGTTAAAGAGTGACGGAACAACTTCAACTACGTTCTCGAGACCCCCGATAGGCGGCGGAAGATCCAACTGTGCCACATCAATCTGCTCAAGCTCCATCATGGGGTTCCTCCCACTGTGTTAACCAACTTCACCTCATTTACAGGTCCATATAGCCACAGTGAGACCTTCCCTGCTTCTCCTTCCGAAAACACTGACACTGAGACAGCGCTTTCTAATTCGGAAATCCTTACTGACCTTCACAATCATTTTCAGGACGATAATAGTGCTTCACTCATCAAACTCATCAGAGAACATCAGGAGTTGTTTCGAGATGATCCCCAAGAGTGTACTGTGACTCGACACGACATCCAACTGCTACCTGACACCCAGCCGATTCGCCAGCCGTTCTATCGAATCAGCCCTAGCAAAACGGAAGTCATGCGTGCTGAGGTACAGTACCTCTTGGACCATGGACTGGCTACCCCCTGTGAGTCCCCCTGGGCCTCACCATGCATCTTGGTTCCCAAACCTCAAGGTAAGATCCGTCTTTGCACGGATTATAGGAAATTAAACAGCGTCACCATTAAGGACGCCTACCCATTACCCCGGATCAACGATATCCTTGATGCCATTGGTAATGCCCGCTACCTGTCTCAGGTAGACTTACTCAAGGGCTATTATAAGGTTTGTTTAACGGAGCGAGCTAAGGAACTGTCTGCCTTTATAACCCCTTTCGGGCTTTTCAGGTACAACCGCCTTCCCTTTGGACTCTGCAATGCCCCGGCCACCTTTCAGAGAGCTGTCAACCGCGTCATCCAGGGCTTGGACAACACCTACGCCTATTTGGATGATATCGTTGTAGCATCCAACACCTGGAGCGAACACCTGCTCCAGCTACAACGATTGTTCTACAAGCTCCTGAAAGCCGGCCTCACCATCAATCTGGGCAAGTCCACCTTCGCGAAAGGTAAAGTGCGGTACCTGGGTCATGTTATAGGGAGTGGCAGCCTAGCTCCGTTAAATATCCATATTCAAGCCATCCAACAGTATCCACAGCCTACAACCAGGAAGCAACTTCTGCGCTTCCTTGGTCTTGCTTCTTATTACCGTAGGTTTGTGAAGAATTTTAGCACTGTTGCAACCCCCTTAATCACCTTAACCAGTCCCAAGCAACGGTATAATTGGACCAGGGAGCAAACCGTTGCCTTCGAACAACTCAAATTCCTCCTCTGTTCTAATCCTATTCTCGCCTCACCAGATATCAAGAAGCCTTTCATCCTCCATGTCGACGCCAGTGGTACCGGCATCGGAAGTGTCTTAATGCAGCAGCGAGGCGAGGAGGTTCTACCTGTCAACTACTACAGTTGCAAGTTGAAGCCTCATCAGAAAAACTATAGCACTATAGAGAAGGAACTCCTCTCCATCGTCCTGAGCTTACAACACTTTGCACCATATCTGCAAGGTGCTAGGTCCACTACCATCTATTCGGACCACAACCCTCTAAGATTCCTACATCAAGCCCAATTCAATAACCAACGTCTGCTGCGATGGGCTTTATACCTTCAAGGCTTCAATCTGAAGATCTGTTACATTAAGGGGCCTGATAACATCATCGCTGATGCCCTCTCCAGAGTGCATGAGGTAGAGGCAGCTCCACCTCCCATGAACGTGACTCCACCAGAACCGCAGGCTTCGAGGAAGAGTTGTGACGATAATCTCTTCCCAGAGATTTAGCCTGCTCTTTCTGCTAGCATCACGTTCAACACAATATTCAAGATACGTTTTCAGTGGGTTAAACGTATATATCAAGACCAGCCACGCACCTGCAACTCCCCCTCCCCCCACTCTTGCACACCTGGTCGACCCGCCAACTGCTACTCCCAGCCAAACTACCGACTTGCGGCCGTCCTGCATTCTCATTGGCCGTTCAACAACACACCACTCCAGCTCCACGCCAATCACATTCCTCGCAAGCCAACGTCGCGATCACTGGCAGCCATACCAGTCAGAATATATCTAGTGCTCTTGCTGTGAACACCTACTTGACTCACCTTGTGTGATCAAATAGAGGTTGATAGCTTGCGTATATATTCCCAGCACCATTTATCTTTGTATTCCTGTTAACGTAACCAGTTCCCCCCTTTTCAGTTTGTTATATATATTTTACGTGTCTTACTTTTACTTTATTTTAAATGCCAAGGAATTGTCTTTATTTTATTTTGTTTTCTAGATTAAGTAAAGTGCATTTTTTATATTTGTGTTTTCGTGTATCTTACCTTACCTTACCACAGATTATCAGACAAGCAGTCACTCTTTTTTTTCCTTTTTTTATAACTTACATGTATGTGGCCCAGCATTGACATTTGCTATTTGGAAGACTGCCGACCACCATTTCCAACATGTTACCGTCACACCCTTAAATCCTCTTTGACTATTGGAGCCATCTATAGATTTCCCAATACTAACATAGCTTCTTTCTCAGACAACCTAAGGAATCTTATTATTAACAACAATCTCAACAAAAACCACATAATTCTGGGAGGAGACTTTAATATTGACCTGGGTCAACAAAATTGCTCTCAAGTTGACTATTTCCTTAACAGCATGAACTCCTGTATGCTAATTCCCACAATCACCAAACCTCCCCGAGTCACTCAAACATCAGCCACTACCTTGGACCACATATGGACAAACATAACAGCTCCCCTTGTATCTGGTATAATCTACGACAGAACAACTGACCACTATCCTACCTTTCTCATAGCGAACATGGACATAACACCATCAAAAAGCAAGAAACTTTCATTTAGGCTACACAGTGAATCAGCTTTAGGCAATCTTACAGATGCACTTCACAATATTAACTGGGATTCTGAATTCAATAATACCCAGGATATAAATTTATTAGCTAACCTCTTCCTCTCCAAAACTCTAAGCCTCTACAACCTTCATTGTCTCCTTCTTACCAAGCAAGTAACTGACAAAAGATTAAACAATCCATGGCTCACAAGTGGCATTCTCAACTCAATCAACAAGAAACATGAATAAGAAAAGAAACTTAGGATTGGCCTAGTTTCAAAGGAAGTAGCTAAAAGGTACTCATCAATGCTTACCAGTGTCATAAGAAAGGCAAAGCTTGTATATTATGTGAATTGATTCAATGAAGCAAAAGGCAACATGAAAAGCACTTGGAAAACAATCTCTAGTATCCTAGGAACTAAACAACACTCACATAACCAAATAAATCTCTACAAGGATGGGGACATACCGTCAACTGATTTAGAAATGGCAAATGAATTTAATAGTTTCTTTTCGTCGGTTGGTGCTAATCTTGCCAGTAAAATCCCACAGACTCAGACACATATCTCTCAGGCAGCTATCCAAACTCTCTTCTCCTTTCACCATTCAGCCCGGCAGATGTTGTGTCCATCATACACTCTCTAAAAACCAAGGCAGGGAACACCAGTGAAATTCTGTCCATTGTATACAAGAGCGCCTCCCATGCCCTTGCCCCACCCATAGCCCTACTGTTCAACAAATCTATAGTGTCACACCTTCCCTGATATCCTCAAAAAAGCAAGAGTAACGCCAGTCCATAAAGGAGGCAATCCGGCGGACATAAACAATTATAGACCAATACCAAATCTACCCATTCTATCAAAAATATTTGAAAAAATTATTTACAAACAGCTCTATTCCTACTTCGAAAAATTCGACATACTCAGCCCCTGCCAGTTTGGCTTCCGGTCTCAAAAGAGCACCAACGATGCAATCGTTAGTCTTCTTGACATAATCTACTCAGCCTTGACAAAAATGAGTTTCCGATTGGACTCTTCATTGACCTAAGAAAAGCCTTTGATACTGTTAATCACAACTACCTCTTACTTAAACTCCAGCATTATGGAATCCGAGGCCTTGCCCTTGACTACATCCGATCATATCTTAGTGACAGACACCAATATGTAACCATCAATGATACAACTTCTTCCACTCTACCAATTACCGTTGGAGTGCCACAGGGCAGTATCTTAGGACCTCTTCTATTTCTTATATATATAAACGATCTGCCTAATGTCTCTAATATTCTCAAACCTATATTGTTTGCTGACGATACTACCCTTATCTATTCAGACCTCAATCCACATACTTATGAATAATGTTGAATAATGTTGTGAATAATGAATTAAAAAAAGTCCACTTATGGATGTCAACTAACAAACTAACATTAAACATCGAAAAGACTTACTACATCTTATTTGGAAGCAAATCATCAAATGCAATTCAGCTACAGATAGACAACATTAACATCAGTAATAAAAATGATGGCAAGTTTCTTGGCCTATTCCTAGACAAGAGACTCAACTTCAGCACCCACATTCAACACATAACTAAGTCTCTAAGACAGTTGGTTTACTCTCCAAAATCAGATATTATTTTCCTAACTCCGCTCTCCTCTCACTATATTATGCACTAATCTACCCCTATCTTAATTATGGTATCTGTGCATGGGGGTCTACCACTGCAAACCACCTTAAGCCCATCATCACCCAGCAAAAATCTGCTATCAGTATAATAACTAACTCTGCTTTCAGACAACACTCAGCTCCCTTATTTAAATCCCTAAACTTGCTAAATATTAACTCCCTCCACACATTCTCTTGTGTCAACTACATTTACAAAACCCTGTTCTTAAATGCAAACTATGCTCTGAAACTCTCCCTGGACAGATGTAATAGGACTCATTATCACCACACCAGAAATAAATATCTCTTTGATATCCCCAGGGTCAAACTTAATCTGTGCAAACACTCTATACAAATTAAGGGACCTAGTCTATGGAACTCACTCCCTAGTGAATTGAAAAACTTTAAAACTTTTGCCTTATTTAAAAGCAAAACCAAAAAGTACCTAATTTCATCTTCTTAGTTTCCTACACTGTGCTTTAAATTTGCTCTGTACCTAGTGTTACCCAATCTCCTAATTTTTATGTATTTAACCCAAACAACCCTATCATTGTGTTCTTTGCTGTCTTCTTTTATGTGCTAGCCATATGCTGTATTGTGCCTACATATTTTTTGTCAACTACCATTCAAGCTGTCATTGCAATCAATCTTAGCTACCTATGTGCTTTAATATACTGTACCTACAATTTTCTCTCATCTTTTTTTTTCTTGCCATGTAACTGTTATCATTTTTTTTATAAATTTTGCAAGTATTTACCTACTTAATTTTCTTACATTAAGGACCTGCCTGAAACGCTGCGCGTACTAGTGCCTTTACAAGACTGTAATTACCATATTATGTATCCTCACATTCCAAATGTACCTTCTTGTATATGCATAAATAAATAAATAAATAAAATAAACACTGGCGAACTATATGGATACATGTGGGAGTATGTCTCCCAAGATTCTCCCACAGCTGACTTGAATGGCTCATTGCAGTGCACAGTGCACTGATCTTCGTGCACAAAGCCTATCTCCCTTAATCCTGGATAGTGACCTGGCATGTTGGGAATCTCCAGAATGCCCACTTAACCAGGAACACTGTCATAATACGGAGGCCGCCATATGTCCAGGCAGGTAGTAGATACAGGGAGTTAAGCATACTTGCCACCAAAGGGTCAGTGGGTACATGCCTGGAGGAAAGCGTGGGACCGAGGGGAGACGCCAGCAGCGTCTGACCTCTAGGGTCAACCGGCGCAATGTTGAATAACAGCTATGACGTGTTCGTGACGTGTTCATGATGTCACCTCTCCTACCGCTCATCGAACGAGCTAATATGATTGGTTCCCGCTCATTTGCTGCAATGCTATTGGTCAAATTGTAGCTCTTTTGTGTGTGCCCACGAGACGCCCTGAGCATCAGGCAAAATCATTTACATGAGGGGGACCAAACCCAGAGGACGTAGTTGTTCAGTCTATTGGCCAATAGACTGAACACCGTCCATTCCTCACCGTCAAGTTAACTCAGCATCTTTGCGATATACCACACTCACCCAGAATCACGAGTGAGTATATTGTTCAGAAGCCTAAAGTGACAAATCTCCAGAGCGAAACAGACTGGTATCAGGTAATCCCTGGTGACAAAGATCGTTGTGAGTGACTTAGAGTGAAATAAGGCAGTGCCACCGCCTAAGTAACCTATGTGTGACTTTACCACAAGTGTACATCCATGGTACCACAGCCGCCACTCGTCCCGAGCGTGTACCTCAGTACCTCGAGCGCCCGCCACCGCCTTCACTACTACGTGACGTCACCACCTTACACACCGCCAGTGCCAATGTGTGCGCCTGTGTCTGTCTGTTAAGCATACAGCACGCCATACTCACGAAGTCATCTCAAGATACTGTGAGTACCCTCCGTGTCTACGAGCGAAACCAGCTATCAGGCCACCTACGAGTGCTTGTATAAATATGCCTGACTGAGTGAGTAAGGAAAGGTACCTTATCTGTAAGTACAAGATCTTGTCATTGTTTATTGTGTCTGTGTTGATCTGAGGTATCAACCACAGTTCTCACCTTCTCATACCTGTCGCAGGTTATAGGTGAATCGACAGTGAATGCGTGTTTATCTGTGTGGTATCACGGCATTCACCCGTCTGTGAATGTGAGTTTCACATACACCACACATTTAGTTATTGTGTGCGATTATTATTGTGCATGTTATTGCCTGTCCCATTGACAGTGTATTGTTGTTTATTGCATATCATCATTACCGAGTATCCGGTTGGAACTCTTGTGATCCCTTTGCATACCGGCAGTTAGGTTGCCGTGTTAATGATTGGCTGTCAACTGTGTTAAGTTAGGTGTTTCTCCACGAGTGGATACGAGTCGTTTAGCCAGACGTCAAGAGTCTCGCTAATGCAAACTATAGCTTTCTGACGCCAATCTAAAGTAAATCAAGCACCCTGTGTATAAGTGGTTAAGTTAGTAAATAAACTACTGTTAAGCTTTATGTGGTGTTTCCGTTGAACCACTTCTGAATACTGCCAATATTACTCAAGCCTTCAGCTCTAAGTGTCTTCAACATCGAGTTGCCTATAATCACTAACTATAAATGTGATGAGGAGCTAGGAGTCCCTTAAAGTGTTACATCATTGAGGAGATTCCAACGACCAACGTGGAGCAGGACCAGGTGAGGCTAGTCTGAGAAGAGACCCTCAAGGACTCTAACTCGACCTTGCTCCCAGGCCCTGTACGGTTGCTCTCGTATTTTCTATTCTGCTAATTCCGACAGCTTCGTGAAGCGTCTGCCACATGTACATTGGTGACGTACGCATTGCAGTCGTGAAAGCAAAAAAGAAAACCCCCACATCTGGCGCCCAACGTGTTAGGCTTAGTTGGAACCTATGAGCTAAAATGTACAGTAAATTTTGCACTTAAATTTTCCCTGAAAATTCAAAAGTGACGAGCAGTGTTCAGAGGATGTTTAACACCCTGTTAGGTACACACACCACCAGTATGTCTGAGTGTGTAGGTTACAAACAGCGCTACCTGCATCTTCACCAGGCCTTGACCGCTCGTAGACCTGACGACTACGACACTCTTACTGAGCTAGAGTGTAAGGATTGAGTGGAACAGCACATGAGGGTCGTGGAAGAGGTGATGTTACAAGCACACATGCAGGGTAGTACTGAGGTTGCGTGCACGAGTCTCATCACACTGGATGAAGCTATCGGTGGTGAGCTACCTTTCAACAAGTTACGGCATTGAACACACTTTTTATTATATTTCTTTACTGAAATTGGAGAGGAAAGATTACTGACTGACAACCTTGATGGAAATGAAAGTCTACATATAGAGAAACTAAAATACACAGACATAAGACGAATGCACACATGTTGCAAGTGTTGCAACACAGGAATAGTGTTTTGCGAGTGTTCCACCACAGAAATAAGATGTTGTAAGTTAAAACAAAACTAGTTGTGTGTGTTGCAACACACAGTACACGTAATTTCGATGTTGCAACTCTCACAAAATGTTCTTTATGTATTGCAACTCTCATAACATTGCATGTATGCGTTGCAACACTAACAACACTCATTATTGTGTTGCAAAACTTACAACACATCATTACTTAACACTCGCATACTTAATAAGTGCTGCAATACTTTGAACACTTTATTACATAATACTTGCATACTTGTCTACTTAATACTTTCTATTTGTAAGTAATTAAGTAGATATAATTACTTTCATGGAAAGTAATTATACAACAAAATAAACGTGATTTAATAAATAAATCCTATGCCAGTGACTAGTTTATAAGGTGATTAAGAATAAAATACAGGTTAAAAAGTATCTAAGAAATTTGAATGGATTAATAAATACACGATGATTTAGGAAATAATTTAAATGAGATAAATAGATAAGTAAATATTGTTGGAATAGTTACAGTATATAAAAATAATAAACATTAAAGGGGATTAATCAGATGGAAAAAAGGACTCAATAATTGCAACTAAAGTATTATTTAGACAATATATGAAAAAAGAAGACCGGGTAATGGGGTCGAACTGGTGAGGGCGTGAACACCGGGTCCGACTCCCAGTCTGGCACGACTGTTGTAACTGGTGACGCGTGAACACCGGGTCCGACCTCCCAGTCTGGCCACGACTCTTCCTGCTTAATGAAGAACTCAACAGTCATACATTCATCCACTTCATCATACATCATCAACTGACAATTGAGGCGAGTGAAGGAGAAAGTCGGGAAGGAAATT
This sequence comes from Procambarus virginalis, assembly GCA_020271785.1. Lineage (NCBI taxonomy): Eukaryota > Metazoa > Arthropoda > Malacostraca > Decapoda > Cambaridae > Procambarus > Procambarus virginalis. Next base: position 4,852 of record WNGS01063283.1, on the reverse strand, counting down.
AATCTTTATGAGAAGAGGATGTAAGGTAAGGTAAGGAAATGATGAGGTGAAAGCGCCAGGCCAGTATGAATATATAACACTTGGAAGGGACATTAGGATGGGCTGGGATGTGAGGACGGAGTGAAGGAACGGTGCCCAACCACTTCCACCATCGGGGATCGAACGCCGACCCTGCAAGAAGCAAAAGTATGGATTGGAAAAACGGTGCCCAATCACTTAGACCTTCGGGGATCGGACAGAAAACAAACTTTATAGACATCATAGATCTCAATAAAGTTAAACAAAGCGAACAAATCGAAGTTATTTTCTGAAATTTATTAAGATAAATAAATTGAATTGAAATTGAAATTGAAATAAGTTTATTGATGTAAATACACACAAAGGGATGAGTTAGCTCAAGCTATTCTCACCCCGTTCAGTACATCGTGTTAATACATACATAGACACACATCACAAACAATAATCATATTACCAAACATTCTGAGAGATAAACATATACATTTCCTCCTTCACGAGAAGTATGATATCAGACGTACACAAATACTTTTATGACCTAGGTATACTGTATAGACAATTTGCAAGAGACATGCAGATAATTCAACAAAATATTACAGTCTTGGTGCAAAATTCTTATATCTCTCAAGAATTTCATCAACCTTTCCGTTGTGACACATCCAGGTTATTTGTTCAGGAACAGTCCTTATCTTAGTGTTTCTATATACATTTCTACATATATCTATATACTATATAATAGTTCAGGTAATTATGGTAGTATTATAGTATTCGTGAAGGTAATTATCCTGTTGCTGTTAATATCTTACGGCAGTTAAAATGTTTTTGATTACATAACTTTATTGACCCAAGAGAGGAAAGAATCGTGAATGAAAACCTGACTGAAGTTAAACTTGTCATATTCATGTCCAAAATACACAGATTTAAAACTAATGCACACAGACATGTTGTTACTGTTGCAACGCTCAGGAACGGCATGTTTGGATGTTGCAACACAAGAATAAGGTGTTGAGAGTCTTGCAACACTGAAATAAGAAGTTATAAGCGTTGGAACACAAGAAGGTGTTGCGAGTGTTGCAAAACAGAACTTGTTGTGAGTGTTGAGCAAAATTTATAGTTAAGGTAATTATGGTCAATTCCTTTCAATATGTTACGGCATTGAACATATTTTTCGTTATATTTCTTTACTGATGGTAGAGAGGCAAGAATCGTGAATGACAACCTTGCTGTAAATGACACTCCATATATAGAGAAGGAAAAATACACAAACACAACACGAGTGTTGCATATGTGAGTGTTGCAACGTGTAGGTTTACTGTGTTGTGAGTGTTGCAACGTGAAGGTTTACTGTGTTGTGAGTGTTGCAACGTGAAGGTTTACTGTGTTGTGAGTGTTGCAACGTGAAGGTTTACTGTGTTGTGAGTGTTGCAACGTGAAGGTTTACCGTGTTGTGAGTGTTGCAACGTGAAGGTTTACTGTGTTGTGAGTGTTGCAACGTGAAGGTTTACTGTGTTGTGAGTGTTGCAACGTGAAGGTTTACTGTGTTGTGAGTGTTGCAACGTGAAGGTTTACTGTGTTGTGAGTGTTGCAACGTGAAGGTTTACTGTGTTGTGAGTGTTGCAACGTGAAGGTTTACTGTGTTGTGAGTGTTGCAACGTGAAGGTTTACTGTGTTGTGAGTGTTGCAACGTGAAGGTTTACTGTGTTGTGAGTGTTGCAACGTGAAGGTTTACTGTGTTGTGAGTGTTGCAACGTGATGGTTTACTGTGTTGTGAGTGTTGCAACGTGAAGGTTTACTGTGTTGTGAGTGTTGCAACGTGAAGGTTTACTGTGTTGTGAGTGTTGCAACGTGAAGGTTTACTGTGTTGTGAGTGTTGCAACGTGAAGGTTTACTGTGTTGTGAGTGGTGCATCACAGGAATGTTGTGTTGTGAGTGTTACATCACAGGAATGATGTGTTGTGAGTGTTACATCACAGGAATGATGTGTTGTGAGTGTTACATCACAGGAATGTTGTGTTGTGAGTGTTACAACACAGGAATGATGTGTTGTGAGTGTTACAACACAGGAATGAAGTGTTGTGAGTGTTACATCACAGGAATGATGTGTTGTGAGTGTTACAACACAGGAATGATGTGTTGTGAGTGTTACAACACAGGAATGAAGTGTTGTGAGTGTTACATCACAGGAATGATGTGTTGTGAGTGTTTCATCACAGGAATGAAGTGTTGTGAGTGTTACATCACAGGAATGTTGTGTTGTGAGTGTTACAACACAGGAATGATGTGTTGTGAATGTTGCAACACAGCAATAACAAATTGTGATTGTTCAAATGCAGAAATAAAATGCTTTTGTTTTCCAACAAAGAAAATAACGTATTTTGAGTGTTATAACCCAGAATAATGTGTTGTGAGTACTGCAATACAGTAATAACATGTTGTAGGTGTCACAACGTTGCAACACAAGAATAACGTGTTGTGAGTGTTGCACCAGTATGGAATAATTTATTGTAACACATAATTACCGTGTTGTGAGTGAGTGTTGCATCATATTTTTCTGTGTTGCAAAACTCACAACATGTTATTTCTGTCCTGAAATACTTGCTATACATTATTTCTGAGTTGCAATGTTGACAACAAGTTATTTATGTTTTGCAACACTCACAATGTTATTGTTGTGTTGCAACACTCACAATGTTATTGTTGTATTGCAACACTCACAATGTTATTGTTGTATTGCAACACTCACAATGTTATTGTTGTATTGCAACACTCACAATGTTATTGTTGTATTGCAACACTCACAATGTTATTGTTGTATTGCAACACTCACAACACCTTATTACTGTTTTATAACATTATAAAAATAATAAATATTATATTATGTGAAAGTTGCCAGAATTGATATATAAAACGTGATTGAAAATATAAAATATGATTAAATAGATGACAAATATTACTGAACTAACACTAAAGTATCTTGTTAACACCCTGAACACCCTGGTGTTAACACCCTGAACACCCTGGTGTTAACACCCAGAACACCCCGGTGTTAACACCCTGAACACCCTGGTGTTAACACCCAGAACACCCTGGTGTTAACACCATGAACACCCCGGTGTTAACACCCTGAACACCCTGGTGTTAACACCCTGAACACCCCGGTGTTAACACCCCGGTGTTAACACCCTGAACACCCCGGTGTTAACACCCTGAACACCCCGGTGTTAACACCCCGGTGTTAACACCCTGAACACCCCGGTGTTAACACCCAGAACACCCTGGTGTTAACACCCTGAACACCCCGGTGTTAACACCCCGGTGTTAACACCCTGAACACCCCGGTGTTAACACCCTGAACACCCCGGTGTTAACACCCCGGTGTTAACACCCTGAACACCCGGTGTTAACACCCAGAACACCCTGGTGTTAACACCCTGAACACCCCGGTGTTAACACCCCGGTGTTAACACCCTGAACACCCCGGTGTTAACACCCAGAACACCCTGGTGTTAACACCCTGAACACCCCGGTGTTAACACCCCGGTGTTAACACCCTGAACACCCCGGTGTTAACACCCCGGTGTTAACACCCCGGTGTTAACACCCTGAACACCCCGGTGTTAACACCCTGAACACCCCGGTGTTAACACCCCGGTGTTAACACACCGGTGTTAACACCCCGGTGTTAACACCCCGGTGTTAACACCCCGGTGTTAACACCCTGAACACCCCGGTGTTAACACCCTGAACACCCCGGTGTTAACACCCCGGTGTTAACACCCCGGTGTTAACACCCCGGTGTTAACACCCCGGTGTTAACACCCCGGTGTTAACACCCCGGTGTTAACACCCTGAACCCCCGGTGTTAACACGGTCGGACAGCGTGACCACCGGGTCCGACCTCCCAGTCTGGCCACGACTGTTGTAACTGGTGAGGGCGTGACCACCGGGTCCGACCTCCCAGTCTGGCCACGACTGTTGTAACTGGTGACCGCGTGAACACCGGGTCCGACCTCCCAGTCTGGCCACGACTGTTGTAACTGGTGAGGGCGTGACCACCGGGTCCGACCTCCCAGTCTGGCCACGACTGTTGTAACTGGTGAGGGCGTGAACACCGGGTCCGACCTCCCAGTCTGGCCACGACTGTTGTAACTGGTGAGGACGTGAACACCGGGTCCGACCTCCCAGTCTGGCCACGACTGTTGTAACTGGTGAGGGCGTGAACACCGGGTCCGACCTCCCAGTCTGGCCACGACTGTTGTAACTGGTGAGGCGTGAACACCGGGTCCGACCTCCCAGTCTGGCCACGACTGTTGTAACTGGTGAGGGCGTGAACACCGGGTCCGACCTCCCAGTCTGGCCACGACTGTTGTAACTGGTGAGGGCGTGAACACCGGGTCCGACCTCCCAGTCTGGCCACGACTGTTGTAACTGGTGAGGGCGTGAACACCGGGTCCGACCTCCCAGTCTGGCCACGACTGTTGTAACTGGTGAGGGCGTGAACACCGGGTCCGACCTCCCAGTCTGGCCACGACTGTTGTAACTGGTGAGGGCGTGACCACCGGGTCCGACCTCCCAGTCTGGCCACGACTGTTGTAACTGGTGAGGGCGTGAACACCGGGTCCGACCTCCCAGTCTGGCCACGACTGTTGTAACTGGTGACCGCGTGAACACCAGGACCGACCTCCCAGTCTGGCCACGACTGTTGTAACTGGTGAGGGCGTGAACACCGGGTCCGACCTCCCAGTCTGGCCACGACTGTTGTAACTGGTGAGGGCGTGAACACCGGGTCCGACCTCCCAGTCTGGCCACGACTCTTCCTGCTTAATGAAGAACTCAA
>WNGS01063276.1:3405-21350 GCA_020271785.1 Procambarus virginalis | reverse complement strand
GGTGTTGTGCGAGATGATGTCCGCTGGTTGTGTGGTTATGGAGAGGTGGGAACCCTGGTGGGGTGGGGTGCAGGGCACCTCTACCTTGAGGGTTGATGAATGTTGTTTGAATATATTGGGGAAGTGTGTTGGGGCGGTGAATCTGGTTAGTGAGGTTTTGGGGGTTGAGCTGGCGTGGTGCTGTGAGATTTTTCTCTATGCCTACCTCCCTTAGGAGGTGGACTACAAGTTTAAAGGCTGCTCTTCGCAGTTAAGCATGAGTCAAGTAGAAAAAGGAGAAGCGGGAGCAAACCGCCAGGCTTCCACCACCAGGGGTGAAAACCTGTCCACAATAGGCCGCTGGTTCCTCCTAGTTAAACATGACGTTTAAACCAATAAAGGGTAACCGACGGGTTCTCACAATCAAATTTTATATTTGATGTGGCGCTATGAATTGGAATTCGAATTCCCAAGAGCACAGCCGTCATATCAAAGATCAAAACAACAATATCAAATAACAGAACATGGGTGTGGCACAGAATAGTTGAAGGTTGACATCAAAGACCGTTTAACAAAATTAAACAATTTATTAATAACAAGAGACTAGACTACTACATTATCGAGTTTACATTTACGTTAATGTCCATCCAGTGGCACTATAACCAACAGCTAACTAGCAACCCTTGCTGTGTGGCTGCATACTGAACTAACCTGAACACAGGTGTGCCCACTGACGACGCAATATTGCAAATCAAAGAAAAATATCACAGACTAAGTTACACCACAGCGAGTGATTTAATTACGTTAATGTCCATCCAGTGGCATTTGCAACACAGCTATTCAACAGCCCCTCGAGAAATGACAGCAGGCTCCATCTTGCTGACACTTTGAGCTGACAACATGACTAACTGAACAAAAGAAGGATCCACTGATGACACAAGCAAGCAATCAATAGTGACACGGCTTTCCGGTGTCCAGCAACTCTAATCACGAGCTTAAGGTCCTCCTTACAAACAGGAGAGACCCCCGTAACTAGGCGGGTAGTCCAACAGTGACTCCCCCTATCACAACTAAAGTGAACAAAGTCAGGCAAGGTGGGGTGCACTTGGAGCAGCCGTGGAGTGCGGACGTGTCCCTCCGTGACTGCTGGAGTTGTTCGCTGTTTGGTCGCCAGGTGGCGGGGCGTCGCTGCCCTACCAGTGTTGTTGCCTGGCTGGCTGCTGCTGACGTGGCGGAACTGAGTTGCGATGGGGGTCCCCCTCCCACCGGTACTGCGGGCTCAGTCTGTGGGCCTGGAATTTTCCAGCCGGGCTGGATACCCAGAGATTGCACGGGTGTGTGAGCAGCTGCAGGTACCTGTGATGGATATCTACGGTGTCGAGCTGGTGACGGCCCGTCGGGTGATCCTGAAATTCACTGCAGACATGGCGTATCGCGAATTTCTACGTCGATACGAGGGGCGGACATTGCCTCTGCAGGATGGTGCGGGCACTGTGTCCATATCTGATCGGAGTGGTGCCCTCACATACGTCAGCGTCCATGGGGCTCCTTTGGAGTTTCCGGAGGGTCTGCTCCGGCGGTACTTCGGCCGTTTTGGCGCCGTCGTTAGTGTGCGGGTGAATGTGGTGTCCTCGAGCCCACTAAAGGGTGTCCGCACAAACATTCGTACCCTGGGCATGAGGTTACGGGAGGATATCCCGTCCTCTGTGCGTCTGCTGGGGTACACAGTTCGGGTGTTTTACGCCCGCCAGCCCCGGACATGTTATCGCTGTGGCCTGTCGGGCCATCAGGCTGCTGAATGTTCTGCGCCGGCCTCTGCGCCTGTGAACCTCTTCAGTGAGGAGGACTTCCCACCGCTTCCTGTGGAGGAGGTTTCTGTGGGTCTGGACGCCTCCCCGGACGCGGCTAAGCCCCCTGTGTCGCCTGATGCGCCCCCTGTGGTGGACGTTCCCCCGAATGTCGCCGACCCTCCTCAGGATGTTGCGATGCCCTCGGTGGATACTCCTGCTCCTGTCCCTGATGCTCCCGTGGGCCTTTCTGATGCTCCCTCCTCGCCGTCTGCTCACCCGTCTTCAGTTGCTGCGCCTGGCCCTGCGTGCTCGCCTGCATCCTCGCCTCGGGTCCCGGCTGCGCTGAGTGCTGGGGTGGCTGTGGGGCCTCCTGTTGTATGTGGTCCGGTTCCCCCTGCGGTTGAGGCTGCTGCCGTCATGAGGCGAGCGATGGTTCGCACGGCTTGTGATGCCCGTGGTTCTGGGTCCGCCTCCGGCTCTGAGGATGTGCGCCCGGTGCCCAAGCGGTCCAGGCGTTCTTCTACTGCATGGGCTGATGTGGAGGGTTTCGACGCCGATGGGTCTTCGGGAGATGATGTGGTGGTCGCTGACGTCCATGTACCTGCTGATGCCAAGGATTGTGTGTATGATTCACCTCCTGTTTCTTCTGCAGGCGGTTCTCCGCAGTGGGGGGTGGTTGCTCCTCCGGACGTTGGTGCGGGGGGTGCTGGTGCAGGCCGCGACCTCGTGTTGTTGCTAAAGAAGGATGTTCAGCGAGGGGGGCCCCTGCAGGTGTCCCGTCCGGTGGTTGCTGCGGAGCCCTGTGGGGCTGCCAAGGTTACAAGTGCGCTGCCCGTTGCCCGCGCCTGTAGGGGGAAGCCCGTCCCGATCATCTTGGCCTCCGGCGTGGCGTACGATCAGAAGACCAACCCTTTGGAATTTGGCTTTATTGACCGAGTGCTGCCTGTTCCGTGGTGCCCCTCGACTATCTGGGTTCCACAGGCTCAGGCTTTTGTTGAGGGTGTGCCGAATTTGATGCCCGATCCTCGTACGGCCCATAGTCACTCTGACGACATCATGTTGCTTTGGGAGGCGTATTGTCTTCGTTTCCCGGCAGCTGAGTGGCCGGATAAGTATGCGCACTCTTGATAGTTTGTGTGCTTGCTGAGTATTTCGCGTCTGTAGGGGATTTAGTATGTTCTGTGGTATTTATTGTGTGCCCTTCAGGCCGGTGTCGTATTTAGTTTTCTCAATGTCCCTGTTTATTGTAATTAGTGTATTGTGTGCCCTTCAGGCCGATGTCGTGTTTAGTTTTCTCAATGTCCCTGTTTATTGTAATTAGGCTATACCTTTTCATGATTATCTGTTTCTTTGATTCTGATGTATTATGTGCCCCTATGGCTATGCTGTTTGCCCTCTTACGTGAGTGGTTGTGCATGTTTTTTGTTTGTTTATTGGTTTGTTTGTTATGTTTATGGTTTTTTTGTTTTATGATTTTATTATTTATTTGTTTATTTTTTATTTTTGTTCTCCTCTGCTTTCTATGTGTATTATGACCTTGTTTTATGTGTTATTGTAATTTGGGTATTGTTTGCCTGTTTGCGCTATTTGTTTATTGATGGTTTTGTACTGTGCTGTCGGTCCTTCTGGCCGGTGGTTTGTTTGTTTTGCTCATTTTGTTTTCTTATGTTAATTTTATTGTATTTATTGCTTATACTTGCATGCTTGCATGTAAAAATAAATAAAAAAAAAAAAAAAAAAAAAAGTCAGGCAAGGTGGGATTCTGGGACACAGCTCCACTCATCCCTAAGTTACTTTACCCTCGTCACTAGACGATAACCAAAAGCAATTGCCTTAACCAATTACAACATTGATTATGTGAATAATGATGGAAATTGACTGATCACAGCAGTCAGCAACAAGTACTACTTTAATCACAACAAGTGTCTCACGCTAGACAACAACATGATAGTACTCTACGTTAACACAAGTCCTCTTGTCACAATAACTCAAACTCTTAAATTACATCACACTTGACTCCTTGCAAGTATTCAGTGAGTAATTCTTAATTACGGTCAAACGGACCACTAATTACATCCCAATTGAGTTACGTTAACTAAGCCTACCCCAAGTGGGTGACTTCTCAACAGTCTGTGTCATAAATTACTTTACTATGAGTGCTAATTACCCTAATTAACCCTTTAACTGCGTTGCCTCCAAATATGACACCCCCGTGGTGCGCAGGAAATAAATTCTCTGGAAAAAATTCTTTTTTCTTTTTAAAGTGTCAAAAACCCTTCCCTCAGTATGGCTATGTAAAAAAAAAGTCGTAATTGTACTTACTTTGGCTGCTATGGGGTCCGTAAGTTGGGGCGTGACGTCATGATTCCCCGTTCGCCCGTGCTGTAAGCTCCCGGGGCGGTCGGGGCGGGGCGCGCGCGAGTTGCCGCGAATATATTTTCGTTCATTTTTTTCGCACAGTTCCAAATACATTTTATTTGTTTTTACGTACTAATCCTATGTATAGTGAACACGTACACTATATTATGGCAGTAAAACAACCGTACTGTCCGAAGACACTGTGTTACGTGCATGACACTTGTGTACACATATGCTGCACATATTTACTATGTATCATGCTAATTTATGTATACATATAATCTATTTACACACTACACACTGTCACACACTATATACATTCACCATCAACACACTCAGAACACCTCGAGTGAGAGCAGCCACACCCAGCCAGTCTCCCTCACTCCAACATCTTACTCGCCAACATTGCTCCTCCCACCATACTGTTATAGTTCTTATTACACATGTTCTATATACCTATCTACATGTTTTATTTACCAGAACTATGCAAGTAAGCCGGTATTGTGTCCAAACAGTACAGTGGCCACCATACACTGCATGAAAAATCACACAGCAGACAGCAGACGACGCTACGATTACGTCACCTCCCTCACCAAAATAGCTCCTCTCAATATTCTCCTGTTACTGTTCTTACACTATATACACACACTATATATACCCATGTACATATGTGTTGCCCATAGCGAACCACTAAGCTATTATGGTGAGCAAAACAAGAGTGGCAGCCACACACACACAATGAGGCTACCTCAATTCTCGCCCTCCCTCCCTCACCAAACTTTCCTCCTTCCACAATACTACGCACAACGCTAATTATAACCACAATCCTGGTCACTAATTCCTATAAATGAATAATTGACCACACGTTTATTTTGAAAAGGAACCTAAGAAATCATTTGAAAATTCCTAGATGGACGAAATAATGCTGTGGTGCTGTGAACATCGTGAACAGCATTGAATCACTGATAATTGAACATTGTACCCAGTCATTATCACACTCAGGCTCTTCTATAACACTATCATGGCTAAATGATACAAGTTATATATATATATTTTGACATTATTAGGCGATGCTGTGGTCACACGCTGAACAGCAGTGCTGTGCGCTCATGCTGCGAGCGCCAGCCTTGGTTGCTCACACACTACTGAGGCTCCCACACCCGGGAATGTGGACCAGGATTTTTTTTAAAGATGGCGTCTGTTTACAAGAGCCCTGAGGAAGCTGATGTGAACCCCATATAGCCGCTGGAGTTTTGAATGGAACGTGAAAAATACAAATACCCGGAGGCGTTGCGCAGTTAAAGGGTTAACCTCGAGCAATTAATTAACTGTCACCAGGACCGATAATTAATGATACATAAATACGTCTCACTCCGCACTGCCTAAGCAGGTCTCATCAAACACTGTGAATTCACGGAAGAGGAGTTAATTACTAATTAACAATGAGTGCAACTTAATCCACTGTCACCAGACAGAATATGATTAATATAACGTATTATGCTAACCCCATGACCTCGCTTTACCGAGTCATCTGAGTCCTCAAGACTCCAGACGTTAATTACTCCACTAATTATCATGAGCCACTAATTGCCCTAACCCCGAAAGGCAATTAGTCTCGAGCAACTGACGTTAACACTATCACTGACAGACTCTGACAGATCCTCTCCCACTACGTGAATTCATGATGAGAATGCTAATTACATAATTAGCTAGAGTGGTCAATTAATTGTCACACGGACAATTAATTGCACCGGAAACGTATTCCCACAAGCTCAAGTTCAACACTGTTCTCCCATAACAGCCCTCACTCATTCAACAACAACAAATGTGCACCCCCTTATCCAGTTAATCACCCCTAATTAACTCACTGAATCCTCAAGTTCTCAACACCACTTAAAGAAACAAAGTAACCCTAAGGTTACATAGGTCACACATATAATGGCATGCAAAACAACATAAAATAGCACTGCCCACATACGGTTGCGACTACTGCAACTCGTTAATTACTATGCCCACACAGTAATAACACGGTTTTGCAACAACTCAAGGTATACCAATATTACTGCCCCTCTAATCTTGCAAACGTTGCAAAAGATCGCCCGATCCCGGTTGCTTCAGCAAGACAATTTACGTTAATATAAGACACCGTCGCTCTACGCGGACAGCTGGCACTAATTCTCCCATAATTAGGCAAATTAACTAATTGCTCGCTCTCATTAAGTGACTGAGAATTTCCCTGAATACTCAAAGGGTACCTTTAAATCCTCAACACAGTTCCTAGGACAGTAATAACGTATACCTGATACCGCTGCACAAACCTGCACATAATGATACCGTCAGCATGCCCCCCATGCTAATGACATCATTAGGCAATCAGTCAGCGATCACAACTACTGACTCACCACACAACACCGTACAACTACATGCAAATCAACACAAGAAATGCCTTACATAAACAATGCAAATTAATCACCAGGACAATATACAGACCTCAGGATATCCACTAATAACCCTGCCCCACGGGCCTGCTTAATTAACTCTAACCTGGCCTAATTAATCCATGCGGTACCATGGCCTAATCCAGGCTGAACGATTATACAGAATCGACAGACTGGATCATTTATATGATGATTTTCTACCCTGACTGGTCCCAAACTCGAGTCAGTCTACACACTACAATATATCTACAGATAGACATATATATGACAACATGTGTGGTATTTGACAATCTCCCTCCAGGTACTGCCCCTTAGTCACCTGGGCGTGCTACTGACAGGTGTCTCTCAGCTGCTTCCCTACCCTGGCCGGGCTATGCACAGCTTTTACTTTACCCATATTTCCACTAATACTGAGACACTGTTACACTCTGTTCAAGTACTCACATTTTCCTCTTTTCCCAGGTCACTATCTCCAGGTTGTCAACACTTAGCTTGCTCCTCGTGCGTCGACAAGATGTGGCCCTAGGCTGTCCTGGGAAAGTGGCCGAAGGTGGTGGCCTAACATGTGGCCACCGCATGGCCTTCAGGAGGGTGGCCACGGGTGGCGCGTGACGTCACAGCACCCCACCCCACCCGGGCTGCTCGCGCGGGTAAAGGGGGGTGGCCGGGCTGGGGTGACGCACGTGTGGCCTGGGGGTGGCCACGTGGCGCCTGGGGGCGGCCTGGGTGGCCGCGGGGCATACACACATGTGGATGGGAAATCACCACTACCCCCCAACAAACTAGAGCATGACTCGCTCTTACACTGGGGTGACAAGGGTGACACTGGCCGGCGTCACCTACCACATGGACGACGTCGGGCGGAATTCAAAGTCCAACAGGGGCCTGTAATATCACCATAAACACACTAGGAGGCCCTGCCCATTATTCCACCCAATTGTCCATGAACATACAGGATAATCTGAGCCACCTGCTACCCCATGGGGCTCTGGTAGCTGCCCCATGGGTGATCACTGTCTCTGAGGCTATTTCCTCTCCTGTATTTACCAGTCCCAGTTTCACGCGAATTTGGGCTTCGACACACCCAGGGTGGCTGGAGTGCCATGCAAGATGAGTAAACTCAACGACAGGAGCGATCACGGTGGTGGGGGTGGCAGGCCCGCCACCCCCACCTAGACACTGCTTACACCCTGGCTGCCCAATTCAAGCTGAACTCTTGGCGGGCTAGGGAGACTCATATCCCCATATCTCACCCCCCCCCTACCTTTCTGGACCAATCAGAAGGAAGCCGGCACGACTCCATGGTGCCGCTTCCAGTCACAATCATTGGCGCCAAAACTCGGCCTACGGGTAGGAGTGCCTAAGCCAATCACAAGCGCCCCTCGCCTGGTGGCGTGGCGTGACGTCACAGGGAGGGGCAGGCCTAAACACCGCCTCACCGTCTCCCTTGGTGGGGGGGGGGGAGGCAGCGTACCCCCACTGCCCCCTTCCCCTCCAATCTCTAATGGTTCATGAGTCAAACCATCTCACACCTTCACTTACATATCTCTCTGTTACACAGAACAGGAAAATTTCTGTAATTCCCTCTACAGAGCAATCACAGACCTCAAATTAGTTTTAACTGACAGCATTTAACATAAGCTTCCATATGACACCCAACAAGTATATGAAAATTTGAAAGCTTCAGTTTCTAGAGTCCCTAGAGCGACTAGCCTATTCTAGAAACTTAGGAAAACTAGCTGGGGAGATTCTACATCTCCTCACAGGTGCCTTAGCCTGATATTGAGGTAGTGTGTTTGAGGTCTTGGTCTTCATTGCCTTGATGAGTTTCACCCTGACTTGGCAATTGTGGTGGGTGGCAGGATGGTTTCCACTACAGTTTATACATAGTCGTGAATCTTCTTTACAGTCTTTCCAGAAATGACCTTTGTTGGCGCATAAGGAGCCGGCTTGTTCCTTTTCCGTGCATTGCCTGGTGGTATGGTTGAATCCATAGCATTTGAAGCATTGAGTAATGGTTTGGTATGTACTCATCTTGAGGTTGTAGTGTGGGATGGAAATGTGGTCTGCTTTAAGCCTTGTATGAGGAGGGATTCAGCTTCAGTGGGGGAGGAGCATCGGATTCTGAGGATCTTTGTGTTTGGTGGGTGAAAGAGATCTTCTATGATAATGTTATTTGCTTTTCCGATGTCGTCAGTACGTTGTTTGTCTAAAGTCGTTATCGTGGAGAGGAGGGTAGTGTCTACGTTGAAGGCAACAGCAGTGCAGTTATGTTTCTGTTCCAGTGTCAGTGCAGGTGTGAGTCCAAGTTTCTGTAGTCCTGTTCGGGCTTTGGGGGTGAGGCAAGCATAGAGGTCAGATTCAGAGGGTAGAAAGAGCTTTATTCCTTTGTGAATGGGGGTGATAGAGGTGTAAGGAGTCTGGGTGATCATGTAGATTTTCTGTCCTATACCGTCAAGGTCAGGAGGAGGATCAAGAGCGTAGAGGAGGCGAAGGCAGTGCATTTTAGGTGAGGTAGTGGTCTGGTGGAGGAAGTAGTAGTGGGTTGACTCAGCTGGGTGACTGGGATCTCCGTGGAGCTGTGGATCTTAGGCTCGTTAGCTGTGGGTTGGAGCTCGGTTGTCAGTGGCGTATTCCCGGGTTCCTAGCAGGCTAATTGAACCCGGTTCGGCACAAATACGAAGTATTCGTGAGTCCTGAAGGTGTTACTCAAGGGCAACCCCCACTGCTAGTTGACTCGCACTATCACGAGGTTCTAGCAGTGGATCGGCATAGCAAACAAGCCAGGCAGGGAGACACAGGGCGCAAGCACGTGCTGTGGCCCCACCTGGGAGACAAGGACGAATACCCCACTGCACTTTCACCGCACAGGGGGTAGGTCCCGGCCTGAAGAGGAAGAAATGTTTAGCAGAGGAGAGAAAGAGTGCTATACACGGCAATACACATTACGTAAGTTAGGCCATCCAGCTGTCCCTGGTTATATCCAGGGTGGCAGTACGGGTTGGCCCACTAGGGTAATGTATCTTTGCACGCTATATCACTGATAAAGCTGTAACCTAAACCGTGAACACGTCGAGAGGAAGAGCCGTCGTTGCCTGGAAGAAAGTGTGTGCCAGTTTGCCTGGGTGTTTGCCTTGGATGGAAGATGGCTGTGGCCCCAGATAGGGTTACCACGATAAGAATGTGGCCCCAGGTAGGGTTACCACGAGAGTATGCTCGTCTGGGCCGACCAAGCGGCCCTGACCTTGCAAGTTAGCAACAGGTGATACTAGCGCTCTGCATCTCTGGCTGTTGTTGAATCCATGTAGGTGAATCACTGTGGTGGTTGTGATGTCAGATGCCTCAAAACGGTGGTCCCATGTAACTGCAATAATGCAGAGGCAGGTGGTTGCAGGTGCGGGGGCGCTCAAACAGCGTATCGCCTAGATCTCACTGTGAGCGCGACGTGCTGCTGCTTCCGGTGCCAATGATGATGCTGCAATCTCTCTGTGATGTGATCTTATATATGGGTACTTATGATTATTTTATCTCTGGGTTAAATTAGATTCTTTAAATTTTCATTCTTTAAATTTCCTATATTTACAATTAGTTATTTATATTCATAAGACGATGTGTACATTCAGACTACACTACACTTTTTTTTTATTGTTTTTTCTACACAAGATTGAACAGCCTATGACCGTTCTCGGTAGTGATCTTGGCCAAGAGCTCTATGTTTAGAGTGGGCTGGACAGGCTGTAGATCCCACATGATGTAGTTGCTGATTAAACTGTCAGATGAGTAAGTAACGCTTGCGGTGCAGCAAGCTGTAGTTGATGAAAATGCAGAGATGATCGCGGTGAAAATCATAGCTGTAGTGAGGTTGTTGGGAGCGTTCCATGACAGGTGGCAGCAGTCCACACCATGCAGCAGTAGCAGTTGGGGTCCATTGAGAGTCCATGTTGTAGTCCATCATGGCTAGGGATCGTCGAAATTCTCTGGGGTCACCAATGTAACATACGGTTATGTTACGTTGTTGGGTAGATTAGATACTCATTGTTTAGTGAGTTTTCATATTTATTTAGTAGTCTTGATTACAGTAGTCGGTTGGTGGCATTGTCGACAACGTTGAGACGGAGCTTGGAGCAGAGCAGAGAGCTGAGCGAGGCCAGAGTCGCGGAGCTCTATGTGGGAGAGCGTGGCAGCTCGATTGGGAATGGTGAGTGTCTGAACTTGGGGAGCGAGAGCGTTGTAGCTCGATGTGGTCGTAGTCTGCTGTCTGGTCTGTGTCAAAGCTGTAGCGTCTTGGGTCGATTAGAACTGTACACGCCGAGTACTACATTGTTGACTGTGGAAATTGTACTGTTCGCTATTCCTCATATCGCTTGCTTATATGGTGACTACACCTCAGCTCCCTCCAATAAAATGAGAAGAGTATTACCTGTAATTGGGGAAAGGATTGTAGCTTCTGTAATTACTGCTAATTAGTTATGCTATTAAGATAATGAGATAATGGAGCGAGTATAAGATTAACTCGCTACAACGGGATGAGTTACATCAGGAATAACTGGAGCTGGTGGGGGATGAAAAATGGCAGAAGACGTGTTGACAGAGGCCAGGTGGGAAGTAACGGGAGTTGTAGTGCTAGAAGTGAGATTGAAAGTGGAGGGGACAATGCTGGGAGCTGAGGGTGAGATTACTTGAGACATGAATGATTCAGTTTGGGATAGTACAGGGTCTGACGTCTGGTCAGTGGTTCTGTTTTCTGTAGCAGTCAGAATTGGGTCGGTAAGAAGTTGTGGGGAAACTATGGTACAGTTTCTGTACTTCTATAGAAACTATACTTCAGTTTCCTCAACTGAAGTTGTGGTGTTGTGGAGGGAACCCCATGTGGTACAACAGCAGTATAGTAATAGTTCACCTTGAGCTGTCGTCGTCGTGGGAGGTAGGTCTGGGAGGGCAGGTGAAGCAAGTCTAGGCTTCTCAGGAAGGATAGGATAGAGGAAGTCAAAGCCTCTTCAGGAATCCTAGTGGCCCTTATCCTAAGTGCCGGTGGTGCCGGGTGGGCGTCGTCCGCGCTGGGTCACGTGCAGTTCAAATCTGGCGCTCTCTCTCGACCTGCGTGGGGAGGCTGTGCGCAGTCGCCATCCACCAATCAGGGCACAGTCCTGCCTACACTATGAAATGTCTCCTTTGGCGGGCACTTTGAATGTGGTTCCCTCCACAGTGTTTTTGTGGAGTGAGGACTGTAGTTGAGAATGGAGCAGAGCGCAATAGCCGAGTAGGAGGAACAAAGATACTAGGAAGACCGTTATGAGAAGGATAGGAAGATAGTCAGCAAAGTCACGGCCATCGTCCTTTGCCTTCACGTAAGCAGCTTGTACACAGGCAGTGACTCGTTCACATGAAAGGTTCTGAAGAGGAGAATAAGGTGGAGGTGGTGGGTGAGGGAAGAGAGGTGGAGAGGACTGAGTTTGTTGTGCAAACTTAGGGTGGCGATGTTGCTGGTGAGGTGAGGCATTAAGGACACTGGCGTAGGACATGGACTTGGCTGATGCTGTTTGGTGATGAGATGGGTTATGGGAGGTTGAAGAAGAATGAGGGTTTGCTTGAGTGCGAGGTGGGTTATTGCGAAGAGTTTTCAAGGTTTGTTTTCTAAGAGAGCAAGATTTGTCAACTGCTGTATGAGCACCCTGGCAATTGGTGCATTTTAGGGTAGGGGCAGAGCACTGAGTATAAAAATGGCCTTCTGCAGAGCATTTGGAGCAAATTTGTGGGCTTTTACATTTTCGTGTTTCGTGACTGTATTTGTAACATTTGAAACATTGCAGCAAAGGAAGATAGTCAACTGGACTAATGAGATAGGAGTGCTGGTGATGAGAATTTTTATACCTTGATGCAAGAGTTTTTAAGCTTCTGTAGGGGAGGAACATTGAATCTTAAGGTGTTTTGTATTGGGCACTGGGTATATCTCCATTACAGTAATAGCATTCCTGCGTGAGATGTCTTGAGAGAGATTAATAGTATTAGGTGTTGATAAGACAGAGCTGTCGACATTTCTTACAAGGACAGAGCATTTTGTTTTTTGTTCAATAGTGAGGACAGGAGTCAGTGAAGCTTGGGCGAGTTTACTGAAAGCAGGTTCCCTGAAACAGGCAAAAAGGTCGTCTTTTGATGCAATGAAAAATTTGATGTTGTTGGTGTTGGCGTGTTTGATATGATTAGTGGCAGGTGTGCCAGTGGCATTGAAAAAGGTAGTGATGCAGTCAATTGTGTCTGTGTGTAGTTCATCCGTAGACAGTGAGCCATTGTGACTCAGTATCTACTACTGACAGTCCTGTGTTTTGTGCCAATCACTGCGATTCCATAAAGCTTAGTTGGGGTCAGTGTGTAGGCCAGGTCTAAGACCTGGCCTAAGGGTCTCGTCACGAATAAACACCGTGTTCCGGAAGGTTGCAACCCCCAGTTATGGTGGGCTCGTACGATCACGAGATTCCACAACTGGCTCGGCAGTGTCAGAAACGGAAGAATTTTAGGAGAGGAGAAAAAGAATGCACCTATGGCATGACGCAGCTGCAAAAGGTGAACTTCCATCTTCTCACCTGGGCCTGTTCTGGCTCGAAGTGGGGCTGTTCACTTAAATTTCAGTCCGACCTGGACACAAGCGCATTGGACAACACACAGAAGATGCTGCGAGGAAAATGTCACTGATTAGGACGAGATGCTGGGTGGGAAGCGCCTGGTTCTGCTCCAATACACTGCTGGCTGGAACTGGTCTTTGCTGCGCCAAAGTGCTCGTCGAGGCTGGAAAATAACAGTTGCTGTAGGACAGCGAGACGATGCTGGCTTGCTTTATGGTTGGCGAGCTGAAGATCGATCCATCCACTCACGCACTCTAGAGGTATTACAACGTTGATAGAGTGGGCGTGCGTAGCGCTCAAGCAGAGGGCCGCCTTGGTCACACTGCGAGCGGGACGAGATGCGTACTCCTGCAACGATGCTGATGGTGTGTGTGTGACTCCACTGACGACGTGTTGCGACGGACAAATTGTTGCCCGTGAAGGTGGGGAAACCTAGCACCTCGTTTGACGTGGACCCGGTTGCTGCAAGGCAAGTAGACTATAGAAGCCTTTTACCCAATTATTAATAATACATCCTAAATTAAAGGAAATACTCCTACTGAATATAGTAATCACTGTAGAATTTGTCTACCGGTAATAATGCAATATTTATTCGTATATAAATTAAGAATATTGCTAAAGAAGAGACGTACTGGATTTTTGTTGTAATTGAATGGCCTAACGACAACTAGTCTAAATGTTAAATGTGCACACAGTATAACAAATAGAAAAATTTATAGTTGCCCATCCGTGTGTCCGTTGGTGGCGAGAACTATGCAATCCTTCGTCCTCGGCTGCTGTGTGAAGGACGTTGACTTCGGATTTAGTATCACTCTGGTTCCAGGACACGGCTATTGATTGCCAATTTAACGTGGCAACGTCCTTGTAAAGGTAAGAACGAATAAATAAACTAAGCAAATGCTTTGCTATAGCGTCTCCTGCATGTTGCTAATATGGCGTCGCTCGTCCAAGTCGGGCAGCAAGCAAGTGACGCTCTCCTTCCTCCCGGCTGTGCTACACATGTGCAGTCTGCTCAAAGTATTCTCGAGCTTAAAGTATTTTATTTTACTTATTTAATCAGGGAAGTAAGGACTTGTGACAAGTACTTATGTCACTAAATAATGTATTAAGGTGCAATATATTTTTGCACAATGCAAGTCAGCTTATTAAGACTGCATAAAGAAATATCATATGAATTGCTTTACTTTGCAATATTTTCCACTGTAGTTGTTAATACACCTAAATGAACGAATTCAGTAAGCAATAATATGCTATGTAAATAACTAACTAAATAAACGATTATCCTTAGTAAAGGAACGTAATTAATTAACTAAACTGTTTAGATGCAACTAAATGTGGAAAGATTCATGTTTTAGCCTGTCGTTCCTCACGTCGTCACTCTGACTAGGAAGTATTTGGCAAATATATTGCTTCGTAATAGAGACATTAATTGAATTAGTTCTACAAATTAGTAGAGTTAGTAATTACTATGGTTAATACAATAATGATGTATTGTAATACAAGAAATGATGTATTAGTTTTGGAAATTTCCAACACTGGAGGTCCTCAATCCTGGTCGTGACCACCTTGTTGTTGGCGTTGGTGTGTGTGTGGTTGAGATGGGAGAGAAGGGTGGCAGTCGAGCCGAGGAGTTGTTTAATTTTCATCCAGAACGCGGCTGGTTCACTCTTGTAATTGTTGGCCTGGTTGACCAACAAGCCCCAGATATGACGTTTGTGAAGGAGCGTGAGCCCTATAACTTCACTTCTGAGGACCTGAATCATGTGCAAAGGGGGGAGGCTGGTGCAGATCCTTCTGATGCACTCTTGTTGGTAAGATCTCATCTTTTCCCTGATTTCCCTTGTTGGGTTGTGCTGTTTTATGACTTGTGTTGGTTAGGTCGCAGTTTGCAAGTGTTGCTTCAGTGATGCGGGTATGGAGGATGTCCACTGCTGCATCAATGTCGTGGGTTGGGCAGTCTTGTAAGACTGTTACTGGATCATCATTCTGGGATTCCATGTAAGAGCGGAGTCTAAGGGTGCTGATTTTGGGTCTGGGAGTACCTAGGGACCTGAAGGGGGCGATTGAAGATGGATAATTATCGGGATGTGGTCAGATCCCACATACCTCACCTGGGGTGATTCTGGAGTGAAAGATGCCACAATCTTGGTTTAACAGTACTAAGTCCGGTGTTCCTGGGTGCGTGCCGACGAAGAAGTGGAAAAAGAGGCCGAAGAAGGTTAGGTTCCTTACCGTCAGGAGGTTGTTCAGGAGTCTACCTCGGATGTCGTTTCCACCATTGGAGACATTGAAGAACGCGGCGTGGTGTGCATTAAAGAACGCTGGCACGTTCCTATTGAGTACTTTGTGGCTTGCCCTCGATGGAATGGCTTGCTGGCCAGGGGGTATATAGGTTGTTAGGATGGCAAGAGGGCCGTGGGTGGTGGAGAGTTCAGTCGCGAGGGCGTTTCCCTCCTGCAGATAGATATTTGTGAACGGGCATCCTCTCTTGACCAGGATAGCCACACCTCTGTTCGGCCCCTCGTTCTTTTCAATCGTCGTGTAGCCGCGAATTTTTACATGTTGATCTGGGCGTGCCGAGGTTTCGTTGAGCAGAACCACCTCGGGGTTGTGTTTGCTGAGTTCTATCTCTAGTACGTATCGGTTGTTCAGGTTCTTCAAAAAGTGATGAGTGTTGATCTGAATTACATTTAGCCCCATTAATTGAGATGGTAAAGTTGTGGTTGTATTACATCCTATTGTTTCTTGCTTCTTGTGTGGTCGGCCGGTATTGAGTGCCTACTGGCCCTCTGAGCACAATATTCCCACTCAGCAGCGGTGGAGAGTTGAACCTTGTCTACAGGGCAGTCATTATCCGAGGAGGTTTCGCCCTCGATGTCCACTGAATCGTCCGAGAACGAGCTGGAGTCGGTGGAGTCCTCGTGGGGATGCTGGGAGTGTACCTCTCAGCCGGTGTTGATGTGGATGGTGGGTGAGCGGTTGGAGGCCGTCTTGGGGTAGGAGTGGTCTGGGTAATCTTGGCCCGGGAGGTTGTTCCAGTATTGACTTCCTTGGGTGGATATGAGGCTGGGGTTGGTGGCGTCTGTGTGGTCTGAGTGTCGAGGTGGAAGGCTCCGGCAGGATTGTGGGGTGTGGGGAGGAGGGGGTTGGCTGCTCAGTTGAGGCTTCAGTAGGAAGTAGGTCCGCAGGCATAGACACCAGAGGGAGGTTATTGACCTGAAGAAAGCTGTTTATTGTTCTTATGAACTGGGCAGGGTCGCTCTGGGCGACCATGTCTGCGATCTCAATCAATACTTGGACTGGGTGGGTTTTAGCAGGGGTCATTGGATCAGCCTCCCCGGTTTGGCACCCCCATGTTTGGGGTTGCACTTGGTCAGCATTTGGTGGTGGGGTCCCTGATGTGGAAGGTTGGGGAAGGTTTGTGTCCCCATGTTTGGTGGTGGTGTAGTTTGGGTACGTGTGGTGGCCTGCCTGGTCTGGTTCAGAATCCTCTGGATTTCCTCCTTCCTTTTGGGGCAGTAAACAGCCACTGTCTTGTGATTCTCACTGCATAGGGCACTATTTCAGGATGGTTTCAGTGCATGCAGTGAAGCGGTGAGATCCTGCATAGTTGCTGCATTTTTAGGCATTTGCCTTACATAGGGGAGGTAGGTGGCCAAACTCAAAACACTTGAAGCATTGTTTTACGTCAACGTTCCTCTCTCTCTCTCTGCTTGTCCGGTCTAGTGTCACCGATAAGTTAAAGCATTTGAGCCCATTTTCCTCCAATTCCTTGGCTTGGGCTGGAGTGTCAAGTGTTAGTTAAGTGTTGTTCGGGTAGAGTTGGGGTTGTATATCCCTATAACCTGGATTTCGTCGTTTACGGTGTTGATTTCATTCTTAATGCCCTCGTTACTTCGGTGATCATGGTGCGGAGTCTTGATACATAGACCGATCTTGCAGTCTGGTGTTGGGCAGTGGGATGATTAGTTCGATATTTGCCCTCTTAAAGGCATCTTGGAGGTCCGGGTTGAGAAGTTTCCTGATCTCATCTTCATTGGAGAGCACCACTGTGGCTCCTCTTCAGAGTTTGATGTGAACATCTACAGGGGCAACTTCTGCAATAGAGCTCAGTACCGCTGCAAAGTCATTCTCAGTGGTGGCTATGTTTCCACTGAACTTAATGTTAATTTTAATGGTCATTGTGATAAGATGAGATAAGAGCGCTAGTTAGTAGTTAAGGCTAGTTCCTAACCTCCTATGCCTATCAATAGCCTAGCCAAACTACCAAGGCGGAACAGATGCCCAGACTCTGTGCGTGACCAGATATACTACTGATTGGCTGTGGTACTTGCGCAGAGTCAGTTAAGTCAGGTGGCGAAAGAGCAAGAGTAGGGAAAAGTTCCGAAAGTCCAACCACTTGGCTGGACGGTAGAGTGACGGTCTGGCTTCATGCAGGTCGGCGTTCAATTCCCGACCGTCCAAGGGGTTGGGCATCATTCCTTCCCCTCGTCCCATCCCAAATCATTAACCTGACCCCTTTTAAGTGCTATATAGTCATAATGACTTGGAGCTTTCCCCTGATAATTCCTTCATTCCAAAAGACAGCAGATAATACATATAGGTTAGTACCTATAGGTTAATACCTACAGGTTAATACTACAGGTTAATACCTACAGGTTAGTACCTATAGGTTAGTACCTATAGGTTAGTACATATAGGTTAGTACTATAGATTAAGTACTTCGCAGCTGGTAGACTTGTAGGTCAGTACATATAGGT
>WNGS01063274.1:0-10078 GCA_020271785.1 Procambarus virginalis | reverse complement strand
CCTCCTTCCTCCTCGCCCTCCTCTTCCTCCTCCTTCCTCCTCGCCCTCCTCATCCTCGCCCTCCTCCTCCTTCCCCTCTCCCTCCTACTCCTCCTTCCTCCTCGCCCTCCTCCTCCTCCTCCTCGCCCTCATCCTCCCCCTCCTCCTCGCCCCCTCCTCCTTCCTCCTCGCCATCCTCCTCCTTCCTCCTCGCCTCCTCCTTCCTCCTTCCTCCTCGCCATCTTCCTCCTCCTTCCCTCCTCGCCCTCCTTCTCCTCCTTCCTCCTCGCCCTCCTCTTCCTCCTTCCTCCTATTCCTCCTCGCTCTTCTTCTCCATCCTCCTCGCCCTCCTCCTTCCTCCTCACCATCCTCCTTCCTCCTAGTATTTCCTCCTCGCCCTCCTCCTCCTTCCTCCTCGCCTTCCTCATCTCCTTCCTCCTCGCCCTCCTCCTCCTTCTTCCTCCTCCTCCTCCTCCTCCTTCCTCTTCGCCCTCCTCCTCCTCCTCCTTCTCCTCGCCCTCCTCCTCCTCCTTCCTCCTCGCCCTCCTCCTCCTCCTTCCTCCTTGCTCTCCTCCAATATACAAGACAACAAAATGTTTTCAGATTCTTTCACACCACTTTCCAGCAACATTTATCATTTATATCAATTATTTTAGGGAATAATACATAAATAATATATTTAAACATGATCTTAGTGTTTAGTGGAATGCAAAAGGAGTCAAATTGTGTTAAAAAGAGCGATTTTTAGAAAATTTGAAAAACTATTTTTTTTCTGATCATATTAAAACTAAATGGATTTTGAAGGTTTCATTCAGCCATTAAATATCATTCACAATTTATTAATGAATTTAAAAAAAACACCATAAATTTTATATTCAAAAATGTAAAAACTATTTGTAATACATTAGGAACAAAATAGTTGTAGAAAAACAATTTATTATAAAACCTTTGTGTTTGGATTTTTTTTATTAAAAGTTTCTCAAAGGCTCTCCTGCACCATTCTCAATGTAAATCATTCCCACGCCTATGGGAAGAGATAGACGAACGTTTTCTAGATGATTTGTGTTTGCTGGGTGACAACCCATAAACATGGGTTCAGGGAGGGTAAATCTTGCCTTACAGGCTTGATAGAATTCTACGATCAGGTGACAAAAGATTAAGCAAGAAAGAGAAGGATGGGAGGACTGCATTTTTTTGGACTGTCGGAAAGCCTTTGACAAAGTACCCTATAAAAGGCTGAAGCATAAGCTGGAGAAACAGGCAGGAGTAACTGGTAGGGCGCTCCAGTGGATAAGGGAGTACCTAAGCAATAGGAAGCAGAAAGTTACAGAGAGGGGTGAGATCTCAGATTGGCGTGGAGTCCCACAGGGCTCTGTACTCGGACCTATCCTGTTTCTGATTACGTAAATGATCTCCCAGAGGGTATAGACTCATTCCTCTCAATATTTGCTGATGACGCCAAAATTATGAGAAGGATTAAGACAGAGGAGGACAGCTTGAGGCTTCAAGAAGACCTGGACAAGCTGCAGGAATGGTCGACCAAATGGTTGTTAGAGTTTAACCCAAGCAAATGTAATGTAATGAAGATAGGTGTAGGGAGCAGGAGACCAGATACAAGGTATCATTTGGGAGATGAAATCCTGCAAGAATCAGAGATAAAGACCTGGGGGTTGACATCACGCCAGACCTGTACCCTGAAGCTCATATCAGGAGGATAACATCAGCGGCATATGCCAGGTTGGCTAACATAAGAACAGCCTTCAGAAACTTGTATAAGGAATCTTTCAGAACATTATATACCACATATGTCAGACCAATCCTGGAGTATGCAGCTCCAGCATGGAGTCCATATCTAGTTAAGCATAAGAATAGACTGGAAAAGGTTCAAAGGTTTGCCACCAGACTAGTACCCGAACTGAGGGGTATGAGTTACGAGGAGAGACTACGGGAATTAAACCTTACGTCACTGGGAGACACAAGAGGTAGAGGGGACATGATCACCACATACAAGAATCTCAAAGGAATTGATAGGGTAGATAAAGACAGACTTTTTAACACAAGGGGCACACACACTAGGGGACACAGGTGGAAATTGAGTGTCCAAATGAGCCATAGAGACGTTAGAAAGAATTTTTTCAGTGTCAGAGTAGTAGACAAATGAAATGCATTAGGAAGTGATGTGGTGGAGGCTGACTCCATACACAGGTTCATGTGTAGATATGATAGAGCCCAATAGGCTCAGGAACCTGTACACCTGTTGATTGACGGTTGAGAGGCGGGACCAAAGAGCCAGAGCTCAACCCCCGCAAACACAACTAGGTGAGTACAACTAGGTGAGTACACACACACACACACACACACACACACACACACACACACACACACACACACACACACACACACACACACACACAAGGCAAGAAAGAGAAGGGTGGGCAGACTGCATATTTTGGATTGTCAGAAAGCCTTTGATACAGTGCCACACAAGAGGCTCGTGCGAAAGTTGGAGATGCAGGCTGGAGTGAAAGGGAAGGTACTCCGGTGGATAGAGGAGTACCTAAGCAACAGGAGACAACGAGTCTGTGTGAGGGGTGAAGTCTCAGATTGGCGAGACGTTACAAGTGGAGTCCCGCAGGGGTCAGCCCTTGGACCTATACTGTTTCTGGTATATGTAAATGATCTCCCAGAGGGTATAGATTCGTTCCTCTCAATGTTTGCCGACGATGCAAAAATTATGAGGAGGATTGAAACAGAGGATGATAGTAGGAGGCTACAAGATGACCTAGATAGATTGAGTGAATGGTCCAACAAATGGCTGTTGAAGTTCAACCCAAGTAAAGGCAAAGTAATGAAACTAGGCAGTGGAAAAAGGAGGCCAGACACAGGATACAGAATAGGTGATGAAGTACTTAATGAAACAGACAGAGAGAAAGATCTAGGAGTTGATATCACACCAAACCTGTCTCCTGAAGCCCACATAAAGAGAATAACGTCTGCAGCATATGCGAGGCTGGCTAACATCAGAACGGCGTTCAGGAACCTGTGTAAGGAATCATTCAGAATCGTGTACACCACATATGTAAGACCAATCCTGGAGTACGCGGCCCCAGCATGGAGCCCGTACCTTGTCAAGCACAAGACGAAGCTGGAAAAAGTCCAATGGTATGCTACTAGACTAGTCCCAGAACTAAGAGGCATGAGTTATGAGGAAAGGCTGCGGGAAATGCAACTTACGACACTGGAAGACAGAAGAGTAAGGGGGGACATGATCACAACCTACAAAATCCTCAGGGGAATTGACCGGGTAAACAAGGATGAACTATTCAACACTGGAGGGGCGCGAACAAGGGGACACAGGTGGAAGCTGAGTACCCAAATGAGCCACAGAGACATTAGAAAGAACTTTTTCAGTGTCAGAGTAGTTAGTAAATGGAATGCACTAGGAAGTGATGTGGTGGAGGCTGACTCCATACACAGTTTCAAATGTAGATATGATAGAGCCCAGTAGGCTCAGGAATCTGTACACCAGTTGATTGACAGTTGAGAGGCGGGACCAAAGAGCCAAAGCTCAACCCCCGCAAGCACAATTAGGTGAATACAATTAGGTGAGTACACACACACAAAGCAAATGAGCTTGGAGAATGGGTGCTAGAGGAAAACCCAGACATAATAGCCCTCACTGAAACAAAGCTAACGAAAACGATAACAAACGCAGTGTTCCCACAGGACTATTATGTTATGAGGAAAGAGAGGGAAGGAAGGGGTGGTGGTGGTGTAGCTCTGCTGGTATGAAAAGGCTGGGATTTTGAGGAGATGGTTATTCAGGGCTGTGAAGGTTTCAGTGACTACATAGCAGGTACCATGATTGTCATGAAAGGAAAAAAATTATAGTCATAGTCATCTATAATCCACCACCAAATGACAGAAGACCTAGACAGGAATACGATATAAACAACATGGCCGCCATTAACATAATAGAAAGAGCAGCTTCTGTTGCTAGCAGGAATGGAACTGGACTACTAAATATGGGGAGACTTCAACCATGGGAAGATAGATTGGGAGAACAGAGACCCGCATGGAGGACCAGAAACATGGAGAGCTAAGCTGCTGGACGTGGCAACAAGAAACTTTCTAAGCCAGCACATCAAAGAACCAACAAGAATGAGAGGAGAAGATGAACCAGCAATGCTTGACTTGATATTTACCCTAAATGAGTGGGATGTAACGTACGTTTATGTTACGTTGTTGGGTTGACTAGATACACAGTGTTTAGTGAGTTTTATATTTATTTAGTAGTCCTGGATACAGCAGTGTCGTAGACGTGGAGACGAAGCCTGGAACAGAGCAGAGAGCTGAGTGAGGCTGGAGTCGTGGAGCTCTATGCGGGAGAGCGTGGCGGCTCGATTGAGAATTGCGAGTGTCTGAACTCGGGGAGCGAGAGCGTTGTAGCTGGATGCGGTCGTAGTCTGCTGTCTGCTCTGTGTCGAAGCTGTAGCGTCTTGGGTCGACTAGAACTGCCCAAGCCGAGTACTACATTCTTGACTGGAGATTGTACTGGTCTGCTGTTCTCACATCGCTGGGTTATATGGTGATTACACCTCAGCTCCCTCCAACAAGGTGAGAAGAGTACTACCTGTAATTGGGGAAAAGATTGTAGCTTGTGTGATTAGTAATGCATTAAGATAATGAGATAATGGAGCGAGTATAAGTTTACTCGCTACAGGACTGCCCCTGCCAGGGAATGGAAGAAAAGCAATACAACAAAAAATACGAGGCTATACTGTTCCCTGGGTCGCTGTGGAACATGTAGTCCGGTACCAAAAGATGCAGGCAGTGTGTGGACAAGCTCGATGTAGCAGGAGAGAAGAATGTGCATGATTGTTGCGTCCTTGGGTCGCTGGTGGAGCATTTAGATCCGGGGCGGATGGGCTCGGGCACCAGGACAATAGGAGGTAATGTAGGCACGTAGTTAGGACAACGAGGGAATCACTGCTAGAGCTGAATTGTCCTGGAGGCAACGAAGAGTCGGAAACGCAAGCTGTAGGTCCAAGATGCTTGAGTTGGCAGAGTATCAGAATGCAGTGAACGTGTAGGTGAATCTGACGAAAGAGCAGCTTTTGTGGGCGTCCCTGTAGGACACACTGTCCTGGCAGCGACGGAGAGTCGGCAGGACAGGCTGTAGATTCAACATGATGTAGTTGCTGATGAAACTGTCAGATGAGTAACACTCGCTGTGCAGCAAGCTGTAGTTGATGAAAATGCCGAGACGATCGCGGTGAAAATCATAGCTGTGACGAGGGTGTTGGCAGCATTCCGTGACTGGTGGCACGAAGTGGTCCACAGCAAACAACAGCAGGAGTGAAGGTCCAGTGAGAATCCATGTTGTAGTCCATCGTCGCTGGGTATCGTCGAAACTCTCTGGGGTCACCAATGTAACGTACGTTTATGTTACGTTGTTGTATTGACTAGATACACAGTGTTTAGTGAGTTTTATATTTATTTAGTAGTCCTGGATACAGCAGTGTCGTAGACGTTGAGACGAAGCCTGGAGCAGAGCAGAGAGCTGAGTGAGGCCGGAGTCGTGGAGCTCTATGCGGGAGAGCGTGGCGGCTCAATTGAGAATTGCGAGTGTCTGAACTCGGGGAGCGAGAGCGTTGTAGCTGGATGCGGTCGTAGTCTGCTGTCTGCTCTGTGTCGAAGCTGTAGCGTCTTGGGTCGACTAGAAATGCCCAAGCCGAGTACTACATTCTTGACTGGAGATTGTACTGGTCTGCTGTTCTCACATCGCTGGGTTATATGGTGATTACACCTCAGCTCCCTCCAACAAGGTGAGAAGAGTACTACCTGTAATTGGGGAAAGGATTGTAGCTTGTGTGATTAGTAATGCATTAAGATAATGAGATAATGGAGCGAGTATAAGTTTACTCGCTACAGTTATGTCGATTCATCCCCTTGTATACCTCTGTCAAGTCACCCCTAACTCTTCGTCTTTCAAAACAGACAAGAGTATTTAATTCGTTTATTTTCTTTTTTAGACTCCAACTGTTAGTGTAATTTACCATAAGTGTATCGATATTTTGAGGCCCTATTCTTTCCCTGATAATTTTGCCAATTTCTTTCTCCCACAAACACATACTTTTATTACCTCCTTCCTTCATATCAATTCCCATACCACTATCTGCTGACAGTTTAAACCCAAACAAACGCCTCCAACCACTGGTTCCAACGAGTTCGTAACAACAACAACCCCAGCCCTCGATAGATGCACCCCATCCCGATCATACATTTCATTTCTTCCATAGAAGTGTTCCCAGTTATCTATGAAATATATTGCATTTGATTTGCAATATCTTTCCAGCCAGCAATTGACACCAAGTGCCCTCAACAACCATTCATTTGCAACTCCCTTTCTTGGAAGAATGCCACATATGATCGGGATTCCTCCCTTGTTCCTAACTAATACTATGGCTGTTTTATACCTCTGAATCAGTTCCTCACTCCTAACTCGACCAACATCATTACCTCCCGCGCTATTACAACTAATGAGATTGTTCCCATTTCCAGCCATAATATCATTCATGTTGTTAATAATATCACCAATTCCAGCTCCCAGATAGCAAACCCCTTAACCTGTTCTCCATATCTTTAGCACAAAACCTTCTGTCTAAATACCTCACCTGGCAGTCTCCCACAATCAAAATTCGCTTAGATGCCTCCTGTACTTTCTGAGCACTTTGAGGGGCCTGCGCTTCGTTGCTCTTCGTTGATTTCCCTTTCGAGTGAACTGCAGGCTCACCACAGCACTCGTCTTCCAACACGGCAAATGAATTTGAAGTCCTTATAGGGCTTCTGTAGGCGGCCTTGTCAAGGTCTTCTTAAGATCCCTGTCCTTTACGACTTTCCACGACGAGGTCTTTTTAATATTGGTCTCCTCCTTCGTTTCTTCCCGATGTTGTTTCAGCTGACGTACCTCTTCCCGTAGGGAATCTATCTCTGCTCTCAGAGTTCCAACTAGATTCATCAGTTCCTTCACTAATCCTTCCAATTTTGCTATAATAATATTACTACAGTCGGAGCTCCAGCTAACATAACCTCTCCCAATCTTTCTACCTATAAGATTCTTCAGATCCCTTGTTATTTATTTCGAGTCATTATTATTCGATCTATTCAATTTGTATGGAATACTGTGTTCCTGTGACTTTTTTTTAGAATATTTTTATATATACTATATTTTGAATTCACATCGAAATCCCTTTTTACATCACCTATCGCTGGGTTCACATCTCCTTCCAAGACCGGCCCACCCACACATGCCCAAGACTTTTCAATCTATTTCACCCATAGATTTTCTTAAGCAATTAAAATCAGGTTTTCAAAAATCTGGCACTTTAACAGAATTTTCTCCTACAAACTATTCCATTCTTTACTAAGTCTGATTTCTTTGTGATCACTGTTCCCTAGCTCACTCCCTATTTCGATGTCTTTAATTTGAGTTTCCCTGTTAGTTAATACTAAGCCTAAATTAATATTTTCCTGCATTGGTTCCTTAATGTGTTGCTCAAGAAAGCAATCGTCTATTAATTATAGAAAATCTTATACTTCATTATTCCCTGTTCTGTTAAACTAGTTTATTCGACTAAAATTAAAATCACCCATGACACAAATACTGTTAAACCTAGATGCTCTAGATATTTCATCCCATAGATGCTTTGCTGCCATTCTATCTAAGTTTGGAGGCCTGTATATAACTCCACTATCTAAGTTTGGTGGCATGTATATAACTCCAATTATGAGATTAATAGCTTTATTCGTTTAATTCAAGCCAAATAGTTTTTGTGTGTGACTCAGTTTTGATTCCCTCTTTTAGACTATTTCAAATTTTCCCTAACATATATGGCTACTCCCCCCCCCCTCTCTAATATATCTACGTGTGCGAAATAGTTTAAATCCGTTTATTTGATATTCAGCTAATAGTTCTCTATTTTATACATTCATCCATGTTTCGTTAAGTGTATTGTTATTTTGAGGCCCTTCTCTATCCCTCCTCATTTAGCCAATGTGTGTTCCCCACAAATCACATACTTTTATTATTACCTCTTCTCGTATCAATTTCCATACCAATATCTACTAACACTTTAAATCCAAACAATCCCCTCCAACCGCAAGTTCCAACGATTTGGCAGCAGCAACAACCCCAGCCCTAGACAGATGCAACCCATACCGAGCATACATGTAATTCTTCCATGGAAGTGTTCTAGTTATCTATGAATGATTTGCATTGTTTCAATATTTTTCCAGTCGGCAATTGACACCAATGCTATCGACAACCATTCATTTCCATCATTCTTCCTTGAAAGAATGCCACATATGATCAGGATATGTTCTTGCTCCTTACTAATTCTATGCTGTTTTAGACCTCTGTATCAGTGTCTCACTCCTAACTTGTCCTACATCATTTCCACAGGCACTGATACAAATAACGGATTTGTTCCCATTACCAGCCATAATGTCATTCATATTGCTAACAATATCACCAATTCCAGCTCCCGGATAGCAAACTCTTAACCTTTTCCCCCTCTATCTCTGGCACAAAAACTTCTACTCAAATACCTCACCTGGGATTTTCCCACAACCAAAATTCGTTTTGGTACTTCTTTACTTTCTGAGCTCCTTGGGGGACCTGTGCTCCCTTTATTGCCTTCCTTTTTGAGCAAACTGCAGGCTCCCTACAGTACTCGTCTTCCAAACACGGCGAATGAGTTAAAAGTCTTAGGACATCTGTAGACGGCCTTGTCAGAGTATTCTTAAGACCCCTGTCTACGACATTCTAAGACGAGACTTTCTACTGCTGCTCTCACCCTTCCCTTCCCTGTGACATTGTTTCATGCTTCAGTTCCTTCATCTGTCATAGCTACTCCGCAGGGAATCCCCCTCTGTCCTCACCAGAGGTGGGGACCCTGCCAACACGCTGTTCCATCCCAAAACCTCATGTTACCCCCTTTTCAAGTGCTATAGTTGTAGTGGTTTGGCGCTTTCTCTCCTGATAATTAATTTTTGTTTTTAATTAAGCCAGGCACATTCAGTCACAGTGAGAGGGTGTGTTACCTGGAGCTCCAAATAAACTATCATAGTAATAATGAAGGTATAGTGAGGGAACTGGGGAATCATGTAGAGCTCTGAGAACATAATTGGATTCGCAGTGGGAGGAGCTAAGGCAGATGAAACAAGGTGTCTACCCCCAAAAGGAAGCAAAGGATGTGTCTAAGAATTTCATTTGTATGTCATCGTCTTGGAGTGTCGCAAAGGACAGGGGATTTGTCCCTTGTCCTTTGCTGTCCTAAAAATAGGCAAATCTTCGGTTTTTTCCAATTGTATTTTTTTATTTTTTCTTTGGCTAGGAGCTAAAATAATTAGTGATGGAGGCTAAATTGCAGGAACTGGCAAAGGCACCTTCAGTGGTAGAGATCAAGAAGCTTCCAAAGCTAATTTAGTGTTGTTAGGCAATACAATCCTCGATTTAAATGAAACTAATAAAAAGTGTGTCATAACCAATGAAATTTTACAGAATTGCATAGACCAAGGCATATTGCAAGTGATACTATTTTATGCCAGGCCAGTCCAGCTGAAAGCGAATCTAGCAGGATAGAATTTGAATTACAGCTGCCCGATTAAAAACTCGTCGAACAAGAGGCAAGAGTGGCAGAACAAAATGCTAGGGTAGAGGAACAAAGGCTCAAAACTGAGGAGGCAAAAATTAGAGGCAATGCCATGTACCACCACCTGCGGGGATTCAAACACCTGGCATAATAATAAAAAGCATAACTTGCCTGAATTTTCAGAGTCAGACTTTGAAAGGTTTTTCAACAATTTTCAGAGACTGGCCATGTCCAGGACATGGCCAGTTAAAATTCACGTTGACGCCATCTGACTCGGGTGCTGGTGCAGTATTGTTTGCAAACTGGGGATGATAATGTGAACACCCAGTATACTATTGCTCTGTGAAATTTGGCAAGGCACAACACATTCATCAGTGGTAGAAAAGAAGCGTTGGCCTAGTGTTAGCATGTAAAAATTTGAAGTATATCTAACAGGTAATATA
>WNGS01063241.1:0-15463 GCA_020271785.1 Procambarus virginalis | reverse complement strand
CTCAGAGTGTAAAACTGTGATAAAAATTTTATTGCATTCACTAGAACACTATATTGTTGAATGTGAAACCGTAGAAGACTTTAGACCTCCTGGCCTCTTGTACCACCAACTGTGTAACTATTTCAATGATTCAAGTGTTCTGGACGACATCCTAACAATTTATCCAAAATTTGCTTGTCCATTTTAAAGAATGAAGAACAATTTGATCTATATTACTTCTAAGCTGCATCACTTATGAAACCATCCCTGCCCTTGTGTGGCAGTGCACAATAGAAAGTTGTTTTCACATATCCATACATTAAAACATTGTTTGTAACCATGATATATATATGTGCTTCAGCCTACAGTTTAGACCTATTGTCTTGTGTATGACCCTCTGTCCTGTGTGACAGTGAATACCAGAATTATCCTCACTTTAATAAGACATAATCGAAATAATCAGATTAGGCAAAATTTTAATTGATTTTGTCAATAAAGATGTTAATAATAATAATAAGCACTTTTTTTTAAGATTTTAATGATGTGTGAAGTAAGTGCTGTTGGTCTATAATTTTGTGCATCTTCTTCTTTACCTCTTTTGTGAAATGGCGCGAGCTCCACTGTTAAAAATATTGCTGGTGCTCCTTGACAATTAGCTTGTCAATTCTTATGTTTTATCCGATACTTGTCTCTTAATTCTTAAAGTTTATGGATAGTCGTATATAGGATAATGTAACTAGAAGAGTATAGACTCAGGTGAGGGAGGTTGCCTTTCGGTTACCGTGATTATCCTGAGATTACCATGATTTGCTTGACGTTTCCTGAGGTTACCTCGAGGTGGTTCCAAAGATTGATGTCGACGCGACCCAGTCTCTAATAAGGCCTCCAGGTTGGTGGTGGGTACCTTGTGTAGCTTCAGCGGGTCAACAACCCCGACCGTCTTAAAGCTCTTCAAATGTACTCCCTGGAAAGGAGACGAGAAAGTTATCAAATAATATATACCTTGTGTGTATAGCTTTCGGGGATCAACAGCCCGGGGCCCAGTCTCCGACCAGGCCTCCCGGTTGGTCGTCTGATCAACCAGTCTGTTGGACGCGGCTGATCGCAGCCTGAAGTATGAATCACAGCCTGGTTGATCAGGTATCCTTTGGAGGTGCTTATCCACTTCTCTCTTGAACACTGTGAGGGGTCAGACAGTTATGCCTCTTATGTGTAGTGGAAGCGTGTTGAACAGTCTCGGGCCTCTGATGTTAAGAGTCATCGGGTGACTCCCTATGCGTGAGAGGCGTGAGGGTGTGGTCAATCAGGCTGTTAGACACCGCTGCGCTGCCGTTGTAGATACATTGATATGGACATAAGTGTGCCTGTGCTTGGCTTGTCCTGGCCCACTACTTCGAGAGAGGCTATATTTGTGTGCTCACCCGTCTAGTTACTAGCCAGATCGAGTGACAACTTGACTCACCGATGGAAACGCACGTGGTACACTGTTAGTCGGTTTTATGACGTTGCCGAATAACAAGAGACTTTAAAGAACACGAATGAAGACTGACATACCGGAGCCTGCACTGTCTCACCATGCAACAAACATACCATGTGTGGGTTGTGTACCTTACAAACCTCCACCAACCATTCTAACCTTACCACCCCCTCTCATTGCCTAAAAATCGTACGTATTCAAAATATTTACATTATATATATCATAATTTTTTTGCACTTGTATCCCAAGTGTGTGAAATATGCATGTTTTTTTCTCGAAGACGTCATGCAGTAACTTATTACAAGAGGCGTGTCGACCCGTTCTGTCGTCCATGTCCGCTGGGTGCTCGGCCCTACCAGCTGTATACAGCTGTATTGCCTCGGTCGTCCAGAGGCCCCACCAGCTGTATACAGCTGTATTGCCTCGGTCGTCCAGAGGCCCCACCAGCTGTATACAGCTGTATTGCCTCGGTCGTCCAGAGATGAAGGCAAGGGTATACCAGGAAGACAATCACCACCATTGTTATCTTGCCATTGTCGCCTCCTCATTGTCTTAGGCCGATTGGGGTCATGGTTGTCCCTAGAGGGTCCAGGAGACGGCTGCTGGAGCCTGGGTTGCTGGAGCCTGGGCTGCTGGAGCCTGGGCTGCTGGTGACTGGGCTGCTGGAGCCTGGGTTGCTGGAGCCTGGGCTGCTGGTGACTGGGCTGCTGGAGCCTGGGTTGCTGGAGCCTGGGTTGCTGGAGCCTGGGCTGCTGGAGCCTGGGCTGCTGGTGACTGGGCTGCTGGAGCCTGGGTTGCTGGAGCCTGGGCTGCTGGAGCCTGGGCTGCTGGTGACTGGGCTGCTGGAGCCTGGGCTGCTGGTGACTGGGCTGCTGGAGCCTGGGTTGCTGGAGCCTGGGCTGCTGGAGCCTGGGTTGCTGGAGCCTGGGCTGCTGGAGCCTGGGCTGCTGGTGACTGGGCTGCTGGAGCCTGGGTTGCTGGAGCCTGGGCTGCTGGAGCCTGGGCTGCTGGTGACTGGGCTGCTGGAGCCTGGGTTGCTGGTGACTGGGCTGCTGGAGCCTGGGTTGCTGGAGCCTGGGCTGCTGGAGCCTGGGCTGCTGGTGACTGGGCTGCTGGAGCCTGGGTTGCTGGTGACTGGGCTGCTGGAGCCTGGGTTGCTGGTGACTGGGCTGCTGGAGCCTGGGTTGCTGGTGACTGGGCTGCTGGAGCCTGGGTTGCTGGTGACTGGGCTGCTGGAGCCTGGGCTGCTGGTGACTGGGCTGCTGGAGCCTGGGTTGCTGGAGCCGTGGTTGCTGGTGACTGGGCTGCTGGAGCCTGGGTTGCTGGAGCCTGGGCTGCTGGTGACTGGGTTGCTGGTGACTGGGTTGCTGGAGCCTGGGCTGCTGGAGCCTGGGCTGCTGGTGACTGGGTTGCTGGAACCTGGGTTGCTGGTGACTGGGTTGCTGGTGACTGGGCTGCTGGAGCCTGGGTTGCTGGTGACTGGGTTGCTGGAACCTGGGTTGCTGGTGACTGGGCTGCTGGAGCCTGGGCTGCTGGTGACTGGGTTGCTGGAGCCTGGGCTGCTGGTGACTGGGTTGCTGGTGACTGGGTTGCTGGTGACTGGGTTGCTGGTGACTGGGTTGCTGGAGCCTGGGTTGCTGGAGCCTGGGTTGCTGGTGACTGGGTTGCTGGAGCCTGGGCTGCTGGTGACTGGGTTGCTGGAGCCTGGGCTGCTGGTGACTGGGTTGCTGGTGACTGGGTTGCTGGTGACTGGGTTGCTGGTGACTGGGCTGCTGGTGACTGGGTTGCTGGTGACTGGGTTGCTGGTGACTGGGTTGCTGGTGACTGGGCTGCTGGTGACTGGGTTGCTGGAGCCTGGGTTGCTGGAGCCTGGGTTGCTGGTGACTGGGTTGCTGGAGCCTGGGTTGCTGGAGCCTGGGCTGCTGGAGCCTGGGTTGCTGGAGCCTGGGCTGCTGGAGCTTGGGTTGCTGGAGCCTGGGCTGCTGGAGCCTGGGTTGCTGGTGACTGGGTTGCTGTGACTGGGTTGCTGGAGCCTGGGTTGCTGGTGTCTGGGTTGCTGGTGACTGGGTTGCTGGTGACTGGGTTGCTGGTGACTGGTTGCTGGTGTCTGGGTTGCTGGTGTCTGGGTTGCTGGAGCCTGGGCTGCTGGAGCCTGGGTTGCTGTGACTGGGTTGCTGGAGCCTGGGTTGCTGGAGCCTGGGCTGCTGGAGCCTGGGTTGCTGGAGCCTGGGCTGCTGGAGCCTGGGTTGCTGGTGACTGGGCTGCTGGAGCCTGGGTTGCTGGTGACTGGGTTGCTGGTGACTGGGTTGCTGGTGACTGGGTTGCTGGAGCCTGGGTTGCTGGTGACTGGGTTGCTGGAGCCTGGGTTGCTGGTGACTGGGTTGCTGGTGACTGGGTTGCTGGTGACTGGGTTGCTGGTGACTGGGTTGCTGGAGCCTGGGCTGCTGGTGACTGGGTTGCTGGAGCCTGGGTTGCTGGTGTCTGGGTTGCTGGTGACTGGGCTGCTGGAGCCCAGGCTCCAGCAACCCAGGCTCCAGCACCCGTCACCAGCAACGCAGTCACCAGCAGCCCAGGCTCCAGCAGCCCAGGCTCCAGCAGCCCAGTCACCAGCAACCCAGACACCAGCAACCCAGGCTCCAGCAACCCAGTCACCAGCAGCCCAGGCTCCAGCAACCCAGTCACCAGCAACCCAGTCACCAGCAACCCAGTCACCAGCAACCCAGTCACCAGCAACCCAGGCTCCAGCAACCCAGTCACCAGCAACCCAGGCTCCAGCAACCCAGTCACCAGCAACCCAGTCACCAGCAACCCAGTCACCAGCAACCCAGGCTCCAGCAGCCCAGTCACCAGCAACCCAGGCTCCAGCAGCCCAGGCTCCAGCAACCCAGGCTCCAGCAGCCCAGGCTCCAGCAACCCAGGCTCCAGCAACCCAGTCACCAGCAACCCAGGCTCCAGCAGCCCAGGCTCCAGCAACCCAGACACCAGCAACCCAGACACCAGCAACCCAGTCACCAGCAACCCAGTCACCAGCAACCCAGTCACCAGCAACCCAGACACCAGCAACCCAGGCTCCAGCAACCCAGTCACCAGCAACCCAGTCACCAGCAACCCAGGCTCCAGCAGCCCAGGCTCCAGCAACCCAAGCTCCAGCAGCCCAGGCTCCAGCAACCAGGCTCCAGCAGCCCAGGCTCCAGCAACCCAGGCTCCAGCAACCCAGTCACCAGCAACCCAGGCTCCAGCAACCCAGGCTCCAGCAACCCAGTCACCAGCAGCCCAGTCACCAGCAACCCAGTCACCAGCAACCCAGTCACCAGCAACCCAGTCACCAGCAGCCCAGTCACCAGCAACCCAGTCACCAGCAACCCAGTCACCAGCAACCCAGTCACCAGCAGCCCAGGCTCCAGCAACCCAGTCACCAGCAGCCCAGGCTCCAGCAACCCAGTCACCAGCAACCCAGGCTCCAGCAACCCAGGCTCCAGCAACCCAGTCACCAGCAACCCAGTCACCAGCAACCCAGTCACCAGCAACCCAGTCACCAGCAGCCCAGGCTCCAGCAACCCAGTCACCAGCAGCCCAGGCTCCAGCAGCCCAGTCACCAGCAACCCAGGTTCCAGCAACCCAGTCACCAGCAACCCAGGCTCCAGCAGCCCAGTCACCAGCAACCCAGTCACCAGCAACCCAGGTTCCAGCAACCCAGTCACCAGCAGCCCAGGCTCCAGCAGCCCAGGCTCCAGCAACCCAGTCACCAGCAACCCAGTCACCAGCAGCCCAGGCTCCAGCAACCCAGGCTCCAGCAGCCCAGTCACCAGCAACCACGGCTCCAGCAACCCAGGCTCCAGCAGCCCAGTCACCAGCAGCCCAGGCTCCAGCAGCCCAGTCACCAGCAACCCAGGCTCCAGCAGCCCAGTCACCAGCAACCCAGGCTCCAGCAGCCCAGTCACCAGCAACCCAGGCTCCAGCAGCCCAGTCACCAGCAACCCAGGCTCCAGCAGCCCAGTCACCAGCAGCCCAGGCTCCAGCAGCCCAGGCTCCAGCAACCCAGGCTCCAGCAGCCCAGTCACCAGCAACCCAGGCTCCAGCAGCCCAGTCACCAGCAGCCCAGGCTCCAGCAGCCCAGGCTCCAGCAACCCAGGCTCCAGCAGCCCAGTCACCAGCAGCCCAGGCTCCAGCAGCCCAGGCTCCAGCAACCCAGGCTCCAGCAGCCCAGGCTCCAGCAACCCAGGCTCCAGCAGCCCAGTCACCAGCAGCCCAGGCTCCAGCAGCCCAGTCACCAGCAGCCCAGGCTCCAGCAGCCCAGGCTCCAGCAACCCAGGCTCCAGCAGCCCAGTCACCAGCAGCCCAGGCTCCAGCAGCCCAGGCTCCAGCAACCCAGGCTCCAGCAACCCAGGCTCCAGCAGCCCAGTCACCAGCAGCCCAGGCTCCAGCAACCCAGGCTCCAGCAGCCCAGTCACCAGCAGCCCAGGCTCCAGCAGCCCAGGCTCCAGCAACCCAGGCTCCAGCAGCCGTCTCCTGGACCCTCTAGGGACAACCATGACCCCAATCGGCCTAAGACAATGAGGAGGCGACAATGGCAAGATAACAATGGTGGTGATTGTCTTCCTGGTATACCCTTGCCTTCATCTCTGGACGACCGAGGCAATACAGCTGTATACAGCTGGTGGGGCCTCTGGACGACCGAGGCAATACAGCTGTATACAGCTGGTGGGGCCTCTGGACGACCGAGGCAATACAGCTGTATACAGCTGGTAGGGCCGAGCACCCAGCGGACATGGACGACAGAACGGGTCGACACGCCTCTTGTAATAAGTTACTGCATGACGTCTTCGAGAAAAAAACATGCATATTTCACACACTTGGGATACAAGTGCAAAAAAATTATGATATTATATAATGTAAATATTTTGAATACGTACGATTTTTAGGCAATGAGAGGGGGTGGTAAGGTTAGAATGGTTGGTGGAGGTTTGTAAGGTACACAACCCCACACATGGTATGTTTGTTGCATGGTGAGACAGTGCAGGCTCCGGTATGTCAGTCTTCATTCGTGTTCTTTAAAGTCTCTTGTTATTCGGCAACGTCATAAAACCGACTAACAGTGTACCACGTGCGTTTCCATCGGTGAGTCAAGTTGTCACTCGATCTGGCTAGTAACTAGACGGGTGAGCACACAAATATAGCCTCTCTCGAAGTAGTGGGCCAGGACAAGCCAAGCACAGGCACACTTATGTCCATATCAATGTATCTACAACGGCAGCGCAGCGGTGTCTAACAGCCTGATTGACCACACCCTCACGCCTCTCACGCATAGGGAGTCACCCGATGACTCTTAACATCAGAGGCCCGAGACTGTTCAACACGCTTCCACTACACATAAGAGGCATAACTGTCTGACCCCTCACAGTGTTCAAGAGAGAAGTGGATAAGCACCTCCAAAGGATACCTGATCAACCAGGCTGTGATTCATACTTCAGGCTGCGATCAGCCGCGTCCAACAGACTGGTTGATCAGACGACCAACCGGGAGGCCTGGTCGGAGACTGGGCCCCGGGGCTGTTGATCCCCGAAAGCTATACACACAAGGTATATATTATTTGATAACTTTCTCGTCTCCTTTCCAGGGAGTACATTTGAAGAGCTTTAAGACGGTCGGGGTTGTTGACCCGCTGAAGCTACACAAGGTACCCACCACCAACCTGGAGGCCTTATTAGAGACTGGGTCGCGTCGACATCAATCTTTGGAACCACCTCGAGGTAACCTCAGGGAAACGTCAAGCAAATCATGGTAATCTCAGGATAATCACGGTAACCGAAAGGCAACCTCCCTCACCTGAGTCTATACTCTTCTAGTTACATTATCCTATATACGACTATCCATAAACTTTAAGAATTAAGAGACAAGTATCGGATAAAACATAAGAATTGACAAGCTAATTGTCAAGGAGCACCAGCAATATTTTTAACAGTGGAGCTCGCGCCATTTCACAAAAGAGGTAAAGAAGAAGATGCACAAAATTATAGACCAACAGCACTTACTTCACACATCATTAAAATCTTAAAAAAAAGTGCTTATTATTATTATTAACATCTTTATTGACAAAATCAATTAAAATTTTGCCTAATCTGATTATTTCGATTATGTCTTATTAAAGTGAGGATAATTCTGGTATTCACTGTCACACAGGACAGAGGGTCATACACAAGACAATAGGTCTAAACTGTAGGCTGAAGCACATATATATATCATGGTTACAAACAATGTTTTAATGTATGGATATGTGAAAACAACTTCTATTGTGCACTGCCACACAAGGGCAGGGATGGTTTCATAAGTGATGCAGCTTAGAAGTAATATAGATCAAAATTGTTCTTCATTCTTTAAAATGGACAAGCAAATTTTGGATAAATTGTTAGGATGTCGTCCAGAACACTTGAATCATTGAAATAGTTACACAGTTGGTGGTACAAGAGGCCAGGAGGTCTAAAGTCTTCTACGGTTTCACATTCAACAATATAGTGTTCTAGTGAATGCAATAAAATTTTATCACAGTTTACACTCTGAGTATTCTGGTGTTGTTCCTCTGTCCTGTGTGACAGTGAATACCAGAATTATCCTCACTTTAATAAGACATAATCGAAATAATCAGATTAGGCAAAATTTTAATTGATTTTGTCAATAAGATGTTAATAATAATAATAAGCACTTTTTTTTAAGATTTTAATGATGTGTGAAGTAAGTGCTGTTGGTCTATAATTTTGTGCATCTTCTTCTTTACCTCTTTTGTGAAATGGCGCGAGCTCCACTGTTAAAATATTGCTGGTGCTCCTTGACAATTAGCTTGTCAATTCTTATGTTTTATCCGATACTTGTCTCTTAATTCTTAAAGTTTATGGATAGTCGTATATAGGATAATGTAACTAGAAGAGTATAGACTCAGGTGGGAGGTTGCCTTTCGGTTACCGTGATTATCCTGAGATTACCATGATTTGCTTGACGTTTCCCTGAGGTTACCTCGAGGTGGTTCCAAAGATTGATGTCGACGCGACCCAGTCTCTAATAAGGCCTCCAGGTTGGTGGTGGGTACCTTGTGTAGCTTCAGCGGGTCAACAACCCCGACCGTCTTAAAGCTCTTCAAATGTACTCCCTGGAAAGGAGACGAGAAAGTTATCAAATAATATATACCTTGTGTGTATAGCTTTCGGGGATCAACAGCCCCGGGGCCCAGTCTCCGACCAGGCCTCCCGGTTGGTCGTCTGATCAACCAGTCTGTTGGACGCGGCTGATCGCAGCCTGAAGTATGAATCACAGCCTGGTTGATCAGGTATCCTTTGGAGGTGCTTATCCACTTCTCTCTTGAACACTGTGAGGGGTCACAGTTATGCCTCTTATGTGTAGTGGAAGCGTGTTGAACAGTCTCGGGCCTCTGATGTTAAGAGTCATCGGGTGACTCCCTATGCGTGAGAGGCGTGAGGGTGTGGTCAATCAGGCTGTTAGACACCGCTGCGCTGCCGTTGTAGATACATTGATATGGACTTGTGCCTGTGCTTGGCTTGTCCTGGCCCACTACTTCGAGAGAGGCTATATTTGTGTGCTCACCCGTCTAGTTACTAGCCAGATCGAGTGACAACTTGACTCACCGATGGAAACGCACGTGGTACACTGTTAGTCGGTTTTATGACGTTGCCGAATAACAAGAGACTTTAAGAACACGAATGAAGACTGACATACCGGAGCCTGCACTGTCTCACCATGCAACAAACATACCATGTTGGGGTTGTGTACCTTACAAACCTCCACCAACCATTCTAACCTTACCACCCCCTCTCATTGCCTAAAAATCGTACGTATTCAAAATATTTATTATATATCATAATTTTTTTGCACTTGTATCCCAAGTGTGTGAAATATGCATGTTTTTTTCTCGAAGACGTCATGCAGTAACTTATTACAAGAGGCGTGTCGACCCGTTCTGTCGTCCATGTCCGCTGGGTGCTCGGCCCTACCAGCTGTATACAGCTGTATTGCCTCGGTCGTCCAGAGGCCCCACCAGCTGTATACAGCTGTATTGCCTCGGTCGTCCAGAGGCCCCACCAGCTGTATACAGCTGTATTGCCTCGGTCGTCCAGAGATGAAGGCAAGGGTATACCAGGAAGACAATCACCACCATTGTTATCTTGCCATTGTCGCCTCCTCATTGTCTTAGGCCGATTGGGTCATGGTTGTCCCTAGAGGGTCCAGAGACGGCTGCTGGAGCCTGGGTTGCTGGAGCCTGGCTGCTGGAGCCTGGGCTGCTGGTGACTGGGCTGCTGGAGCCTGGGTTGCTGGAGCCTGGGCTGCTGGTGACTGGGCTGCTGGAGCCTGGGTTGCTGGAGCCTGGGTTGCTGGAGCCTGGCTGCTGGAGCCTGGGCTGCTGGTGACTGGCTGCTGGAGCCTGGTTGCTGGAGCCTGGGCTGCTGGAGCCTGGGCTGCTGGTGACTGGGCTGCTGGAGCCTGGGCTGCTGGTGACTGGGCTGCTGGAGCCTGGGTTGCTGGAGCCTGGGCTGCTGGAGCCTGGGTTGCTGGAGCCTGGGCTGCTGGAGCCTGGGCTGCTGGTGACTGGGCTGCTGGAGCCTGGGTTGCTGGAGCCTGGGCTGCTGGAGCCTGGCTGCTGGTGACTGGGCTGCTGGAGCCTGGGTTGCTGGTGACTGGGCTGCTGGAGCCTGGGTTGCTGGAGCCTGGGCTGCTGGAGCCTGGGCTGCTGGTGACTGGGCTGCTGGAGCCTGGGTTGCTGGTGACTGGGCTGCTGGAGCCTGGGTTGCTGGTGACTGGGCTGCTGGAGCCTGGGTTGCTGGTGACTGGGCTGCTGGAGCCTGGTTTGCTGGTGACTGGGCTGCTGGAGCCTGGGCTGCTGG
Source organism: Procambarus virginalis (assembly GCA_020271785.1). Classification (NCBI taxonomy): domain Eukaryota; kingdom Metazoa; phylum Arthropoda; class Malacostraca; order Decapoda; family Cambaridae; genus Procambarus; species Procambarus virginalis. Next base: position 5,119 of record WNGS01063241.1, on the reverse strand, counting down.
TGACTGGGCTGCTGGAGCCTGGGTTGCTGGAGCCGTGGTTGCTGGTGACTGGGCTGCTGGAGCCTGGGTTGCTGGAGCCTGGGCTGCTGGTGACTGGGTTGCTGGTGACTGGGTTGCTGGAGCCTGGGCTGCTGGAGCCTGGGCTGCTGGTGACTGGGTTGCTGGAACCTGGGTTGCTGGTGACTGGGTTGCTGGTGACTGGGCTGCTGGAGCCTGGGTTGCTGGTGACTGGGTTGCTGGAACCTGGGTTGCTGGTGACTGGGCTGCTGGAGCCTGGGCTGCTGGTGACTGGGTTGCTGGAGCCTGGGCTGCTGGTGACTGGGTGCTGTGTGGACTGGTTGCTGTTGACTGGTTGCTGTGCCTGGGTTGCTGGAGCCTGGTTGCTGGAGCCTGGGTTGCTGGTGACTGGGTTGCTGGAGCCTGGGCTGCTGGTGACTGGGTTGCTGGAGCCTGGGCTGCTGGTGACTGGGTTGCTGGTGACTGGGTTGCTGGTGACTGGTTGCTGGTGACTGGGCTGCTGGTGACTGGGTTGCTGGTGACTGGGTTGCTGGTGACTGGGTTGCTGGTGACTGGGCTGCTGGTGACTGGGTTGCTGGAGCCTGGTTTGCTGGAGCCTGGGTTGCTGGTGACTGGTTGCTGGAGCCTGGTTTGCTGGAGCCTGGGCTGCTGGAGCCTGGGTTGCTGGAGCCTGGGCTGCTGGAGCTTGGGTTGCTGGAGCCTGGGCTGCTGGAGCCTGGTTGCTGGTGACTGGGTTGCTGTTGACTGGTTGCTGGAGCCTGGGTTGCTGGTGTCTGGGTTGCTGGTGACTGGGTTGCTGGTGACTGGGTTGCTGGTGACTGGTTTGCTGTGTCTGGTTGCTGGTGTCTGGGTTGCTGGAGCCTGGGCTGCTGGAGCCTGGGTTGCTGTGACTGGGTTGCTGGAGCCTGGGTTGCTGGAGCCTGGGCTGCTGGAGCCTGGGTTGCTGGAGCCTGGGCTGCTGGAGCCTGGGTTGCTGGTGACTGGGCTGCTGGAGCCTGGGTCTGGTGACTGGGTTGCTGGTGACTGGGTTGCTGGTGACTGGGTTGCTGAGCCTGGGTTGCTGGTGACTGGGTTGCTGGAGCCTGGGTTGCTGGTGACTGGTTGCTGGTGACTGGGTTGCTGGTGACTGGGTTGCTGGTGACTGGGTTGCTGGAGCCTGGGCTGCTGGTGACTGGGTTGCTGGAGCCTGGGTTGCTGGTGTCTGGGTTGCTGGTGACTGGGCCTGCTGGAGCCCAGGCTCCAAACCCAGGCTCCAGCAACCCAGTCACCAGCAACGCAGTCACCACAGCCCGGCTCCAGCAGCCCAGGCTCCAGCAGCCCAGTCACCAGCACCCAGACACCAGCAACCCAGGCTCCAGCAACCCAGTCACCAGCAGCCAGGCTCCAGCAACCCAGTTCACCAGCAACCCAGTCACCATCAACCCAGTCACCAGCAACCCAGTCACCAGCAACCCAGGCTCCAGCAACCCAGTCACCAGCAACCCAGGCTCCAGCAACCCAGTCACCAGCAACCCGTCACCAGCAACCGTCACCAGCAACCCAGGCTCCAGCAGCCCAGTCACCAGCAACCCAGGCTCCAGCAGCCCAGGCTCCACAGCACCCCCGCTCCAGCAGCCCAGGCTCCAGCAACCCAGGCTCCAGCAACCCAGTCACCAGCAACCCAGGCTCCAGCAGCCCAGTCTCCACAACCCAGACACCAGCAACCCAGACACCAGCAACCCAGCACCAGCACCCAGTCACCAGCAACCCCAGTCACCAGCAACCCAGACACCAGCAACCCAGGCTCCAGCAACCCAGTCACCAGCAACCCAGTCACACAGCACCCCAGGCTCCAGCAGCCCAGGCTCCAGCAACCCAAGCTCCAGCAGCCCAGGCTCCAGCAACCCAGGCTCCAGCAGCCCAGGCTCCAGCAACCCGGCTCCAGCAACCCAGTCACCAGCAACCCAGGCTCCAGCAACCCAGGCTCCAGCACCCAGTCACCAGCAGCCCAGTCACCAGCAACCCAGTCACCAGCAACCCAGTCACCAGCAACCCAGTCACCAGCAGCCCAGTCACCAGCAACCAGTCACCAGCAACCCAGTCACCAGCAACCCAGTCACCCAGCCCAGGCTCCAGCAACCCAGTCACCAGCAGCCCAGGCTCCAGCAACCCAGTCACCAGCAACCCAGGCTCCAGCAACCCAGGCTCCAGCAACCCAGTCACCAGCAACCCAGTCACCAGCAACCCAGTCACCAGCAACCCATCACCAGCACCCAGGCTCCAGCAACCCAGTCACCAGCAGCCCAGGCTCCAGCAGCCCAGTCACCAGCAACCCAGGTTCCAGCAACCCAGTCACCACAACCCAGGCTCCAGCAGCCCAGTCACCAGCAACCCAGTCACCAGCAACCCAGGTTCCAGCAACCCAGTCACCAGCAGCCCAGGCTCCAGCAGCCGGCTCCAGCAACCCAGTCACCAGCAACCCAGTCACCAGCAGCCCAGGCTCCAGCAACCCAGCTCCAGCACCCAGTCACCAGCAACCACGGCTCCAGCAACCCAGGCTCCAGCAGCCCAGTCACCAGCACCCAGCTCCAGCACCCAGTCACCAGCAACCCAGGCTCCAGCAGCCCAGTCACCAGCAACCCAGGCTCCAGCAGCCCAGTCACCAGCAACCCAGCTCCAGCAGCCCAGTCACCAGCAACCCAGGCTCCAGCAGCCCAGTCACCAGCAGCCCAGGCTCCAGCAGCCCAGGCTCCAGCAACCCAGGCTCCAGCAGCCCAGTCACCAGCAACCCAGGCTCCAGCAGCCCAGTCACCCAGCCCAGGCTCCAGCAGCCCAGGCTCCAGCAACCCAGGCTCCATCAGCCCAGTCACCAGCAGCCCAGGCTCCAGCAGCCCAGGCTCCAGCAACCCAGGCTCCAGCAGCCCAGGCTCCAGCAACCCAGGCTCCACAGCCCAGTCACCAGCAGCCAGGCTCCAGCAGCCCAGTCACCAGCAGCCCAGGCTCCAGCAGCCCAGGCTCCAGCAACCCAGGCTCCAGCAGCCCAGTCACCAGCAGCCCAGGCTCCAGCAGCCCAGGCTCCAGCAACCCAGGCTCCAGCAACCCAGGCTCCAGCAGCCCAGTCACCAGCAGCCCAGGCTCCAGCAACCCAGGCTCCAGCAGCCCAGTCACCAGCAGCCCAGGCTCCAGCAGCCCAGGCTCCAGCAACCCAGCTCCAGCAGCCGTCTCCTGGACCCTCTAGGGACAACCATGACCCCAATCGGCCTAAGACAATGAGGAGGCGACAATGGCAAGATAACAATGGTGGTGATTGTCTTCCTGGTATACCCTTGCCTTCATCTCTGGACGACCGAGGCAATACAGCTGTATACAGCTGGTGGGGCCTCTGGACGACCGAGGCAATACAGCTGTATACAGCTGGTGGGGCCTCTGGACGACCGAGGCAATACAGCTGTATACAGCTGGTAGGGCCGAGCACCCAGCGGACATGGACGACAGAACGGGTCGACACGCCTCTTGTAATAAGTTACTGCATGACGTCTTCGAGAAAAACATGCATATTTCACACACTTGGGATACAAGTGCAAAAAATTATGATATTATATAATGTAAATATTTTGAATACGTACGATTTTTAGGCAATGAGAGGGGTGGTAAGGTTAGAATGGTTGGTGGAGGTTTGTAAGGTACACAACCCCACACATGGTATGTTTGTTGCATGGAGACAGTGCAGGCTCCGGTATGTCAGTCTTCATTCGTGTTCTTTAAAGTCTCTTGTTATTCGGCAACGTCATAAAACCGACTAACAGTGTACCACGTTGTTTTCCATCGGTGAGTCAAGTTGTCACTCGATCTGGCTAGTAACTAGACGGGTGAGCACACAAATATAGCCTCTCTCGAAGTAGTGGGCCAGGACAAGCCAAGCACAGGCACACTTATGTCCATATCAATGTATCTACAACGGCAGCGCAGCGGTGTCTAACAGCCTGATTGACCACACCCTCACGCCTCTCACGCATAGGGAGTCACCCGATGACTCTTAACATCAGAGCCCGAGACTGTTCAACACGCTTCCACTACACATAAGAGGCATAACTGTCTGACCCCTCACAGTGTTCAAGAGAGAAGTGGATAAGCACCTCCAAAGGATACCTGATCAACCAGGCTGTGATTCATACTTCAGGCTGCGATCAGCCGCGTCCAACAGACTGGTTGATCAGACGACCACCGGGAGGCCTGGTCGGAGACTGGCCCCGGGGCTGTTGATCCCCGAAAGCTATACACACAAGGTATATATTATTTGATAACTTTCTCGTCTCCTTTCCAGGGAGTACATTTGAAGAGCTTTAAGACGGTCGGGGTTGTTGACCCGCTGAAGCTACACAAGGTACCCACCACCAACCTGGAGGCCTTATTAGAGACTGGGTCGCGTCGACATCAATCTTTGGAACCACCTCGAGGTAACCTCAGGAAACGTCAAGCAAATCATGGTAATCTCAGGATAATCACGGTAACCGAAAGGCAACCTCCCTCACCTGAGTCTATACTCTTCTAGTTACATTATCCTATATACGACTATCCATAAACTTTAAGAATTAAGAGACAAGTATCGGATAAAACATAAGAATTGACAAGCTAATTGTCAAGGAGCACCAGCAATATTTTTAACAGTGGAGCTCGCGCCATTTCACAAAAGAGGTAAAGAAGAAGATGCACAAATTATAGACCAACAGCACTTACTTCACACATCATTAAAATCTTAAAAAAAGTGCTTATTATTATTATTAACATCTTTATTGACAAAATCAATTAAAATTTTGCCTAATCTGATTATTTCGATTATGTCTTATTAAAGTGAGGATAATTCTGGTATTCACTGTCACACAGGACAGAGGGTCATACACAAGACAATAGGTCTAAACTGTAGGCTGAAGCACATATATATATCATGGTTACAAACAATGTTTTAATGTATGGATATGTGAAAACAACTTCTATTGTGCACTGCCACACAAGGGCAGGGATGGTTTCATAAGTGAAGCAGCTTAGAAGTAATATAGATCAAATTTGCTTCATTCTTTAAAATGGACACAAATTTTGGATAAATTGTTAGGATGTCGTCCAG
>WNGS01063239.1:0-11827 GCA_020271785.1 Procambarus virginalis | reverse complement strand
GTACACTTTCTTACTGTCATAAACAGTGCATAATTGCACTTACGGGGCTGTTACATTTACCCAACTCCCTCCCCCGATTTAATTCTCCTCGTTTTCTGTTAAGACACTCAGAATTTTAGTATGAAGTTTTCAATTTCAATTCTCAATACACGAGTTTTAAATATCAAGAATTTCTTTTTCAGGTTTATTAAACAATATAGATTTTATACAAAATTTTAAAATATCCTGAGTTACTTTATAATTTATTGATATATTTTAGTTTTGTTTTATTAGTTTTATAAAACTGTAATATCAATATAGCTATAGGTTAAGTACTAATTGTAATTAAGAAGCAATAAAATTATTATCTTCAAAACCTAAGACGGTTAGGTGAGGTTGTGGTTTTCTCTTCAGTTTTTCAGGTAAACCGAAATATTCACAATATATTTGACAGTACGATTTAATACTTAGTGAAAATAAGTACAATTCCTAACTGCTATGAATAGTACATAATTGCACTTATTTGTCTTCTTACATTTACCACCCCATTCTTGGAGGACGGGCTGCTCCATACACAGTTTCAAGTGTAGATATGATAGAGCCCAGTAGGCTCAGGAATCTGTACACCAGTTGATTGACAGTTGAGAGGCGGGACCAAAGAGCCAGAGCTCAACCCCCGCAAGCACAACTAGGTGAGTACACTACCACCCACCTTCTACATAACGTAAAAAAAAACTGCAGTTATTAAGTAAATGTCAGGTGATTTATTTACCAGGGAAATTCATTTAATTTTACGTTATACCGCGCCATGAGTTAATGACCGGAGTGATGAATATTTCCTGTATGACATAATTTTGAACAGTTTCAACGTGCATTTGCGTAAAAAAAATCCAAAGTGATATTAAATGTTAATTAGAACCGAGGCGTGTGTATTTTGTTTGTATATAGCCTCGTGCCGGTGGGGGGTAGTGGGGGAGGTCCCACCTATTTGCCGGCAGTATTAGGCTTCAAATTCTAAGATCATTTCTCTTCAATTGGTCTCTCGTCGTTCTGTTGGTTCTCTTCGAGCAGGGTATCATTAGCTACGTTTAAATTACATTAGGAATGTTAGGTCGCTATCATGTGTCCACTTGTGTCCACCTGTGTCCACCTGTGTCCACCTGTGTCCACCTGTGTCCACCTGTGTCCACCTGTGTGCTGTATTTTCTTCCCTGCCTGGTGGCGAGGCTCAGTTCACCCTGCCCTTGTGTGGCAGTACACAATAGAAAGTTGTTTTTACTTATTCGTACATTAAAACATTGATTGTAACCATGATATATATGTGCTTGAGCCTACAGTTTAGAGTTATTGTCTTGTGTATGACCCTCTGTGCTGTGTGACAGTGAATATCAACATTATCCTCACTTTAATAACACTTACTTGAAATCCTCAGATTAGGCAAAATTGTAATTACATTCTGTCAATAAAGATGTTACTAAGAATAAGAATAATAAATTCCCTCTCTCCTTGTTGCTCGTTCCAATCGACGCTGAAACGAGTCTCGTTGTATATATTTTTACATATTTCAAATCATATCTACATTATAAACTGTGTATGGAGTCAGCCTCCACCACATCACTGCCTAATACATTCCACCTGTTAACTACTCTGACACTGAAAAAAGTTCTTTCTAACGTCTCTGTGGCTCATGTGGGTACTCAGTTTCCACCTGTGTCCCCTTGTTAGCATACCACCCGTGTTAAAGAGTTATCCTTATCCACCCTGTCAATTCCTCTGAGAATTTTGTTGGTAGTGATCATGTCCCCTTTACTCTTCTGTCTTCTAGTGTCGTGAGGTGCATTTGCGTACATCATTATGGCTGTGCTGCTTTGCTCTGTCTATGCCTACTGAAGGCTGTCACTGTCTATTTTATCTATACCCCCCCCCCGTCTTGGTATTTTACATGTCGAGGATATTGCTTTTATTATTACTCTCAGTTGATAAAATGTATATAATTTTTTCCCTGATCTGAGTATTTCAGTCAGGTTTTATTGCCGTGAGGCTGCTGTTTAAACTATGCAATATGACACACATGAAAGAGGATCAAATATTTAGACATTTCTATGCAAATGTATCACTCTCTCTTTCTGGCTTCTACTTGCTACTGGACTATTATATGTAATATTTAATATAGAAAAAGGATAGCAATTTTAACTATTCTTGAGCAGTTTGGTCAAGTGTTGAGGCAATTGTGCACCTCCACACACTGTAGGCTTCAGTAATAAAATAAGCAGACTACACTCTACAGAATCTAAAAAAAATAATAAGCAAATTTTGAATAGATTTATATGGCTTCTCGGTAGCCAGATTCAATTAATATAATTTACATGTAGTAGATTTTACAGTAGGTCAGGAGATGGGAATCCTTTTGAAAGTGTGGGAAAAAAACCTGCTGTGATTGATATAAGAGGAGACTACCAGAGACTTGTACTGAACTAAATTAAAAATACTGTATGCAAATTAATTCAACTAAAATCTCTAGCTAGGGTCGTAAATCCTAGCTCCTCTTTTCCTAATGACAGATAATGGGCTGTAAGGGGCAGGTGGGGTGAGTGAATTAGTTGATAGGTTGATTGAGTTCCACGTCCACCTGCCTACAGGTATCTCACATCAGCTGTATTGTTAATACAAGGATTAGATTTTATAAATTCAGATATAACTGAACACTGGCTCTGTTTAAATCAGAGATCTAACATACACAGTCTAGCCTAGCACCTTAGCANCACACACACCAGGTGTCACAACACACCAGGTGTCACAACACACACCAGGTGTCACAACACACACCAGGTGTCACAACACACACCGGGTGTCACAACACACACACCAGGTGTCACAACACACACACCAGGTGTCACAACACACACCAGGTGTCACAACACACACACCGGGTGTCACAACACACCAGGTGTCACAACACACACCAGGTGTCACAACACACACCAGGTGTCACAACACACACCAGGTGTCACAACACCCACCAGGTGTCACAACACACACCGGGTGTCACAACACACACACCAGGTGTCACAACACACACCAGGTGTCAACACACACCAGGTGTCACAACACACAACAGGTGTCACAACACACAGCAGGTGTCACAACACACACCAGATATCACAACACACACCAGATATCACAACACACCAAATATCACAACACACACACCAGATATCACAACACACACCAGATATCACAACACACACCAGATATCACAACACACACCAGATATCACAACACACACTAGATATCACACCACACACCAGATATCACAACACACACCAGATATCACAACACACACCAGATATCACAACACACACCAGATATTACAATACACACTAGATATCACACCACACACCAGATATCACAAGACACACCAGATATCACACACACACCAGATATCACAAGACACACCAAATATCACACACACACCAGATATCACAACACACACCAGATATTACAAGACACACCAGATATCACAAGACACACCAAATATCACAAGACACACCAGATATCACAAGACACACCAGATATCACAAGACACACCAGATATCACAAGACACTAGTCTCCAGACGAACACACAGGTTACCTGCCGGCACCGGGTCATCATAGCTCCAATGCCTAAACGGTGTTCTAGACAAATGGCTACAAGGAGTTTTCACGCCAAAATGTTATTTTTAATCTCAGTAGGCTACGAGGGTTCGATTCCCGGTGGCGGGTCCTAATAAATATTAAGAGCGGAGGCAGTACTTAGGGCAATGTTGACTAAGAGACACCAGTATTAATAATAGGTTTATTCAACGTTCTTATTAATGTACAGGGAGATAGCACAACGATATCAAGTCTGTAACTTGCTCATTTAAAAAAAATTTTGGGTTCAAGTTCAAGTATGTTTAATTAGACTAGAAAGAAATACATCTCAAACGGATAGAGTAGCTTAGGCTATTTGTACCTCCTTAGGGCTCTTGAGCCCATTACGTGCCTGAGTAATCTGTTCCACTATCGCTTATTGAAATGAAGTAATAAATTTACTCTGGTCACCCCGTCCTCATCAACAAAGGCCAAATATTCATTAATCCATCCGCTAAACCCACTGTTTATTAATGAAAAAAAAAGGTTTACACACGACTCTCAATTGACAATTTTCGACCATTTTTTTGAATACTCACGTACTTAACGTACAAATAATCGGCAACAGTACCTGAACACCAAGGGCCAGATTCACGAAGCAGTTGCGCAAGCACTTACGAACTTGTACATCTTTTCTCAGTCTTTGGCGGCTTTGTTTATAATTATTAAACAGTTAATGAGCTCCGAAGCACCAGGAGGCTGTTTATAACAAGGACAACAGTTGATTGGATTTTTTTATGCTTGTAAACTGTTTAATAAATGTAACCAAAGCCGTCAAAGATTGAGGAAAGATGTACACGTTCGTAAGTATTTGCGTAAGTGCTTCGTGACTCTGGCCCTAGGTTCGTAAGTGCTTGCGTAACCGCTTCGTGACCCAAGTCTGTGAGAGTTAGTGAGGGGCAATACTTCACCTGGACAAGCACCTCGGTTGGTCAGTCAGTGTTGGGGTGTTGACCCCGACGGCAGGAACGGTGGGTCTGTGCTGTGTGTGTTTTCCCTCCGGCTGACGTATTTCTCGAGTTATAACTCGGGTATCGTGGATTTAAAAGGACGAGTTACGAGAGATTAAGTGCATGAACAGGAACAGTTTGAAATATCATTGACGCACGGAACTGTGTGATATATGGTGTATTTATTTTTTTAGAACGTTAGAAATAGATTAAGATACTTTATCATCTTGAGATGTATATTATTATCTCTATAAACTTACTTAAACTTCTTGTGGTCTAGAAAGTTACATAATAAATGATTATATTTACATGACTGGAATATGGATGAAGTGTACAAGTTAACATTGCTTCCACTTTAAATATTTAAGTGAGTTAGAAGTGTAGTTATATCGAGGAAACTCAAGTGTATTAAATACATTAGCAAACTGCTAATCTGCCGATAGTATTGTATGTTGTTGTGATACAATAGCAGCAATCGTAGTGCCACTACAATATATCAGTTTACGGAAGAATGATTGGAAACAGTTTGGGAAGTTTATTGAAGACAAGATGTGCTTTGGGAAGTAAGAGTGCAATAGCTGAGTGTTGATAATTGTTGGTGGTGGAGTGTGAGTGTGTCTCCACGCACTCACGCTCAAGTGTCAGTGTGTCTCCACGCACTCACGCTCAAGTGTGAGTGTCTCCACGCACTCACGCTCAAGTGTCAGTGTGTCTCCACGCACTCACGCTCAAGTGTCAGTGTGTCTCCACGCACTCACGCTCAAGTGTCAGTGTGTCTCCACGCACTCACGCTCAAGTGTCAGTGTGTCTCCACGCACTCACGCTCAAGTGTCAGTGTGTCTCCACGCACTCACGCTCAAGAGTGTCTCCACGCACTCACGCTCAAGTGAGAGTGTGTCTCCACGCACTCACGCTCAAGTGGGAGTGTGTCTCCACGCACTCACGCTCAAGTGGGAGTGTGTCTCCACGCACTCACGCTCAAGTGGGAGTGTGTCTCCACGCACTCACGCTCAAGTGGGAGTGTGTCTCCACGCACTCACGCTCAAGTGGGAGTGTGTCTCCACGCACTCACGCTCAAGTGGGAGTGTGTCTTCACGCACTCACGCTCAAGTGGGAGTGTGTCTCCACGCACTCACGCTCAAGTGGGAGTGTGTCTCCACGCACTCACGCTCAAGTGGGAGTGTGTCTCCACGCACTCACGCTCAAGTGGGAGTGTGTCTCCACGCACTCACGCTCAAGTGGGAGTGTCTCCACACACTCACGCTCAAGTGGGAGTGTCTCCACACACTCACGCTCAAGTGGGAGTGTCTCCACACACTCACGCTCAAGTGTGAGTGTGTCTCCACGCACTCACACTCAAGTGGGAGTGTCTCTACACACTCACGCTCAAGTGGGAGTGTCTCCACACACTCAGGCTCAAGTGTGAGTGTCTCCACACACTCACTCAAGTGTGAGTGCCTCTACACACTCAAGCAGCACTTGCTGGAGCAGTGAAGGATTAGGAGCGTCACTCCGGCGAGACAATTGGATCTTCAGCGACAACTAACGACCAATTAGAGAGTTCGTCACCTCACATTAACAGGTAAGATAGCTTGGCCACTTCCTTATTACTACAACAACAACATGAACAACTAGAACAATGTAGGAGGGAAAATTGTGTCATAATAACGATTAATACTTCCATTGGTGGATGTGTTTACAAACTGTCGCAGGGGTCTGACGGCTGAGTGGACAACGCTCGGGGTTCGTAGTCCTAAGGTTCAGGGTTCGATCCCCGGTGGAGGCGGAAACAATTGGGCAGAGTTTCTTTCACTCTGATGCCCCCTTGTTCACCTAGAGGTAAATAGGTACCTGGGAGTTAGACAGCTGCCACGGGCTGCTTCCTGGGGTGTATAACAAAAATGGAAGTACATATAGTGACTACCATTCACCAGGGATCTTGGAGGCTCGAACCTTGGCCCCCAAGTGTGAGAAGCCGTAGCTGTATCGCCCGAGCTATTGCTACTTATAGTAACTACTTGGTCAACAGTACCAGTATGTAGTGATGGACCGCCAGAAATTGGACTTTTGTATCATCAAATTGGAAACTTTTTTTTAACTTATTAATATAAGACGTAACCTAGCTATCTGAGGCCTAATACACGCTATCTGAGGCCTAATACACGCTATCTGAGGCCTAATACACGCTATCTGAGGCCTAATACACGTTATCTGAGGCCTAATACACGCTATCTGAGGCCTAATACACGCTATCTGAGGCCTAATACACGCTATCTGAGGCCTAATACACGCTATCTGAGGCCTAATACACGCTATCTGAGGCCTAATACATGCTATCTCAGGCCTAATACATGCTATCTCAGGCCTAATATATGTGCTATGCTAGGCCGAGAAATACTTAAGTGTTGTTTTTAGCCTAATTTGTTTCTAATTTGTTAATTTTCTCCATAAAATTAACAATACACAAAACCACCGTCTGCAGGCGTCGCCACGCTGGCTCTCCTCTTGTGGGAAATCTCGTTAAAATTTGTCATTGCCATAGACCACTTTGGGTTTGACATGGCAGGGGGTGAAATTACGCCCTCGGTAGCAATATATATAACTTGAGGCAGCCGTCTTTAACTTGAAGCACCGGGGGCGTTTATCTTTTCCCGAGGCGAGGCGCCTTATGCTAACGTCTCTTATGCTCACGTGTTGCGCTCTTCCTCTCTTCGTCCTTCCCACCTTCCCCGGACTCACAACCGTTTTCGGGCCTTGGACCCTGATACGCCCACTGCCCCCTCCTCTGTTCCTTTGAGTTCTGGCCCGAAGGGTCCCCCTCCTGGTCCTCTGTCTGGGGTTCCCCTTCTTTCTACCCGGTCTGTCTTGTCTCCTGTGTCTTCTTCCTCGTCTCCCTCCGATCCTCCTTCCCATCCTCCTCCTCCATCTATTGACTCTTCCCGCCGCCTGTCGGTGCAGGCGGATGTCCATCGCTCTCCTAACGGCCGTCGTGTGTGCTCTCGTTCAGCTTCTGTTGATACGCTGGAATCCGTTGCCCGGTACGTAGTTGCTGGGACACCGGTCTCCTTGAGTCAGAAGCGTAAGCCTGGCTCTTCTCCTTCCTCCTCCCCGGCGGGTAAGAAGGCTTTGCTTTCTTTCTCGGTCCCTACTACTGGCTCTATTGCTCCTTCCCCTCCCATTTCAGTGGTTGCGCCCCCTGTTCCTGCTATGGAGGTTTCTTTGGCCCCTGCTTCCCTCTCGGTTGCTGCCCTTGCTGAGGTGTGCTCCCCCTCTTTCTACTCCCCCTTTTCCTGCTGCTGTCCTTGACTGCTCCTCTCCGTTGTCTCCTCCTCTGGACCCCGCCCGCCCTCCTCTGGTCTGTTCTCCCGCTTCCTTCCCTCCGTCTTTGCTCAGTTTACCCATGCCCACTAACCCTGACTTTGCTGACCCTGATATTCTTTAACGTGCTATGTTGCTCTTTCGCCTTTGTTTCTTCCTTGATCTCTGTTGTTGTCCTTTCTCTTCTCGTCGATGTCTCTTCTTCAATGGACGTTCGAGGTTATTACGCCAATTTCCTCGAACTCCAACTTCTGATTTCGCGGTTTTCGCCCACTTGTGTCTGTCTCCAGGAGCCGATGCTTGGTGCTCGTCCTGGTCGCTTTCGTGGCTATTCCTTTCTCCCCCCCCCCCCCCCGTTGCTGGGGCTCCTAATTTTTCTGCTCTCTTGATTCGCGCTGATGTTCCCTTTGTCCCCTTACTTTTTCCTTCGCCTCTCCATTGTTCTGCTGCTCTTATCTTTGTGGGGAAATGGTACACAGTTTGTTCCATTTATCTCCTCCCGAGTGTCCCACTTTCTCTTCCTGATCTGAAACACCTAATGGACTCCTTGCCGGAGCCTGTGCTCCTGCTGGGTGATTTCAATTGTCGTCATTCTCTTTGGGGTGATGTTCTGACGAATACCCGAGGTCGCCTTCTTGAGCCGTTTATCCTCTCTTCTTCCCTGTCTCTTCTGAATTCTGGCGAGCCCACACATTTGGGCTCTCGGACTCGCACCCTTTCCTGTCTTGATCTTTCTCTTTGCTCTTCTTCTCTATACTTAGATTTCACGTGGCAGGTTCTTGATGACCTCCATGGCAGTGATCATTTCTCCATCCTTGTTTCCTTTTTCTCTTTTCGCCCTTCCCTCTCTTTCCCTAGGTTTGCTAAAGTGGACTGGAACCTATTTACCCTTAGTGCTGCTCTCTCTGACCTCTCCCTTCTGCCTCTCCCTCGCGCTCTCCTCCTTTTTCATGACACTGTCTTCGAAGCTGCCCTCCGCTCTATTCCTCGCTCTTCCTCTCGGGGTCCACGGAAGTGCGTTCCCTGGTGCAATGCAGCCTGTGATCGGGATGTCCGCTGTAAGCGTGCAGCCTGGAAGAGGCACCGCCGTCGGCAGACGACTGATTCTTTTCTTTTCTTTCGGAAAGCGAGTGCGGTGGCCCGTAGGGCCATCCGTATGGCTAAACGTGAATGTTGGGCTTCTTATGTCTCCACAATTACGTCCGAAACTCCCCTGCCACAGATCTGGAAGCATATCCGCAAGATAGCGGGTAAGTTCGTTCCCGATGTTTCTCCGGTCCTTCACCTCCATGGTACTCTTGTGGCGGACCCGTTGCAGGTCGCTACCGAACTGGGTTCCCACTTTTCTTCTGTTAGCTCTGGTCTTCATCTTCCCCAATCTTTCCTTCTTCGTAAACCTGTCCTTGAGTCTCGTCCTTTAGATTTCTGCACTCGTCTTCGACTTTCCTATAATGATCCCTTCTCTCTCTCTGAACTTCGTTCTGCCCTGGCCCTCTGCGGTTCTACGGCGGCGGGCTCCGATGGTATTCATTATGAGATGCTTCGCCATCTCCCTCCGTGCACGTCTCAGTATTTACTGAGTCTGTATAATCGGATCTGGGAGTCGTCGTCAGCCCCTGAGGACTGGGCGATACCGTTGTCCTCCCTGTTCGCAAACCAGGGTCTCTGGGAACTTCCCCTAAGGACTTTCGCCCTATTGCCCTCACAAGTTGTGTCTGCAAACTCTTTGAACGTATGGTAAACGTTCGTCTGATGTGGTTCCTGGAACACCATCACCTCCTCTCCCCTTCTCAATTTGGTTTCCGCAAGTGCCGCAGCACGACAGATGTCCTGGTGAACTTGGAAGTCTATATTCGTACTACTTTTGCTGCGAAGACCTCCGTTGTTGCCGTCCTTTTTGACCTGGAAAAGGCTTACGACACCACTTGGTGATATCATATTCTATCCCAGCTTCATTCTTTTGGCCTTCGTGGTCGTCTCCCTCTCTTTCTCCGCAGCTTCCTCTCTCGTCGTTCCTTTCGGGTGCGCCTTGGTACCGCTCTCTCTGCCTCTTTTCAGCAATACGAAGGTGTGCCCCAGGGTAGTGTTCTGAGCACTACTCTTTTTCTGGTTGCCCTCAATGGTCTTCTTTCCTCTCTTCCTTCAGGTGTCCTTCTCCGCTCTCTATGTCGATGATCTTACCCTTTGCTGTCAGGGTGATGATTCGCCTCTCCTTCAGCGCCGGCTTCAACTTGCGATTGATGCCGTGTCGTCTTGGGCCACCGATCATGGCTTCAAGTTCCTACTTCTAAGACTTGTGCCATGTCTTTTACTCGGAACGGGTCGTTCTTCGTCCTCTTTGTCACTTTATGGTCATCCCTTGAGTACAAAGATTCCGCGAAGCTTTTGGGGTTATTCCTTGACACTCGTTTGTCTTGGTCTCCCCATATCTCTTACCTCCGTGTTGAGTGCTCTAAGGCCCTTACCCTCCTTCGAGTATTGTCCTACTTCTTGGGGAGCGGATAGGCGCACTCTCCTTGCTTACATTCCTCTCTAGTCCTGTCTAAGCTCGATTATGTTGCCCTGCTTACTCTCTGCTTCTCTTCTATCTTCGCCGTCTTGATGCTTTGCACCATACGGGTTGCGCCTCAGTCTGGTGCCTTTCGTTCGACTCCCGTCCTTAGCTTGTATGTGACACTGGCTTCCTGTCTCTCAGGACCGCCGTGATCGCTACTGTCTTCGCTATCTTGCGCGGTCCTTACAACATCCTTCCTCTCGCCTCTGTCGTGCTTTAACTTTTACCCCTCCTGCGGTTCCTGTTCCTCTTCACCTCCCCCTCTTTCTGTCCGGTTATCTCGCTTACAGGATTCTCTTTCCGTTCGTGTTTCTAATGTTCTCCTCGTGTTGTTCCTTCTTTGCCCCGTGGAGAGTCCCCCTTCCGCAGTACGTCCTTGACCCGCATCACTAAGCTTTTACCCCTCCTACGGTTCTAAAACGCCTTTTCCTTGAGCACTTTTCTTCCCTCACCGCTCCGTTTCTGTCTTCACCGATGGGTCTAAGTCTGCGGACGGTGTTGGCTACTCTGTTGTTTTCCTGATCGCACTTATATTGTGTCGCTTACCTCCGGAGACTAGCATCTTTACAGCGGAGCTTTATGCTATTCTTATGCTCTTCGTCTCCTGCTTTCTCGTTGTCAGTCTTCCTTTGTGGTTGTTGTTGACTCTCGTAGTGCCCTCATGGCTCTCGGTTCCTTTAATCCGGTTCATCCAGTAGTTGTCGAGATCCAGCATTGGCTGTTTCTTGTTCACAGTAATTTAAGTCGGTTGAGTTTTGTTGGGTTCCAGCCATATTGGCGTGTCTTTAATGAGCGTGCGGATGCTGCGCCAAGGAAGCTGTCCGCTCTTGTCCATCTCTCGTAAAGGTATTCCATATTCCGACTTTTACCCGTTTTATCCATTCCTCCATCCTTACCCGTTGGCAAGGCTTCTTGGTCGTCTGTTACTGGTAACAAACTCCGTACTCTTAAATGTTGTTTTCCTCGTGGCCGTCCTCCTATCACCGTACCGGCGATGGGAAACTGCTCTGGCGAGGTTGCGTATTGGCATACTCGCTTAACCCATGGTCACTTGATGGAGCGCCGCCTGCTCCTTATTGTCCTAATTGCTTGTCCCTCTTACGGTCGTGCATGTCCTCTTGAATGTCCTGACTTCCAGACGAGCGTGTGTCTTGCTTTCCGACCGCCCCTTGCGGTCACCTGTCCCTCAAGAATTCTTGGTGACTCGGATACTTTTGATATCGTTCGCCTTATGCATTTTTGTTCTCGAATTGGCATCCTTGGTGATATTTAGCGCCCTCTGATTATTCCGCACATTTGATGGTGCTACATAGCCTTCCCGGTTTGGTGCCTTCTTTTATAATTACTTTACTT
>WNGS01063236.1:0-13420 GCA_020271785.1 Procambarus virginalis | reverse complement strand
GTGACCAGGCATTGACATCTGCCAGTGGAAGACTGCGCCGAACACCATACTCCACTACTTTTACCGTCACAATATATATATATATATAATATATATATATATAATATTATTATATAAATATAATATATATATATATATATATATATATATATATTATATATATATGATCATTGGAACACCCTGCAGCCGTGGAAGGAAAGTAAGCAGGTCGTGTGTGACTACACGTGTGCATCTACATTGGCCGATACCTATCTACCTTACAGCACAGCTGAGGAGGCGGGGCGGCCACCTTGAGGAGAGACCCAGAAATCTAACCAGTACAAGGACTAGAACGTTGTTACAGGTTCGTGCCGATAGGCTCTGAGACTCTGGCGCCTGGGGTAAATGTGCACTTAAGTTCCTGAAGGAGGTGGGCGAGGAACTCATTGGGAAGACTAGAGACCCAAGAGCGGCCAGTTTCATGTTCCAGCGCCTGAGTGTCGTTGTTCAGAGGGAAATGCGTGCTGTATCTTGGGTACGCACCCGACCCCTGAAGAGCTGGACGAGGTCTTCGAACACTGATTGGTATATTGTTATATAAGTGTGTGTTTTCTGTAAACTGTAGCATTGCAATAAAATAAAATAATATATATATATATATATATATATATATATATATATTATATTATAGATATATATATATATATATATATATAGATTATATATATATATATATATATATATATATATATATGCGAACAAGCCTGAATGGTCCCCCGACTATATGCGAATGAAACTCACACCCCGAAGTGACTCGAACCCATACTCCCAGGAGCAACGCAACTGGTATGTACAGGGCCTAATCATCGCCTACAGGGACGATGATAAAGAAACAAACATAGGAATGTGCCTCAATGCCCAACAGTGACTGCCCAGACAGGTACAAGAGGAGTGTTGTTAACGCTTATGTCGACCGTGCTCTCAGCCACAGCTCAGGATGGAAGCAAGTCGATGAAGAACTCTGTAGGGTAAGGCAGGTTCTAGTCAACAACGGCATCTCCAATGGTTTCGTTGAAGACATCATAAAAGGAAGGTGAAACGCCATGCAACCCTCTGAAGGACAACTAACACCACCTATACCCCCTATTAGACTATTTTACAGGAACTTCTTTTCCACAGCTCATAAAACGGAGGAAAGGGTCTGAAAATATTATTAATAGAAACGTTATCCCTACAAACCAAAATCAGAAGATACAATTGACGATTTACTATAAAACCAAGAAAACTGCCAATCTACTCATGAGAAACTCTCTAGACACAAAGCAGAACGCTTGAAAGAGACCAATGTCGTCTATGACCTTCAAATGCCCTACTGTAAGCCTCAAAGAACTCAGTATATAGGCAAGACAACAACATCTCTTTCCAGGCGATTAACGATGCATAAGCAACAGGGCTCCATTAAGGAACATATAACTCTTCTCCCAAAACCAACCGTCACCAGAGAGTCTTAACAAAAAACACGGAAATCATTGATAGATACAGCGATAGCAGGCGGCTTGATATCTGCGAGACACTACACATTAAGAAGTCAACACCAACAATCAACAGCCAATTAATACACAACTGTAATCTACCCTCTTCAAGACTCCGCACCAATATAGAAACATCAAGAAATATGGGCCAATAGGCCTTTGCATTTACTTCCATTCTTCCCCTTTAACTTTACCCAAATATTACCCAATATTTCGTGTTTTATCTTGAGTTGAAAGTTTGTTTTCACCTCATCCAAAACTGTTGTAACATATCACCTCACCCAAATGCAGGTATATAAAATGAAAAGCCGTTTGAATTATAGCATAGTAAGAAATCTGTTTAGTGTTTGCAGGTTATAGTTGTGTGTGTGTAAACTAAAATCTTCGAAAATGTAATAAGTTATTACAAAACGCGTTCAAGTGTCACGTCAGACTTGAAATAAAGAAGAATTTTGGAGAACAGATTTTTCAATTACCATCGACAGTGAAAAGAAACATAAGAAATATTGAGAAAATTCGTGTTAGAATTATTAGTCTTACTTTTTCGGTCATATTTAATAATATATGTCTACAGGAAAGACTGCTACCAAATATGCTAATATATATATATATATATATATATATATATATATATATATATATATATATATATATATATATATATATATATATATATATATTGCCGTGGCTCTCCGTCTCGCTGCCCCAATCCACACCGAATACAGGTGTATTTGCGGCGAGGCAGAGGCCGACAGGTACGGACGGCATGGCTTTCTCTGCCAAAGGACAGGAGGATGGCATGCAAGACACGGCGAGGTCAATGACATTATTAAGAGAAGCCTTACTACAGCCGGCTGTCCAGCAGAGAGAGAGCCCCGCTACCTAATGTCCCGCAACTCTAATGAGCATGTCGGTCGCCCAGATGGAATCACGGTGAACCCCTGGAAGAATGGTAGACAGTTGGTGTGGGACTACACTTGCGTCTCAACTTTAGCCAATACCTATGTTGACTTCAGTGCTACTCAAGCAGGAGGAGCTGCCAATCACCGGGAAGCGGCCAAGTCACGTAAATACAGAGACCTTGAGCACCACTACAATTTTGTCCCCATTGCTTCAGAGACACTTGGTGCCTGGGGTAAAAGTGCTGCTAGCTTTTTGAAGGAGTTGGGGTCTAAGCTAATCGAAACAACTAGAGACCCTAGGGCTGCCAGTTTTCTTTTTCAGCGCCTTAGTGTGGCAATCCAGAGAGGAAATGCTCACTGCATCCATGGTTCCTGCCCACCATCTGAGGAGCTTGAGGAGCTATTCAACTTGTGACAAGCAGCCTTGTACCCTGCATGTAATCAATATTGTAACTTTTTTTGTGTAATGACATTTTCAAAAAAAATATATAAATATACACACATACCAAAAGAATAGGGGTGGTAGGAGAAGAAAATATCAAAGTGTTCAGTGAGGATCCACAAGGTCTTCTCTGAGTACTCTTTATTTTCTTCTCCGAGGCTATGGGTCCCTACACTTGCACCAGAGGTGGTACCCCTTCTAGGTTTTATATATATATATATATATATATATATATATATATATATATATATATATATATATATATATATATATATATATATATATATATATATATATATATATATATATATATATATATATATATATATATATATATATATATATATTATATAAATATGACCGAAAAAGTAAGATTAATAATTCTAACACGAATTTTCTCGATCTTCCTTATGTTTCTTTTTACTGTTGATGGTAAATGAAAAATCAATTCTCCAAAATTCATTTTTATTTCTAGTCTGACGCGACACTTGAGCGCGTTTCGTAAAACTTATTACATTTTCAAAGACTTTAGTTTACACACACACAACAACTTGAACTGAACAGAGTTTAAACAGCTTTGATTTTCTTTTTTATACCTGCATTTGGGTGAGGTGACATGTTACAATGGTTTTTAGATGAGGTGAAAACAAACTTTCAACAAAACACAGAACACGGAACAATGGGTATAGACTTGTAACTGCAGAAGTCCTATTGGCCCATATTTCTTGATGCTTCTATATTGGAGCGGAGTCTTGAAGTGGGTAGAATATAGTTGTGCATTAATTGGCTGTTGATTGCTGGTGTTGACTTCTTGATGTGTAGTGCCTCGCAGATGTCAAGCCGCCTGCTGTCGCTGTATCTATCAATGATTTCTGTGTTGTTTGCTAAGATTTCTCTGGTGATGGTTTGGTTGTGGGAAGAGATTATATGTTCCTTAATGGAGCCCTGTTGCTTATGCATCGTTAAACGCCTGGAAAGAGATGTTGTTGTCTTGCCTATATACTGAGTTTTTTGAGGCTTACAGTCCCCAAGAGGGCATTTGAAGGCATAGACGACGTTGGTCTCTTTTAGAGCGTTCTGCTCAGTGTCTGGAGAGTTTCTCATGAGTAGGCTGGCCGTTTTCTTGGTTTTATAGTAAATCGTCAGTTGTATCTTCTGATTTTTGTCTGTAGGGATAACATTTCTATTAACAATATCTTTCAGGACCCTTTCCTCCGTTTTATGAGCTGTGGAAAAGAAGTTCCTGTAAAATAGTCTAATAGGGGGTATAGGTGTTGTATTAGTTGTCTCTTCAGAGGTTGCATGGCGTTTCACTTTCCTTCTTATGATGTCTTCAACGAAACCATTGGAGAAGCCGTTGTTGACTAGGACCTGCCTTACCCTACAGAGTTCTTCGTCGACTTGCTTCCATTCTGAGCTGTGGCTGAGAGCACGGTCGACATAAGCGTTAACAACACTCCTCTTGTACCTGTCTGGGCAGTCACTGTTGGCATTTAGGCACATTCCTATGTTTGTTTCCTTAGTGTAGACTGCAGTGTGGAAACCTCCGCTCCTTTCCATGACTGTTACATCTAGAAAGGGCAGCTTCCCATCCTTCTCCATCTCGTAAGTGAAACGCAACACAGAATTCTGCTCAAATGCCTCCTTCAGCTCCTGCAGATGTCTGACATCAGGTACCTGTGTAAAAATGTCGTCAACATACCTGCAGTATATGGCCGGTTTCAAGTTCATGTCGACTAAGACTTTTTTCTCGATGGTACCCATGTAGAAGTTCGCAAACAGGACACCTAGGGGAGAACCCATGGCGACCCCATCTACTTGCTTATACATGTGCCCATCCGGGCTCAAGAAGGGTGCCTCTTTAGTACAAGCTTGGAGTAGTTTCCTCAGAATATTTTCTGGTATGTCAAGAGGAGTACAGGCCGGATCACGATACACTCTGTCCGCTATCATCCCGATTGTTTCATCCACAGGTACGTTGGTAAACAGTGATTCTACGTCCAACGAGGCTCTTATCCCTGTGGCCCGTGTTCCCCGCAGTAAGTCAACAAATTCCTTTGGAGACTTCAGGCTGAAGGCGCAAGGGACATAAGGAGTCAGCAAGCCGTTGAGTCGTTTCGCCAGTCTGTACGTGGGTGTGGGTATCTGGCTGATGATTGGCCGAAGTGGGTTTCCAGGCTTATGTGTCTTGACATTTCCATACGCATATCCAGGTTTATATTCCCCAATAATCTTTGGCAGGTGGAGTCCGGATTTCTTGGCGTTCACAGTTTCAATCAATTTGTTGACCTTTGCTTTCAATTCGGCTGTAGTGTCCTTCGTTACCCTTTGGAATTTAGTTTGGTCAGAGAGTATGAGGTTCATTTTCGCCAGATATTCGTCTTTCTTAAGAATGACGTATATTGGCGACTTGTCGCCTCTCCTGACAACTATCTCCTTGTTCTCACGAAGGCTCTTAGCTGCCGCTTTGAGCTCGGGGGACAGTATGGTGCTTCTGTAGTTGCCTCGATTCTTTCCTCCTTCTGCAATAAGTTCTGCTTGTAAGGTGTCTTTGGTGGTGACCTTCTTTTGTGCTTCGAGGTCAAATATGTCGTCCAACAGGATCTCCAACTCCACTTTCCGGGCCAACTCACTTGGTCTGGACATAACGTGACAGTTTATACCCAGATTTAGGAGAGTGACTTGGTCCTCAGTGAGGTTGATTCCTGCAAGGTTCAGGAAGCCGTCTCTTGGTCGTGGAATTGCCATAGGTCCTCCATATAACGTTGTTAGTTTCTTGATTATCCTTGTTTCCGTGCTGAGGTGATGTCGGTCTGTGAGGATGTCGAGGTGTTGTTCGATGCGGGTACGGAGACTTTCGTCGATGTTGCTGTTTCTCCATTCGTTTGTAGCATGAAGTAGTTGCGTTTTGTTGTCTTTGATTTCATTTTCTGCCTTGTATATCTGATTACGAATCAGATCTTGGCGATATTTTATCGTGAAGGCTTGATTCCTTGCTGCTGGGTCGTGCGTTTTAATATTAGTATATTTTGGTAGCAGTCTTTCCTGTTGACATATATTATTAAATATGACCGAAAAAGTAAGATTAATAATTCTAACACGAATTTTCTCGATCTTCTTTATGTTTCTTTTTACTGTTGATGGTAAATGAAAAATCAATTCTCCAAAATTCATTTTTATTTCTAGTTTGACGCGACACTTGAGCGCATTTCGTAAAACTTATTACATTTTCAAAGACTTTAGTTTACACACACACAACAACTGGAACTGAACAGAGTTTAAACAGCTGTTGTTGTTGTTGTTATAGATTCAGCTACTCGGAACAAGTTCCAAGTAGCACGGGCTATGGTGAGCCCGTAACTTACCTGGCACAGGAGCGGGGTAAGTATCAAGGGCTATGGTGAGCCCGCGGTGGACTTACCTGGCACAGGAGCGGTGGTTTAAACAGCTATGTTTTTCTTTTTTATACCTGCATTTGGGTGAGGTGACATGTTACAATGGTTTTTAGATGAGGTGAAAACAAACTTTCAACAAAACACAGAACACGAAACAATGGGTATAGATTTGCAACTGCAGACGGCCTATTGGCCCATATTTCTTGATGCTTCTATATTGGAGCGGAGTCTTGAAGTGGGTAGAATATAGTTGTGTAATAATTGGCTGTTGATTGCTGGTGTTGACTTCTTGATGTGTAGTGCCTCGCAGATGTCAAGCCGCCTGCTGTCGCTGTATCTATCAATGATTTCTGTGTTGTTTGCTAGGATTTCTCTGGTGATGGTTTGGTTGTGGGAAGAGATTATATGTTCCTTAATGGAACCCTGTTGCTTATGCATCGTTAAACGCCTGGAAAGAGATGTTGTTGTCTTGCCTATATACTGAGTTTTTTGAGGCTTACAGTCCCCAAGAGGACATTTGAAGGCATAGACGACGTTTGTCTCTTTTAGAGCGTTCTGCTCAGTGTCTGGAGTGTTTCTCATGAGTAGGCTGGCCGTTTTTTTGGTTTATAGTAAATCGTTAGTTGAATCTTCTGATTTTTGTCTGTAGGGATAACATTTCTATTAACAAATGTTAATGTTAATGATAACATTTCTATTAACAAATGTTAATGTTAATGATAACATTTCTATTAACAAATGTTAATAGAAATGTTATCCCTACAGACAAAAATCAGAAGATACAACTAACGATTTACTATAAAACCAAAAAACGGCCAGCCTAATCATGGGAAACTCTCCAGACACGGAGCAGAACGCTCTAAAAGAGACAAACGTCGTCTATGCCTTCAAATGCCCTCTTGGGGACTGTAAGCCTAAAAAAACTCAATATATAGGCAAGACAACAACATCTCTTTCCAGGCGATTAACGATGCATAAGCAACAGGGCTCTATCAAGGAACATATAATCTCTTCCCACAACCAAACCATCACCAGAGAAATCTTAATAAACAACACAGAAATCATTGATAGATACAGCGACAACAGGCGGCTTGACATCAGCGAGGCACTACACATCAAGAAGTCAACACCAGCAATCAACAGCCAATTAACGCACAACTATATTCTACCCACTTCAAGACTCCGCTCAAATAGAAACATCAAGAAATACGGGCCAATAGGCCTCTGCAGTTACAGATCTATTCTTCCCTTTAGCTTATACCCATTGTTTCGTGTTCTGTGTTTGTTCTCACCTCACCCCAAACCATTGTAACATGTCACCTCACCCAAATGCAGGTATAAAAAAGAAAGCTGTTTAAACTCTGTTCAGTTATAGTTGTTCTGTGTGTGTGTAACTAAAGTCTTTGAAAATGTAATAAGTTTTACGAAACGCGCTCAAGTGTCGCGTCAGACTAAGAAATAAAGAATGAATTTTGGAGAATTGATTTTTCATTTACCGTCATCAGTAAAAACAAACATAAGAAAATTGAGAAAATTCGTGTTAGAATTATTAATCTTACTTTTTCGGTCATATTTAATAACATATGTCTACAGGAAAGACTGCTACCAAAATATACTAATATATATATATATATATATATATATATATATATATATATATATAATATATATATATATATATTATATATATATATATATATATATATATATATATATATATATATATATATATATATATATATATATATATAGGGAACGGAGTACCATCTCTGGCTGGAAGAAGGGGGACCCATGGCCTCGGAGGAAACCACTCATAACGCATTAGAGGGAATGCTTAGATCCCCTCCAATACAGTTTCTGTGTGCTTTTCTCCTACCACCCCTTCGTTTTTTTTGTGCTTTATTATGTATTTGATGGTTACAAGATATACATGGGTTGATACAAAAATAATACAAAAATGTGCTTAAAGGTTATGGATCCCTTGTAAAACACGACAATGGGAAACATTGGTGAATGTCACAGACAGGTTCGAACATTGTTGCAAGTCAAACACTTCTTCGAATTCCTCTGAAGATGGACTAGTGCCCAAGACGCAACAAGCATTTCTCCTCTGGATCGCAACACTGAGGCGCTGGAACAAGAAACATTTTGCTCTCTGGTCTTTTGTAGCGCTGATCAATTTGTCCCCCAATTCCTTCAGGAACTTCAATGCACATTTTCCCCACGAACCGAGAGTCTCCGAGCCGATCGGAACAAAGCTGTAGCAGTGTGCCAGACCTCTGTATTTAATAATTTTCTGCGATTCCCTGTAAGAAGAGCACCACCACGTGTGCTGTAGTGGAGGTAGGTACTGGCTAGTGTGGCAGCGCACGTGTAGTCCCACACCACTTGCTTACCATCCTTCCAAAGGAAGCAAGGTGACCCCATCTGGGCGCTTCTGAGGGTCGTTAGGTCTGGATAAGTGTGGTTCTCTTTGTGCCGAATAGCGGGCTGAGGCGAGGCTCCTCTTGATGATGTCGTTGACTTCTTCATGTCTTGCAATCTTACCCTGTGATTTACGACATACCAGACCATGACGACCATATTGGTCTACCATCGCAGTTCCGCAGATGCACCTATGTTCGGTGAGGATGGGGGCAGCAAAGCGAAGGGCAACTCCGATGCGGAGAGCGTCATGACTGAGGCGAGTTCCCAGGGCTGCATGGGCACAGCAAATAAAAATCCCCGGCGTGGGGTGCTGTTACCGCTAGGAGGCGGGCTTTGTTTTCAGCATCAGCGTTGTCAATCACTGCTGTGTGTGTGTGTGTATATATATATATATATATATATATATATATATATATATATATATATATATATATATATATATATATATATATATATATATATATATATATATATATATATATATATATACAATATCTGCTACTAGTAGGGTATACACAATGGAAGGCTAATCTTTGATAATGCTGGGGACGTGCAGGACTATACTTTGAATTATAATGATGCAACAATACTGAGCCTCTCCTCCTGGGTGACAGTGATGAGACACAGCAGACGCAAGGCATCCCACCAGGAGCATCACAAACAGGAAAGGAGTCTTTGTTCTGGCCAAGTTTCATGCAGTAATATTGCAAGTTATAATTAGCTCTTGATGGATAATAGAGCTGGCGTGTCAGTGGCTGTTCCTTGAACTACCGCAGACCTGCTTGGACATCACACTAATATATATATATATATATATATATATATATATATATATATATATATATATATATATATATATATATATATATATATATATATATATGAACCATTAGAGAAGCCGTTGTTGACTAGGACCTGCCTTACCCTACAGAGTTCTTCATCGACTTGCTTCCAATCTGAGCTGTGGCTGAGAGCACGGTCGACGTAAGCATTGACAAAACGCCTCCTGTACCTATCTGGGCAGTCACTCTTGGCATTGAGGCACATTTCTATGTTGGTTTCCTTAGTGTAGACTGCAGTGTGGAAGCCTCCGCTCTTTTCCGTGACTGTTACATCCAGGAAGAGCAGCTTCCCATTATTCTCCATCTCGTAAGTGAAGCTCAACACAGAATTCTGCTCAAATGACTCCATCAGCTGCTGCAGACATCTGGCATCAGGTACCTGTGTAAAAATGTTGTCAACATACCTGCAGTATATGGCGGGTTTCAAGCCCATGTCAACTAAGACCCTCTGCTCGATGGTGCCCATGTAGAAGTTCGCAAACAGGACACCTAGGGGGGAACCCATGGCGACCCCATCTACTTGCTTATACATGTGCCCATCTGGGCTCAAGAAGGGTGCCTCTTTAGTGCAGGCTTGGAGTAGTTTCGTTAGTGTATTTTCTGGCATGTCAAAAGGAGTGCAAGCTGGGTCACGATACACTCTGTCTGCTATCATCCCGATTGTTTCGTTCACTGGCACGTTGGTAAATAGTGACTCTACATCCAATGAGGCTCTTATCCCCGTGGCCTGCGCTCCCCACAGTAGGTCAACAAATTCCTTGGGAGACTTCAGGCTGAAAGTACAAGGTACGTAAGGAATCAGCAACCCGTTGAGTCGTTTAGCCAGTCTGTATGTGGGTGTGGGTATCTGGCTGATAATTGGCCGAAGTGGGTTTCCAGGCTTGTGGGTCTTGACATTTCCATAGGCATACCCAGGTTTGTATGCCCCAACAACTTTTGGCAGGTGGAGTCCGGATTTCTTGGCATTCACAGTTTCAATCAATCTGTTTACCTTCATTTTCAATTCGGCTGTAGTGTCCTTCGTTACCCTTTGGAATTTGGTTTGGTCGGAGAGTATGAGGTTCATATTTGCCAGGTATTCGTCTTTTCTAAGAATGACGTATATTGGCGACTTGTCACCTCTCCTGACGACTATCTCCTTGTTATCTTGTGACCCCTTTGTATACCGACAATTAGGTTTGTATTCCAACCGGATACTCAGGTAATGATGATGCACAGTAAATCAACAATGGCACTGTCAATGGGACAGGCAATAAAATGCACAATAACTAAATGTGTGGTGTATGTGAAACTCACATTCACAGACAAGTGTAATGTCGTGATACCATGCAGATAAACACGCATACACCGTCGGGTGTCTCCACCTATACCTGTGACAGTTATGAGAAGGTGAGAACTGTGGTTGATTCCTCATATCAACCTGTGTATCTCAACCTGTGCATGATACACTCGATGAACTGTTTATCATGCACAGTTCATCGAGTGTATCATTAATGTTGTTCATAATAATATCACACAATAAGTGTGATATTATTAGGAGTCGGGAGCCGGTCGGCCGAGCGGACAGCACGCTGGACTTGTGATCCTGTGGTCCTGGGTTCGATCCCAGGCGCCGGCGAGAAACAATGGGCAGAGTTTTGTCACTCTATGCCCCTGTTACCTAGCAGTAAAATAGGTACCTGGGTGTTAGTCAGCTGTCACGGGCTGCTTCCTGGGGGTGGAGGCCTGGTCGAGGACCGGGACTTTGGGACACCAAAGCCCCGAAATCATCTCAAGATAACCTCAAGATCTCAAGATAACCATAAGTGTAGTGTTAAGTGTAAAGAAGTCTTTGAAAATGTAAGAAGCATTATGAAACGCTTCTAAGCGTCAGACAATTAATACAAATATTATTTTGGAGAATTGATATTTTCATTACCACCGACAGTGAAGAAAAACATAAGAAATATTTAAAAGATTCCTGTTAGAATTATTAATCCTACTTTTTCGATCATATTCAACAACATATGTTTACAAGAAAGACTTACCAAAATATACTAATATATATATATTTATATACATATTAGTATATTTTGGTAGCAGCCTTTCTATTAAACAAATGTTGTTGAATATGACCGAAAGGGTAAGATTAATAATTCTAACACGAATCTTCTCAATATTTCTTATGTTTTTCTCCATTGTCGAGGGCTATTGAGAAATTAACTCTCCAAAATTGATTTTTTACATTTTTATTTTTGGTCTGATGCCTAGAAGCGTTTCGTAAGGCTTCTTACATTTTCAAAGACTTGGTTTACACATAACATACATCATGCTTTTGATTTGTTTTGGGTGAGGTGATATGACACAAAAGTTTTGGGTGAGGTGGATATTAATTGGGTATGAAAGGCATAAGAATGAAAGTAACTGCAGAAGGCCAATTGGCCCATACTTTCTCTTGCTGCTCTTATGTTGGTTCGGGCAACATAGGGGTTGCAACAACATCATTGTTGTTGTTGCAACAACAAAGGGGAGTTGTTGTTGAGGGGAGGGGAGTGAAGAGGGCCACCCAGGAGCTTTGGCTTGTAGTGGTAGTGTGCCTCACACTCTCGTGTTTTTTTTTTAACAATATGTCTGTGGTATGTAGGAAAGGACAGATGACGGAGTAAAGTGTGCATATTTTACCCAAAACGTATATCATTCTCACCTTAGTCTCTGCCGCTGCTATCGCCTCAGCCTCCTAAGCCTTCAACACTGGGTGTAAGAGGTGACATTAGTTAGGTGTCATACCCGACTGTTCACAGCGGGGTGTCTCAACGGCAACTGAGGAGTGAGTGATGCAGGCATAATATTTTGTAAACAAAGGAGGTTCCCCTCGCCCCGCCCTTCCCCTCCCATCCCAGCTCCTTCAGCCTTCACCTCTAAGGAGTAGCACATAGCTACCACATGATCCATGTCACATGCCTCATAGCATATGGGGGCACACCACATACCACATGGATGGGGGAGCGGGCATTCGGGCGGCCTAACTCTTTGATAGCTGAGCTGTGACTGAGGTAGATGAGTGGAGAGGGAGGGTGGGGAGTGTATTATGTCAACAATACCCGCTACAATAACCCCTCGTCCCCTCCCTCCCTCCAGCACCTTACACTAAACGTTGGGTGTGTTTTGAACCATTGAGTAAAAAAATATTAATAATAAGGTAGGAGCACACACGCATTCTTTTTATTTGCGTTAGTTTAAAAAATAGGAATGACGGGTAGGCAGTTCCACATCTATGTTGTTTTTGTTAGATTTTTTTCACAGTAAAGAAGGAGGTGTGTGTGTATCTGGCACTCTCGCTACCTCAGCTTTCATAGTTCCCTGGCAGTCCACCTTATCAGTCAGAAGAGGTCTCCTCTTCCGAGTTATAGGAGTTCAACACCTCGTGGTGGCGGCGACTCAAACATCTGGAGTATACATCAACCTTAGGTTAGTCGAGACGAGGGGTCTCGCGTGTTTACATCAGAGAACAACAGATTGTGTTGCTCACGTGGCCCCACAAAGTGAGGTGATTTCATATAATAACTATACCCAAGATTATCATCAAAGTGCCGTCGGGATGATGAACAAATAGCCTCGGCTACCATCATCTTTTGTACGGTCACTGATGGTCGAGTGGTTCAGGTCTCCTGTACACCAGTTGCATAGTGCTCCTGGCAGTATGGGTTCGAGTCACTTCTGGGGGTGTGGAATTTTCAGTTGCATATATGCCTGGAGACCGTTCAGGATTGTTCGCATACATACATATATATATATATATATATATATATATATATATATATATATATATATATATATATATATATATATATATACATATATATATATATATATATATATTTATTTCTTTATATATATACAAGAAGGTACATTGGGTTTGTGA